>JAOQMM010000173.1:4386905-4403182 GCA_027563515.1 Erythroxylum platyclados | reverse complement strand
TTATTTCCCAGTTCATTTTCATGTTAGGTTATCCTTCCATCATATCTTTCGTACTCGAAGGCCGTACTTTGTACCTATTCCTTGCAGTGCTTTGAATTAGAGTGTAATGAGGTTTGTTTTACCATTAAACTCTCATCCTACTATTGTAATCTTTGTTCTTGTTTCCGTTCGTACTCTTTTTAACTTTTTCTATATGCCAACAAATCCATCACATGCATGCATTTGGCATAAAATTACCCCATCTCTTTACGTTTCTGCATATTTCTCACCATAGATTAATAGGGTAAATGGGTTTAAGAAACTGGTAAAAAACTTTATAATATACTTTAGTTTGCAATTTTGTTTATAATTTTTATTACGATTTTTACATCAAACAATATAAAATATTCTCAATCTTTAATATATATATCTAATTCAATCTTATCTTTATATAAATTAAATTTAAATCAAAATTAACTTTTTACTTTTTTGTTTAACTAATTAAATTGAAAAATTTAGAGATAAAATTCAATTTTATTTCAGGGTTGAAAGATTTTAATGAAACACAAATAGGAAAATTTAAACTCAATTGAAGGAGTTTGAGTTCGAAGATTGTTATTATTTAGAATTGCGTAGGGGTGACTTTCTCCTGAACTTTGAAGATTGTTAGTGTATAGAAAAAGAAACACAAAACCAATTAAATTAGGACCCCATATCGTACGTAATTTACAGTGGTAATGTGGGACAGAGATGAACTAATCCTCTCTTAACTTGTTTTAACACGACATCTTCGCAAAAGGATTTCTTAATTCTTCACTTTGAAGAACTTAATCACAAGCAAAGATAAAACAAAGCTCTAATAATTAAGCTATGGATTTTTGGATCCCACAAATCTAACAAAAGCAGCAAAAATGATAGTGACGTCGAACATTATTAATGTTAATTTATTTAGCTATTAATTCTTTGGTAGGTGACGACTTGGGAATATGAACAAGTAAAGAAGATACTCAGACGTAGATGTGGATCTTATATTTGTCCACAAGAGAGCTTGTCATGTGCAGTAATTGTAGAAAAACTTACGTGCAGACAAAAGGGTGTTTTCTATTTTGCACCTTCATATCATCCCTTTAAGTTTTTTTTTGCTTTGATTTTAGCTGTATGATTAAGTCAGCTTACACAAAGTTGTTGGCGTTCGATCGCTTATTATTAACAAGTAATGTTGCTAGGTAGTTGATACACCGGAAATGAAGAAAAAATTGGAGTCAAATCGATGCCCATACAATGGATAAATTAAATCCATATATATATATATATGTTTCTCTTAGGAAATTATAAATGTACACAGTCAATATGTAAAATATCAAAAAACTCTATGCAACTCAGCAAGTCGTCCAATTGAAAAGCATCAGTATTTAACTGTTTGTTTAGCTTTAGGAACCCCAAAAACCGAGGCATAAAAAATTAATAGTAACATATTATTTCTTTCTCAAGAAGGCAAAGCCAGTTAAAGGAGTTGGTAACGTACCATGACTGAAACAAATTCTAAAAGATGGAAAATTGTGCAAATCTTTCCCCTCTAAAAATTAATGATTAAAAAATTCAACTGGTTCAACTAGTTCATCCGTAGAAATTTAAACCATTTAACTTTTCGTTTTGTATTAAATTTTTCGATTCAATTTATTTTAATAACTCTTATTATTAAAATTGATTAATTTATTAATTAATCAGTTAATTTTTATAAATTAAAAAGTTCTTATAAACTAAAATAAATCAGTTAATTTTTATTTAACAATATCTTTTTTAGGGTAAACTTTAAATTATTTGATTGATACGGAGAATCTGTTTTAAACTTATTTCAAATTCTTTATTTTTATTTAATTTTTAGACAGGCTAATAAGGATGAACCTTAATTTTAAACCTTAAACTTCTTTTTTTATCGGTTTAACTTTTAGTCCGATTTTTAAAACATTGATAAGAATATTACTTCTCTATTGTACTTTACTTATATAATATTATATTTTAAAGCCGAATGCATATGGTGATGGGAACAATACTCATCATAATAAATTAGGTACTAAACAATATGTTGAAAAAATAAAACTATATGCAGAAAAAAAATAACACTTATATGTGCGTTGTATAAGAAATAAAATTCATAAGCAATTTAAAAACTTAACTTAGTATTCACATGCATCGGAGAATAAAAAATAGGTGTCACTAGTCTATCTGACTGCATACAGAATTTTTTTTAAACTAATCTTTCATGAAGTTAGTCTTACGCAAGCTATGCGTAAGGCAGTAGAAAGCAACCCTCTCGCTACGTGACCATTACGTCATTCATATGGAAGGACTAAGCTAAACAAAAATAATAGGAGAACAATGGCTTTCTATTTTTCGCTTCGTCAATCAATTATCATTAATTTTATGTAAACACTCATGCACTGGGAAAAATAAATAGGATGCAGATAATAGAATGCCTTGGATTTCTAATTATTCCTTAATTAATAGAAGAAAAATTAATCAGAATAATTATTTATTTACAAAGAAAATTTCGATTAATTAATGATAAAATTGCGTATTATTAGAAACTATAAATTAAGATTGGTAGTAGCATAATTCATATAATTAACCTATTAATCAACTAAACTGCGTAAGTTTCTCTTGGGAAAAGAGATTTAAGTAGCATGAATAACATGTAAACAAACTTCTATGCATCCGTTGTATTGTATATCAGACTACTGAGAATTTTTAACTCTCAGCTTCTGCATTGGTAGTAAAGTACTGAAATACTTATACAAAAAACGAAACATGTAACTATATTATGTTTTTACTCGAAAATCAACAAGAATCCCCACATTTCAAACATAAAGTCATCTCCTATGAGGTCCTTTTCTTCAAACCCGAAAAGACAATGCTGATGACTTCAGACCTCATAGTCATGTGAGTCTGTCCAAATTTTAGAACTGTAAATACTAATTTTCTCTCTCAGAAACACAATGACTCTATTATTTTGTCTCTGGCATTTCTGAGCTGCATAGATGAAAAACAAGGAAAGAAAGAGAAAGAAACATTGTTAGGAAACGCTCGTACTCGATGGCTGTGATGGGCCACCTCTAACGTTATTCCCAAAGCATAGCGTTACAGAATAATTATGATGGTGAGAAAAATTCCACGCATTTTCTTTTAGTTGCAAGCATTAATCAGAAGATGATTTCTTATTAACATTAGGAAATGGTTCCTTCTCTTATTCTTTCTGTCCCCTTCCTTTTTTGGACCTTGACAACAGAAAACTATGGGAAATACAGAGGATAGAAAGACAAATTAATGGAAACATTTCTTCATAAGGAGGATTAAAGCTATTTTATGTCTATCATAAAAAGTTAACCATAAATTATGTGATTATCAATGTAAAGCCAAAATGGTCTCTGAGCTAGAGACCACAAAACGTTTGAAAGTGCATTATGACCCTTTTTTGTGTTAAAAGAGAAGATTTGAAGTCATGTTATTGACACTAAATTTGATTATTTCATGAAAATGGAAGAGCATCATTCATTGGTTTTATTATAGGAAAGTAAATTTTAGCATATAACTCTCAAGTACAAAGGATTATATTATTATAACCAAATTAGAGTTTCATCTAGATACCTTATTTTAGTCTGCTACCCAAAGATCATTTATCCCCTCATGTTTAGGACAATGCATATAACAAATGAGTGTCTAATGAGCCGAAGCAGTTGTCAATTATCCAGTTACAATCGCTGAGATTTAAGTGAATGGATTTTTGGTTCTGGGTGAAAACGAATGACAGGGACAAGAAGAAAAAAACCAGTTGGATGTGTTGTGTCATGTGTGCTAACAAATCTAGCCTCTAGGTCCTACATAATATTGACCAAAAGAATATCCTTTGCAGTGACGAGACAATAATTCTCCTCACCATCCTTTCTGCTCTATGCAAAAGAGTAAATTTGGCTTTCTAGTTCCCCAAAACAAAATTTCCAAATTCGTGAAAAACCGAAGCACTGTATATATAACAGCGAAGAAAAGAAGTTTAAATGTGGACAAGTGGTCAAAAATCGTAGCTCGCATAGCCTTAAACTACTAATTCGCAATTCAAAGATGCAAAGAAATTGAACCAAACGTACCTAGAACTCATAAGGGCTAAAACAGAAGAGAAAATCCTTAACAAGACGGACGTCCACTCCTACCCTCCTCGCTTTTTTCCCTCTGTTGTTGCTGGTGAACATGATGAGGTTGCTGTTGCTGCTGTGACAATGGCTGTCCTTCATGTGGCTGAAGCAAAAGCTGTGCCTGGTGATGATGGTGCTCCCCTTGTTGCGGCTGGATGTGAAAAGGGTTGTGAAAACTGCTCATTTGCAATGAAGGTGACATAGCACCAGCACCAATCTGGTTCTGGTTAAACCCAGTGGCAGTAACCGAACCAACTCCCTCCAACCCACTATTATACCTCACGCTTTCAAGCTGCTGCTGCTCATAGGCTCTGAGCATCTCTTGTTGTTCTCTGGCAACCATAGCAACAGCCAATTGCTGAGCGTCGTAGAACTCCTGACTTTGTGCCTGAGGTTGCTGGGGTTGTGGCTCTCGTATCATCAATTGTCCACCGTGAGCCGCCGCCACCGGCCTAGCAGGCATTCCCATCATCGGTAGCACGCCACGGCGAGGCATCATCGATGATGATGGCGTAGCCATATGCTGCGGCTGTATAAAGGTCGGAGCTTGCAATATGGGATGCATTGCTTGAGGTCCAATATAGTTCGCCAGCTCCTTTCTTGCGTTGTCAAGATCAAGTTGGAGCTGCTTCAGTTTATGTTGGAGCAATGAGATCAGACCAACACAGCCATAGACTGGATCACGGAGACGAGCCTCGGCTTCATAAGCAAGGGAATTCACGGCGTCTTCACGTTGAGTGGCCTGAAGTTCACTGAGAAGCTTTGTAACGTTGCTGGCACCGAACACCTTGTGAACCGCAGAAAATTTCTGAGGCTGGTCTGGTGGGAAATATGGTGCAAACACGCACTCAAGAGTGCACTTCCTCCTAAGTAACTTGCAGGCCGCACACGGCGAGTTCGGCGACGACATTTTCCTCTCTCCGGGGACCAAAGCACTTGATACAAAGAAAAGACAACAAGTAATTAATCTTTCATGAACCGAATGAACTCCAAACCAAGAAACTAGAGAGAGAGAGAAAGTTTCAACATAAAAACGTGAATAATCATATAAAAAGATCAAATCTTTGAAAAGCGAGATCGTCACTGAGATAGATGCATGAAGGATTCTGGGAAGCTTCGTATACCGATTGTAGGAAAAAGAGGTGGCCTTTTTATTATTAAAAAAGACCATTTCTTTAACCGATAATCAAAGCCGAAATAACATTGGATCTTGAAGAAGGAGGTAAGACTGTTCCCAACACGATTACAGAAAACTACCAAAACAAACCAAAGATTATCTTTTCGTTAAAACAACGTAACTAAAACCAAACGAAAAACACAATCTCGACACATCGTGATACAATGAGAAGAATTAATCATCTGGGTTAAGAAAATCCTTCCAAGATTCCGAGTACCACCGAAGAAAACAAGCCCAGAAAGCGAAATACACATATAGAAGTTAGAACAAAAGAGAAAGTTGATGAGACAACTAATACTATATGTAAATTACCTGAGAGAACTAGTTTAATCACAAAAAGTTTTCCTTCAATCACCGACAATTCTCTCTCTTTCAAGATACTGCCTTGTATTGTAGGTGTTAACCTCTTGTTTGTGTCTCTTATTAGCCTCTCTCTTATTATATCTTTACTTCGTCGTCGTCGTAGAATGTAAGAAAAGGGAATACTTTTTCAAGATGATTCACTCGCCAAAAGAGAGAAAAATAAAAAAGGGATTATAAAAGTACAATCTTTTTTATTTTCAAAACGAAATCACGCAAATCCCAGAGCCAAATCGGGGAGATCTTTCCATTTATAGAGAGCGGAGGAGGTCAAATGGACAGGGGCAGAATGGGAATTAACTCCAAGAAACGAACAGAACTGTCAAGAGACGAGAGTGGGAGAGAGGTTAACTTTGGACGATCACTTGCGAGTCACGACGGCGACGAGAGAGTGAACTCAACAATAGTTCCCGTCAGGACCAAGAGATAGACAGAAACCGCGAACGCAGAGAAAGAGACAGAGACAGCGTGCAGTGGGACCCACGAAAATCACACACACACCCGAGGGGGAAAAAGGAAGAATAGAAGGATGTTAGAGTAGACCCAGAGAGACTTAAGCGCACGGTGGTGGTGATGGTGGTGGTGGTGGTGGTGGGGGCGATCAGTGTGGTCTCTGTTGCTGTTAATCTCTGTGCTCTGACTGTTGATAATACGACAGCAGAGGGAGAGAAAGGGGTTGGGTTCAGCGTGTTGGTGAGTTATTCAGTGACAGTTTCTCGTTCTATTAATTGCTCTCCTTTCTCACTTTTTTTGTTTTTCCCCTGAACATGTGTGGTACAATTGTTAATGCAGATGCTAGGGGTTGTTGCGAGCTTTCTTACTTTTTGTCTTCACTAATTTAATATATTTTTCATTTTTTTTCTTCAATCTTATCTTTATTTCTTTTTCTTGTTAAGAATTTAGGAACTGGTCATTCTAATCATCTCAAATTTTGTTAGTCTCACGTGTATTGCAATAGACTATGCTATCTAACAAAGTTAGTTTCAAGGAAAGTTTTAAATAGTAAAGTCGAAAAAGTTGAAAGGACTTGTTAACTTGGAGATAAGTCATAAGGTCCAAAGGTTTCTTTGAATCTCATTTGTGATGTTACATGACTTTGTCATAGTGAACTTGTTCCCATATTGCTACTAATCATGTTTGATTTTTGTAGGGTCATTGTTTGACTTGATAATTTAATAAATAGTAATAATTCAATAGTCAAGTTAGTATCCTAACCTTCTTATTAATTTTAGCTCCCTAGATTTTCAAGATTATTTGATTTCTTATTTTTAGTGATACATTTTAACTAAATCCGATAATTAAATAATTTAATTTTTTAATAAATAAAAATATCTACTTTAAAATCATTTAATGATTCGCTGAAAATATTGAATTAAAAAGTATAACACGAGATCGATGATTACAATTTAATATTATGTGAATTGAACAAAAATGTTCCTAAAATTATAAGCATTACTTTTTAACAATGATAAATTAATTAGATATTAATTGTGTATGGAGAATTATAATAATCATTATAATTAATATTTATGAATGAATGTCCAAATACAGATTTACTTTTTCATAATGATTCGGATATTAATTATGCATAAAGATTCCTAAATTTTATGATTAATATAATTAATAGAATTGATCGATATATATGATTAGTTGTCTGTTCTTTTAATTTTTCTAACTTTTTCGAAAAAAACAAAATTTCATTTATTTATAAAAATATGAAGCATTATTCTTCTTTTCATTTTAAATTTAAGAACATTACTTATTTAAACTCATACTTTTTCTTTAATTTCTTAGGTAGATAAATCTTGCTAATTTTTTGTCCTTTAAAATAATTTATAAGAACATATTCAATAATAACAATGTTAATGGATTATTTTTATTCACTTTTCATATTTAAGACGACGATGTTATTGTCTTTAGAGAATGCTTCAGACGACATCGAAGGCCAAATTCTATGAAATTTCTCGACAAAAGAAAAATATGTTAATGTGAAAATAAAGAAGAAACGTAATATATACAACATATCTTGTATTACTCTAGTTCGGGAGTCTACAAACTAGCTGACAACTCTTTAGTATTACAAAGTTTGAGACATTATGTTCAATAAACGTGACAAATCATGTTCAGTTAAAGTTTATTTTGTCAACTTTCATATTTGGTAAGTCGATCCTTCTTGGATAATTTAATGGGATAATGCAGGTCTTTTTACGTTAGTCATGTAGTCATATTTAACGAGTCTTTTTATAAATTGAACAAATCACTATAACAAGCACATTATGCCATTCGCAGAACATTCAAAAGTAAATACATTAATTAAATCCATTCATGTTACCTTCTTATATGAACTAATAATATCCGACTTAAATATCAACCAAGATAGTTTTACTTTAAGAGAATACAACAGTAATAACGCTTAGTATGAATCCTACTGATACACAAAATTTGGAGAAGTTTAGTAATACACAGTCTTACCCATAATTAATAAAAAGGGTATTTACTTTCAAAGAATAACCATTATTAAATTTTCTTACAATCAAATTTTTGCCCAATTTTTCTTTTCTTTCTTTCATATTTTAATTAATCATTTTATTTATCACAATTTCTTCTGTCATCAATCATAAAACTTTGTTAGACTTTGTCCATCAACAATGATGCTGATTTCTCGTTGTAGTTTCTAATTAGAATATTAGGTTATTGAAAACTTGTATTCTCAACATGGAAGACAGAGGGTTTGTACTAGTACCTCACAATACATAAGTGCAAGTTCTAAAGAAAAAGTTGTGCACAATTTAGAGAAATTAGCAACTTATTCTACAAAACATGGCAGAATATATATATAAGTTTCTCTGCTTTTTCTTCATTGTATAAGGACAAATGCAGATGGTGAAATATGATGAAACCAAGGGGGTGCGAAGAGTCCAGATGAGACTTCTCCTGACATTCCTTCCACATGGAAGAGTGGTCCAGTATATATATTAAGGATAGAAATCTAAAATTTAACTAACTAATTAACTTTAATGAAATGATAACTTCAAAACATATTAAGATGTATGAACAGAAAGAGGTTATATTCTTTAACAGTCAGCTATAGAATTAATCCCTCTTCATGCTTACCTTGAAAATGATAATATTTATATTAGTAATCATGATAACTTTGTGATATTTATTTTTTTTTATATTTCTCCAAGATTATATTTCTGTTCTCAATATGAGAACTAATTGGCGAAGCAACGTCTTTAATCTCATTAAATCCATGCAGTTTACAAATATAGACTGGGAATTAAAAAATTGGGATGGGACCATTTTGCAGATATGGTACAGTGAAGAAGGAGACCACCCAAATGACTCTTAGCTTGCCCATAAATGGTTGGTGGTCAAATTCTTGAGCTCAAGGCAGGTGTGAAAAGAATACTGGATTTAGAATGGTATTTGGCTTTGAAGGCACTTGATCACATCGCAGAGAAAAAGGGTTGCTGGAATTAGATAGCTCCAGGTGACCACTGCACATGCATGGAAATCATCCATTCTGTCTCGCCCCGCTATCTTTTAATATATTTTCTCGGACTTCTACATTTTTCTCTCCTACCAAACGCCTTTTTCCGTGTTGACTTTCCTTCCTGTGCTGGAAGGAGACTTCTCACGTGCATGGATTTGACATGGCAACAAGCACAGCAACTTCGAGCTTTTTAAGTTCTCTTTCGTTACCAGTAGTACACTATTAATTGTTGCACTGATATGAATCTTTGCCATCTTTTCAAACTGGTTAATTTTTAAAAATGCTATGCTTTAATGATTACTAACCTTTTTCTGTCCTGTCGTCCTGTCGTCCCCATTGTAACTTCTCTCTGTTGCCTGATGGATTTTCTCAGCTAACAGAACAATAATCTTTTTGTTTTTTTTATTAACACCAACTTTGTCCAATCAAAGTCGCAGGATAATTTTTAACGTTCTTAATTAGTTTCATAAAGTACCATTTAGTTTCCCACATGTCTGACATTAATTAATTCTGTTCTATTATTTATAAGGTTTCAAATTATAAATGTAACTACAATCAAATCAATAATATTATAATTACAATCTATATTATAATTATAACCATTATTATTATTATTATTATTATTAGATTTCAAACTTTCACAATTTATCAATTATAACCCGAACTTTAAAAGGTAGCAATTAATTACTCGAATTTTTAATTTTTCACAAATGTAACTTAACGTTAGTCTTTTCATTAACGTCACTGATGTGACTTGCCACGTTAATTACATATTTACCATGTGGATGACATGTAATTTTAATTTCTACGTCAACATATTATAAAATAAATATATAATTTTAAATTTAATTAATTTACCATAATCTCTAATATTTAAAATTAACAAAGAATTAATGTCACTACAACAGAAATCATATTTGGCTACGAAAAAAATTGTCACTAAAAATCCCAAACTTGTTGCTAATAATCATTAGCAACAATTTATATTCATCGTCAAAAACATCGCCAAATTCCCCTAGCTGAAAACCATAGGCGACGTTTTTTTTCTAATCGTCGCTAATAGTTTTTTACGCTTTATTTTCGTAGCGAAAAACTATTAGTGACATTTTTTGAATCGTTGCCAATAGCTTTTGGATACATTTGGATTTCACAGCTAAAAATTATTAGCTACGTTTTAAAAAACGTGGCCAAAAGTTTTTAGCTAGGTTTCTACGTTTTCAAAAACATAGCTAAAGATTTTTATTTATGTTTATGAAACCGTAGCCAAAAGGTTTTACCTACGGTTTGAAAACGTAGTCAAATATTTTTAGCTATGTTTTATAAAATGTACTCAAATTTTTAATATACATTTTAACGAAATTTTTAATATACATTTTGAAATGTTATACCATGTTAATTATAATTATTTGTGACATTTTCAATCCATATTATTGTATATAATATTTAGATTTTTTGTTGTTAATTTATTATACAAAAATAATTGATAATTTGAAGCATTGTATATAAAAAGTAAAATATCATTAAATTATACCAACAAAATGAATATTCTTCATATACAAGATTTTAATTACAACCTTAACAATTCTTATAGACAAAATAATAAATACAAACAATGGTTTACAAATTATAAATGTTGATATTACAAAAAAAAATAACAATGTAACTAGGACGACTAGCTAAGGTTGTTCATGTCCATGAGAGCAACTTCATACCTCAGCCATCATATACGAAAATGCATTAAGTGCATCTTCAACTCTAAGTTTCTTTTCCTTGAGTTCTTTTTTAGTTTGTGCACCAACCTTCAACATTACAAGAACTTTTATTTAGGTAAAACACAGACACACAAATTAAAAACATCACTTTGTCATGCAAAAATAGTAACCTTTATCATAGCAACACCACTAGACAACTTCGCAATTCTTTTATTGAGTTTTTCCTTCTCATAATCCTGCTCCGCAGCCTACAATTTCAAACATCATGAGCAAACCATCATGACCATATTCAGTGATATACACATGGAGACCAACAAGAAATAGATGCTCGGGCTATTTTATTTTAGGAAAAGCACCATAATCCTACCTCAGTAAGGTTCCTAATCTGAGCTACTCTCTTGTTTACAGCTTCCTGGGTCTGCCATCTCCCACAATTGTAGTTTCATCCTTGGTAAGAACAACTTTAGAAGCGTGACCCAAAACCTCCTTATCAGCTTTGTCCAAAGAAAGGCCCAACTTATCTCAGATGACAACGCCTATAATCAAGCAAAATATAAATCTCAGCATCAGTAGCTATAAAAGTAGAACGGGAACCAATCACAGGTACCACACAATCCTCATAAACAAAAGTAGCAATAAATACCAGTCTGGAAACAAGGGAAAGATATAGCAATAACTTTGTGCTGACCTCCAGTTAGAATAGCAATGTCATCAAGATACTTACTCTTTTTCTCTCCAAAACCAACACAAGAAGCAGAAGCTGCTGCTGCAAAACTGGAAATGAACCCATCATACTGTTGGTTATTTGCATCCCAAAAACTAAAACACGTACTGAAATCCAGGTAGTTCGCTAGTCCCACTGAATTCTCATAAATCTAAGCAAAGAAAACTTAATTTGACTTGGGCGATCTTCATAGTACTAGAATCACAAATTAGAAATATTTTAAGCTTACTTCTCAAAATCTCAATAGGAACCAAGAAGCTATGATAAAGCAAACAAGATCTCAAAACTAGATTGCTCCCACAACGTATGAAACAGAGCAAAAGACAAACTCGCCATTAAGCACCACAACAAATAATGGAGAATTAGATAGTGAGTGCAGTGGCGGTTTGTGGATAAGAACTAACCAAGCTAAAAAGACTAACTAAAATCAGAAAATCAAGGACCCACATCTAACAGACATTTTCTCAAACAAATAGGGGGCATAATGAATAACAGAATCCAAACATGCTAATGCATCGCACAAATAATGTATATTGCGTCGCCACCAAACTCACCGGCCGTCATCTCAGCCAGCTCTCAGCCATCTCGCGACCGTGCTTCGACAACCCCCAAAAAGAAACCCCAGATAAAGAAACAAGAGCGAGGCACGAACAAGCGAGAAATTCCGAAGCAAGAAAGTGGAGGACTGAGTGGATTAGATGTGCTTTGGGCTATGCAGAAAGTGACAGCCTATAAGAACAAGCTAAACGACGATAAACAGGGGAAGAAGAAAAGGGTAGTGTCGACAGCAGAAAAAAGGAAAGAAGAAGATAGTAACATGGATTACAGTAATGTGAGGCCTTTGTGCATAAAGAGGGATTGGAGTGTTCGATTGGAGCAACTGGAGAAGCATCTTAAGGATCTTTATGAGAAAAGTGAACGTGCTTGAAAAAGAAGAAGAAAAGAAGTTTATCAAGAAGAAGTAGAACAAAGACTCGTCGTAACTGGGAAGATGGAAATAGACCAATGTTTTAAAAATCGGATTGAGTATTGAACCAATCTAGTAAAAAGTTTAAAATTTAAAGATTCAATCGGTATTATACTGTTATAAATTTAGTTTATAATAAGTAAAAAGTAAAAATTATAAAAAAAGTAAAATATAGTATAAAATAAAATACTTCACTAAAATAGAAAATGCATTAATATTTCTATTAATATGTAATAAACTAATAATAAATCTAATAGTTTAAACTAAGATTGAATGTAACATAAAATTTAAAATAATAATAAAATAAAATTTAATTTTTATATTATCATTTATTTAAAGACTAATAAAAGTTAAAAATATGTTTAAAGAAAATTAATAAAAAGACTCTAATTTTATTTTAACTTTTTTTAATATTCTTTAAACATACTTCTTTATATTTTAAATATTATAATTTAACATATTCTTAACTTATCTTAAGCAAAGTTACTTATATATATTAATTAATAATTCAATTTATTAAACAAATTTATAATAAAAATAATAATTAGTTTTTAACAATAATAATTTAAAATTTTTAATTAAAGTATAAAAAGATAAATAAAGAACTAAATTTTGATAAATATAATTTATTAGTGAGATTAAATAAATAAAAATAGTAATTTATTTTTTAAAATAATAATTTTAAATAATTTTTTAATTAAAATATAAAGAGATAAATAAAAATATAATTTTGAAAACTATAATTTATTAATTAAATTGTATAAGAGAATTGAAAAGAAAAATAAATGATTTGTAATAAGTAAAAATAGAATATAGATTGATCTGTAGGCCTTATTTGAAATTATTTTGGGCTAAATTTATTACAGAGATATGTTATAGCACTTTATACACTTATAGTTATACTATACTGAGTTGGAAATATCAACAAATTTATATTATGTAAACATTTGCAACTCTAAAGAACAACTTTAATTAATGCACTCTGTGCATTCTGAAGCATCAATTAATAAGTAAGAGCATTCTAAGTGGGTTGGTGTGTAAAAGTTGTTGATGGACCTACTTTTTGACATATTCCAAACTACTTTATCAGGTTTTTCCAAGAACCGACCAGTTTATTACTTAAAACTTAACCGACCGGTTTTTATATTAAGAGGTTATTAGATAAAATCGAATCTGGTTCAGACTTTTTTTGGTCGGACTGGCCAGCCCGGTCTGATTTTTAAAACCTTGATAGAGACAATCCGAAACAAGAAAGAAACAAATAGAAAATGAAAATACAATGAGAAGAGATTTCCTTTTCGTTTCCCTCCTATAAATTTTTTTGCTTCCCTTCTGTATTATTTGGTGACAATTTTCAAAATGGTCACCAAAAGAGTATTGACGACGGTTTTCAAAAAATCATCACCAAATGGTCCATATTTGGTGACAATTTTGACAATCGTCGGCACAAAGGTTCACTTTTAGGTGACAGTTTTGAAAATATCATCGCCAAAAGGTCTACTATTGGTGAAGATTTTCAAAATCGTCACTAAATGTGCTACTTTTAGCTACGTTTTTTAGAAGCATAGCCAAAAGTTTGCCCTTTTGCGACGATTTTATAAAAGCATCGCGAATAGTATACTTTTGGCAACAATTTTCAGAATCGTCGCAAAAAGGCTATCTGTAGCGACGATTTTTAAATCGTGGCCAAAAAAAGCATAGCCAAATGTCTACCTTATTATAGTGCCAACTGCAAAATGTAGGAAAAAAAGTGCTTGATTGGAGCAAGTTTTTCATCCATTTTGCCATTTTTTTCTCCATTTTGGAGGAGGATTGGAGTTGATCTTACCATTTATTAATCATTTACCATTTTCATTTTTAAACAACGTGGGATACTCTTAACATTAGAATTTTTAATATGGGTATAATATCGAGCCCATTAATGATGCTCTAATACTTCCCTTCAAGTACAACTAGGAATGGACATCCAGTTGTCGCTTGAAATAAACACAGCGATAACCAAACTGGACTGTTAGAATTGGACATCCAAGAGAACAATTGAAAAATTAAAAATTCGGACCAAGCCTGCTCTGATATGCAAAGTATAGAGTCCATTAGCGATACTCTAACAATAGTTCATATAAAAAGCCTCAAGTCAATTCAATTCAATGAACTTATTTTTAATAGATATTACATATTTCTTTAAGTATTTTTATATTTTAATATAAGAAATTAACTACTTTTAAAAAAAATACAAAATATGTTAGTTTGTTTGCTCTATTAGAATAACTATTAAAAACGACTTAAAAATAAGATATAAATCAATAAGAATTTTATAATTATGATTTTAGAATAATTTTATTTATAAAGTATAATTATTTTAAGACTTCATCTTGAGTTAATTAGAAAAACATATATAATATATAAAAAAATGCCTAATAAGTGACAAATGTACAAGTAATCAATTGAATGTAAAGCATAAATCGATAGTTTACCAGATATTGTTTTCCCTGAGGATTTATTTAGAATACATTAGAAGGATGACAGCTATGATATCGCATTAAAAAAAGAATATGATGCAAGCTATTTTATTTGCAGTTTAAGAGTTTGATGTGGTGTAGTTGGAAAGCATCATTTGACCGGTGGTACGCATGCGATGAAGTTTAGTTTGTCTTGTGCATGAGCAAGCAAAGAGAAGTTGGGACTTAAGGAAGTGCATGCGCAGGAAATATAGTCCTATGAAGATGCCGCATCTCAAGGGTCTTGAATCAATTATGACATTTATCAATTTGTGCGTCATATGCGTACCATTGTAGATACTAAATCTCATCTTCGGTATGACTATGAATTATTGAACTCTATCGTCTACTTCTCTTACTGAAATTCAATGGTCTGTATAACGTTTGGTAACTTAGAACTAGCAATAGTTTGACAATAATATTGTAGTATGCACGAGGATTTGAAAACACCTCTTTATCCGGTTGGTGACGTACTTGCTTACGCGACCTTGGCTAATTTGTGGAACAATATATGATAATGATACAGCTCGCTTTTCGCTTGATCGCAACTTGGTCTTCTTCTTCTTTAGCAAAAGCCAAAACTTGTTCCAAAGAAACCGAAGACATGGCCGAAACAGTAGATCTCCAAGTTAAATTGGATTATGACAGAATGAAAGAAGTGAAGGCTTTTGATGACACAAAAACTGGAGTCCAGGGACTAGTAGATGCTGGTGCAGTAAATATCCCCAGAATCTTCATTCGACCACCTGAGGAAATTGCTGAAGATCAAACGAAATACTGCAAACAGACAAAAATACAAGTTCCTAACATCGATTTGAAAGATACCCAGAGAGCTTGTAGGCGAAAGGAGGTTGTAGAAGAAGTGAAGCTTGCAGCAGAAAAGTGGGGCTTTTTCCAAGTGGTTAATCATGGTATTCCCCAAAGTGTTCTTGACCAAATGGTTGATGGGGTACGATCGTTTAACCAACAGGATGTTGAGGTCAAGAAGATGTTCTACACCCGAGATCCGAATAGCAAAGTGGCATTCAACACCAACTATGACTTATACAACTCGAGATATGCGAACTGGAGGGACTCACTGACCTTTTCCAGGCTAGGATTAAACAATCTTGATCCCGAGGAATTTCCCGCCACGTGCAGGTTGGTGTTGCTAAAACACATATTGCTTCTTTATCCG
>JAOQMM010000173.1:4331748-4361041 GCA_027563515.1 Erythroxylum platyclados | reverse complement strand
CGATCTTAATTTTATTAAATAATTAATAATATTATTAATTAATTGTATATAATTAATAATAAAAAATAAAATTTTTATTAATAAAAATAGAAAATATATTTAAAATTATTCTTTAATTGTTTGTCATGGTTGCAACTTGTTCGATGTTTTTGATATTCACAAATATATTTATGTGACTCTAAAAATATAAATAAATTATTTTTAAATATAAATCAAATAGAATACAATAATATTTAATATAATAAATTTTATTCAATAATTAATAATAATATTCTTATATAATTAATAATACATTGTATATAATTAATATTCGGTTTGGGAACATTATATAAGGGTATTAATGCCATTTATTGTACATTATATTACATTATATCGATCTTCCAAACAATATTTTACTACGTTACATTTTGAACCCTTCCATCCCTCCCAAATAACATTTTACTAGATTACATTTCATTCCAGTATAAACCACTTCGTTCCGTTCTGTTCTATTACATTAATTAACATCCAACCAAACAGACCCTAAAAGATTATAAACATGATTATTGCTTTCCAATCGGAAGTGATGAGTTTGATCCATTTATTGTATGTAACAACAAGATTTATACTAAATATTATTGTTATAGTTATAATTCTATTGATTTTGAATAGAATAATTTCGAAGACAATAATATGGTCAACCAATATATGTAAGATTTTTAGTTAAGACACCCAACAATTGAATCCTTTCAATTTAACTTGATATTTTCTTCACTATTGTGGGTTGCGGGAATAAATCCAAAAAATTTAAGAATCAAATTTACAATTTTTTATGATTGTATTCATTCTAAATATATTTTTATTATTTGAATTATCTACAACATATTTTATAATATTATAAACACTAAAAACTTTTTGCTACGTTTCCTTCAAATTATATAATCAAAAACAATTATTAAAAATGATTGGAGCATAGAATTATGTAATAATTTTTATTAAAATAAAATTCTAAATATTTTAAAATTTTGGAAACCATAAAATTTTAAAATAATTCAGATAATAAGAATAAAATATTGAAGAGTTTTTTTTATTCAAATATTAACACAACCCTTAGTTCAGACTTAAATTACGATTTCGTCGTTAATTTAGATTCAACTTATTCGCTAACATAAAATGAAATGTGTCCTAACTTGATTGATTGCTTTGACCAGCTAACATGATGGTGAAGAGGAAATCGGAGATAAGTCCACTCGTTTGGTCAGCTGTGTTGATAAGTCCAAAAAGTAGAGTCTTTATTACGACAAGAAAAATTTTTGCTAAGAAGTAGAATCCGGCAAGTCTAACATGGTGTTTCTAACTTGAAATCCGGGCATTTGATCTACGAGTCAAGTGATCTAAAGAAGAGGGATCATTGTCTGGCATCAGATTATTGGAAACTTGGAGCACTCTTTTGACTATGTCCTGCCGAGTATGGGAATTACTGAGCACACCGTATAATAGCTTGAATGCTAACTCTTTGACTTAACATGTGTTGGACCAGAAGTTCATACCGACCCTTCAATTATCTGCATATCAAACAGCTAGATCTAGCTCGATGTGAAACCCTTTTAACAGGTCATTTAATATTTGGTCAACTGTGATTCTTAGACAGTAAAGTAAGTGGTAAAACTAATTCTCTCAGAGTCTTAAGCGGAATATTAAAATTCCTTTACTTTATCTAGACAGAAACAAAACAAGGGAAGGACACAAACGGACAAGTCATTGTCAAAGCCAAATCTCTTTCCAACGATTTCACGGAGAGAGAAATAGAAGGAGCCACCTGCAACTCAGTCCATAGACAGGAATAATGACGCGGCAAATGATGAACAGGAAAAGGCTGAGAAGGAACGGTATGTAGTTCTATTTGACTTTTCAACGTTTCTGTTTTAGTTTGTTTTGTTGGGTTTTGGTTTGATTTGCTTGTGGGGTCAAATGCAGCTGTTGTTGTTGTGAAGACTGTATAGAGAGTTGCCTCTCTTTGTTGTGTTCCGATGACTGCTGTTAGGATCAGAGACAACCATGAGTCTCTGTTGTGATTCTTAGATTTGGTTTTACCTGCAAATTCTCCATGAATGATATGTAAAGATCTGATCTTTGTATGTCGAATTCATGAATAATGCCTTTCTTCCTTTTGTTTTCTCGCTCTCGTCTCAAAAGGGTGGAGTCTTGTTGAAGATCTAAACTTTTGAACCTGATTTTCTGTCATTTCCTCTGTAATCATGTTGATATAGACTCTTCGACTCTGAATAGCCTACTTGCTTCTCCAAGCATTGGTGTTAAATTATTGACTTGAAAACTGTTTGTGAAATTTTCTTATTGAGGCATTTGAAGTTTGATAAGAAAAAAATACAGTTAAGGAAAACGACAATGGAAAGACAAGCTATTCGAGACGTGTGTTGGTTTTGAAAGAGATTACAAAAACAAAACTAAAGAAACAAGAATTTTCCATATTTTTTAAGAAATAGAAAACAGATGCTCTTTAATCCGATACACAATTAATACACATTAGGATGCTAATTTATAGGCTCATAAATAACTAATTAAATCCAAAAAATTATGACACTAAAAGGTATTCTTGCTAACTAAAAACACTAAAAGTCTTTAATTAACTAACTAACTAATCAATTGATTTGAGAGTTTGTTGTAGTATTTTTCTCTAACAAATTTGGAATCATATCTCCTACAATAATTTTTGAATCATATCTCTAACACTCTCCTTTAATTCAAAATCACAAACTATTTGCATTTGATGATATACTTCCTATCATCCTTTAATGATTGGAGCACTTCTCTCTAAAAAGTTTCTTTTTGGTGCACTTTTCACTAATATTCAAATAATTTTTCTTCTTTTTCAGCAACATGTGCCAAATTGACACTTTCTTCAGTCTTAATTTTGCAATTCCTTTATATATGCCCGAACTCTTTGCAATTGAAACACTAAGACTTTTTCTTGTGTCAACAATTGTCTTCATCATGATTAGTTTTCTTGCAAATACCACATTGAGGTTAAAGTTTTCCTTTTCAAGATAAGGCCTTTGCTAGATAAACCTCCTCAACTATTTGTTGAGTTCCTTCTTTTCTCAACATTCTTCTTTGCTCCTAAGTATGCAGGACATTGATTAATTCAGACGAGATAATTTGATTGATATCTCTTGAATCTTCTAGAGATGAAAATTTTGCCTCAAATTTTTTAGGCAAGCCTATAAGCACTTTCTCTATGATCCTGTTATCAGGTAGCTCTTCTCCTATCAATCTAATTTTATTTACCACCATCATTAGCCTGTTCAAAAACTCTTGTAGAGTTTTCTTTTCTTCTATCCTTAGAATCTCAAATCTATCGTTGTCATGATAGAGTTCTTTCAGTGTGTCCTAGCCTTCTTAACTGTTTCACAACTCATAATTCTTGAAAAAATTGATTCAAAGAGAGCAACATAAATTTGTAAGGTTTTTGGAGCTTTGACTTCTTCACCTTCATAAACTCTAATTTAATTAAGTGTTAGATTATTTCCTAGAGGTAATATTTGCCTTTCACCTTCAACCCATTACTATAAGCCAGTACCTCTTAAGTGAGTTTTCATTTTGATTGTCTAAACTTGATAATTCTCACCATTAAAAATTGAAGGTGAAAAAGCTGATGTATTGTTGGATGTCATGTCGTTACTGTTTCTCGAACACTCATAGGCCCCTTAAGATCATAAGAAGCTTTGCTACCAAATGTTGTTTTTGAAAGAGATTACTGTTGCAAAAAAATAAAACGAAAGAAACAAGAATTCTACATATTTTTAAAGAAACAAAGGACAAAAGCTCTTCTGGTCCGATACACAATCAATACACGTTAGGATGCTAATTTACAGGTTGACAATTAACTAACTAAATCCAAAAAGTTATCCTGCTAAAAGATATTCTTGCTAACTAAAAACATTAAAATCTCTAATTAACTAGCTAACTAATCAACTTATTTGAGAGTTTGTTGCAGTATTTTTTTCTACCAAATTTGGAATCATATTTTTATTAAAATAAAATTCTAAATATTTTAAAATTTTGGAAACCATAAAATTTTAGAATAAACATGTGTCCTAACTTGATTGATTGCTTTGACCAGCTAACATGATGGAGAGATGAATTAAGGAAACCGGACATGAGTCCACTTGTTGGTCAGCTGGGGGATAAGTCCAAGGAGGAGAGTGTTTTTAACTTAAAATCCGAACATATGATCTACGTGTCAAGTGATCTAAAGAAGAGGGATCATTGTCTGGCAGCAGATTACTGGAAACGTGGGGGACACTTTTGACTATTTCTTGCCGAGTACAGGAAGGAGTGAATACACCGTATAATAGCTTGAATGCTAACTCTTTGACTTAAACAAGTGTTGGACCAGAATTCCATACCGAATGACCGACCCTTCAAAACACAAGCACCTCCCTGTCATTTTCAAATGTCATAAAAAAGACATAAACTACCCTCTTAACCGGTCATTTGGTCAACTAATTCTCTTAACAGGAAGATTAAAATTCCTTCACTTTATCTAGACACATACAAAACAAGGGAAGGACACAAACGGGGAATTCATTGCCAACACCAAATCTCTATCCAACGATTTCACACAGAGAGAAATAGATGGAGCCACCTGCAACTCAGTCCATAGACAGGAATTATCAGACGTCAAATGATGAACAGGAAAAGGCTGTAAATGAATGGTATGTAGTTCTATTCCACTTTTCAACGTTTCTGTTTTAGTTTGTTTTGGTGGGTTTTAGTTTGATTGCTTGTGGGGTCAAATGCAGTTGTTCTTGCTGTTATGACTGTACAGAGAGTTGCTTCGGTTACTTGTGTTCCGAGGACTGCTGTTAGAATCAGAGACAACCATGAATCTCTGTTGGGATTCCTAGACTTAGACCTCGCACGATTTAGTCGTACCTGCAAATTCTCCATGAATGATATGTAAAGATCTGATCTTTGTATGTCAAATTCATGAATACTGCCTTTCTTCCTTTTGTTTTCTCGCTCTAGTCGCAAAAGGTTGGAGTCTTGTTGAGCATCTAATCTTTTGAACCTGATTTTCTGCCATTCCCTCCATAATCATGTTGACATAGGACCTAAGGATCTGCGATTCTGAATAGCTTACTTGCTTCTCCAAGCATTGGTGTTAAATTATAAATTTGAAAACTGTTGCAATTGCTCAAAAATGTTGCGTGAAATCTTCTTATTGAGCCAATTGAAGTTTGATAAGAAAAAAAACAGTGAAGGAAAACGACAATGGAAAGATAAGCCATCCCAGACATGGCGTATGTAGCTCACCAAGACTATAACAAGTAAAGAAGCATGTTCCTTGAGAATGGAAGGTTGCTTGCTAAGAGCAACGAGATCAAAAGGATCTGTTTCTTCGATTGCCTGCCAATTGGTGCAAACCTTGTATGACCCACACGATTTTTCTCAATCAACAGTTGAGTTTTCCCAGCCAGGCTTAGCAATATCGCAGCGAGTTGGATTAACCAACTTTCGGATTATTTAGAAATGGAATTATTTCGGATCTAATATATTTTGTGGTACAGTTTTATATTGGTTTTAAACAATATTTTAAAAATTTAACTGATTCGACCAATTAACAATTAAAATCTTGAACAATCCAATTTTTCAGTTGATTTATTTTAATAATTTTTGTAGTTAAAAATTGATCAGTTTAGTTAATTTTGTAAATTAATAATTTCTTATAAACTAAAATAAATCAATTATTTTTATTTAATAATTTTTAATTAAATTTTAAATTTTTTGATAGATAAGAATAATCAGCGATTTTATGATAATTTAATACCAGTTGAATCTTTTAAACTTTAAATTTTTTGTCCTTATAATGATACCTAACTTCAAATTTATTTATTAGGATAACTCATTTATAATTTTATTTATTTATTTTCAAATTTTACATAAAAATAATTATTAAAGAGAAACTCATTAAACCATCCTCCCATCCTCATTTATAGTTGCCGTAAATTATATTTAAAATTTAAATACTCCCTTAATTTTACTTGTCTAAAGTCAGTTAGCTAATAATAGTTCATATTTGAAACTCTTTTCAAAGAATTTATAATGCATAACCACATACTCTTCAGCAAAGCATCGATACAATTAGGATTTCAAAGTAATTATTTACATTTAAGGATAATCTCACAAGAAGATAAAACTTAAAATAAAAGATAGAATCCAAGAAATGGAAATGAGATAATAAAATAATTTCATGTAAATAATATTAAATTGCATTTCAAAAATTCAACTCGGTCAATGTTACATCAAAAGAAAAATGCTATTTCCTAAACATGTGAAGTTATTGATAATAATCGTTTATTAGATGACAGTTTGTTATAATCAAGCATTCATTTGTCCAACTGTCCATGACTAAAACCATAATTCTAAATATTATTAATTAAAAAGAATTAGGAATTGGGGACTTTCAGAGCAGAGTCCTAGAAAGTATCTGGCCTTGGAGGCTATGGAGTACTCTTTGTAAGATGATGTTTTCAGTTGAGTAAGCCTTCCCAGGCCCATAGCCGAGGTTCTAAAAACAGATCCGACCTATTATTATCCCTATCTAAAATTTAAAGACATCTTTAAATACAGGATTCTCTTGGATTAAATAATTTTAAATATTACTTGTTTCAAATTTATCACTTAATTTACCAATTAACTTAATTTAAAATATATAATTAATAAATTTATTCGGTATACCCTTAAAAGATCGTATTAACAAAAACAATTCTAATTGGTGGCATGAGTGTCCATTGCAACTTCACTGTCACATCACAACTTGCATTAGTACTACGCTTTACAGCAAGACTTGGACAGATCCACTCCATCTACCCCCATTACGTCCACAGCAGCACATATTCCACCACTCCCAACTGAGAATGAACAAATGGCACTTCCAGAACTTAGACATGATGATGTTGGACTAGCTTATTGCAATATGAAAATTGCAATTACATAATCCAAACCTAAAATATCTTTTAGAGGTGCATTTTTTCTTAACACGTGAAGATTTAAGTCAAACTTGAGAGAATAAACAACAGTAGTTTATCCAGGAGCCAGCCAGAAAGTTCAGCCCCTCAATTATCTAGAACTCCAATAAGAGACTGTAGAATTGAACCCATATTGGAAGCAAGTCAATTGTACCCTGATCAAGCTTCATTCTCGACCTCCACTTTTGCAAGAATATCGGTTGATCCTCAATATGACAAGGTCCCATTTCAACTAATTCATCTAAATTAGAAACTTTAAAGAATTTGAATAGAAATGTATCGTCCTCTATTAACGTCACCTTTTTCAATCCCTTTTTATTCCAACATGATTTAGCCCATGTATTCACGGTTGGAAATGCAAGACGTTTAGACTAGCAAAAGCTCATTAATGTTGTGGACTAAACCTTCGCGCCTACTTGGAGGAGCTCCATCATAGGTGTGATGACACCCTCTTGAAGTACATTTTGGTAATGTTTCAAAGCACCTTTGTTGTGTATCTTCAGAAAAAATTGTCGCCAATCTCCCACAGGATGAGACTCTGTCAATCCTTCCCCTTTGGGTTCAGCACCATTGCATTGTCTCCACCTTTCACTGTGAGGGATTCCCTCGAAAGAGTAAGGAAATCCTCCTTTGTGAACGAGGATTCACCTTGCTCCATATAGGAGGCCTGAGGAAGGCCTGTCATTGAGGCAAATGTCTCTACCAGCATGAATCAGTCAAGGAAGATGGGTGATTTCCGAAAGGAAAAATGGTAAAAGTAGAGAGAGGTCAAAGCATGGTCAAAGTTGGTCAGAGCATGGTCTTAGAAGTATCTTGGTCATTGTTACATCAAAAAGAAAATGGTATTTCTTAAACATGTCAATGACATGTGAAGTTATAACAATCGTTTATTAGATGATAGTTTGTTATATACAACTTCTTTTGAGGCATTCATTTGTCCAACTGTCCATGACTAAAACCATAATTCTAAATATTGTTAATTAAAAAGAATTAAGAATTGGGAATTTTAGAGTTAAAGTTCTAGAAAGTACCTAGACTCGAAAATTATGGGGTACTTTTTGGAGCATTATGTTTTCAATTGGGTAAGCCTCCTTAAGCCCAATCGGGCCTAAGCTTGGGCTTGTTATCTTAGGGTTGAGGTTCTAAAACATTCGACCTATTATTATCCTTATTTAGAATTTACAAGCATCTTTAATAATTTTAAAAATTAATTACTTCAAAACCATCACTTAATTTACTAATTAACTTAATTTAAAATATATAATTAATAAATTTACTCAGCTCGTATTAAAAAAAATTCTAATTGGTGGCATGAGTATCATTGCAACTTCACTGTCACATCACAACTTGCATAGTACTACGCTTTACAGAAAATAGTGCCACAAGACTTGGACAGACCCACTCCATCTACCCCCATTATGTCCACCACTCCAACTGAGAATGAACAAATGGCACTTCCAGAACTTAGACATGATGTTGGACTAGCTCATTCCAATATGAAAATTGCAACTATATAAATCTAAACCTAAAGTATCTTTTAGAGGTGCATTTTTTCTTCACATGTGAAGATTTAAGTCAAACTTGAGAGTATAAACAACAGTAGTTTATACTTCTTTTTCCAGATGGTATGCCTCATCTTACCACTTAGCTCTAATAATTCTCCATGAAGTGGGGTTTGCTGATATCTTTTCCCATTAACGACAGATATGGAATTGTACCGAACTCACTGAGAGACACATTTCTGTTTGAAATGCTTCTTGAAAACAAGACAATTTACTTGTGCAGCATTTGTTTATAAACGCTCCTGGTTGCCATGACTTTGTCACAGAATATTGGTTTAGCTATCTTATACTCTCTAGACATGGATCAAAAGTCCTTTAGACTTGCCATAATTTACTTGCTCTGCTTTCTGCTCCCGAGTCACCTTATCTTTTCCCAACTTGATTACGGATTCTACGACTCTACATGTCCTAACCTGACAAAAATCGTCCGATATGGGGTCTGGTCAGCCATTGCAAATGATACTAGGATGGCAGCCTCTATCCTAAGACTTCACTTCCATGATTGTTTCGTTAATGTAATCATCAGTTCAGTTTTTAAAATCTCTACCCAGTACGAGTAGCACAAAAACTAGTCCAGACATTATATAAATCACAACCAATTATAGAATTTAGACTAATTATAGGGCACCTAAAATGACTGCTGACAAAAAGCTCGTTTCTTTTTACTTACTCTTTGTCACTTATGCAGGGATGTGATGGTTCATTGTTACTCGATGGAGGGGAAAAAAATGCAATCCCCAATCGAAATTCTGCGAGGGGCTTTGAGGTCATTGACAGTATCAAAGCTTCCTTAGAGAAAGCTTGCCCAGGTACTGTTTCCTGTACTGATATACTGACTCTGGCAGCGAGAGAGGCTGTTTACCTGGTAAGAACTAAGTCTGTATATTACGTTCTTTGTATCAAAATAACATTATGCTTTTTAACGTTTAATTCTTTTGTTGGGAGTTGTGATGGTATAGGTCGGAGGACCATTCTGGTTTGTACCTTTGGGTCGTCGAGATGGCTTAACAACGATTGAGAACGATGCTATGACGCAGCTACCAGGACCTTTTGAGCCTTTGGCGAACATCACTGCCAAGTTTACTTCCAAGGGTCTCGACTTGAAGGATGTTGTTGTGCTTTCAGGTTTCCTTCCTATATGTTGCAGCAATAAGATCATAATAATATTTCCCACTAAAAGATATATATAATAATGTAGACTCCATTTTTTTTAACTCCACAAATCTTACTTAAGTTAATTGAGAAAAAAGGCTAAATACTCATAAAAATAATAACAGAAAATAACAAATTAATTATCCATGCTATCATAATACAAATTTGAAGGGCTGAAAAATTGAGCTAATTTTAATTTCAGATACTGAAGTATTTTTCATTTACTAAATTTCTAGTATGCTTTACAACAACTATTTTTCATGTAAGAGCTATGTTTAAACATTTGTATGTTTTGTTTTATTTACTACAAATATAGGTGCACATACTATTGGCTTTGCTCAATGCTTCACATTCAAGCCAAGGCTCTTCAACTTTGGTGGGTCAGGGAAAGCAGACCCAGCACTTGATACATCAGTCCTGCAGAATTTGCAAACAGTGTGTCCAAATGAAAATAGTTCAGATACTAACTTGGCTCCTTTAGATTCAGTCACATCCTCCAAGTTCGACAACTCATATTACACACTCCTCGCCAGCAATTCTGGGCTTCTTCAATCAGACCAAGCTCTTATGGGAGATAATACCACTGCTTCAATGGTTATTAATTATAGCAAGTTCCCTTACTTGTTTCACAAGGACTTTGGAGCGTCAATGATCAAGATGGCTAATATTGGTGTACTTACTGGTCAAAAGGGGGAGATCAGGAAGAATTGCAGGGTGGTGAACTAAGATACTAATCATGATGTTCATATAAATGTGCAAAACTCAAAATAATTTGCACATCTTGTAATGGTTTTAACATGATGAAAGTTCAGTTTTCTTCCATCTTTTTTATTTACGCAAACTTATCAAGTGAGTATTCAACTCCCTCTTCTTATACGATTCTATACACTGAACTCTCTCCATGACTCATAAAAATTCACCTTGAATAAGGTAATGAAATGATTTCCAGTGGAAAGGTAAAACCTTAGAAAGGCCTAAGAAGTGATATGAAATATAAGTTGTGATATCTCTCTTAGAGATGAGTATCATAATTTCATACCAAGAAGGAAACGAAAAATAAAGATTTTATAAATTTATAAAAATTATTAATTAATTATTTTAAACTTGTAATTATCTTAAATTCAAATTAGGGTTATTACATGAGACTATTAACTAAATCTCATTTTAATAAATAGAGAATAAATTGACTGCATTGAAAGAATAACATAACACTAATGTCTTACTAAAGGTGGCAGCATATGACTGAAGATTTAGATATAGGTGTCAATTGTATTGACCCACACAAAAATACATGACATGTATTTTCAACTCTGTAATACAATTCTTAACTTTGACAATTGAATGACACTTCCAATTTTTCTCTCATAAAAACTATTATATAATTGTTTATCCCACATTCATGATTAAGGCAAGAATTCATTGAGAGCCTCCAAAACTCGTTTATTTATTACTTTGATATTATATCTATCCATTGTGTACAATACATAGGACTTGCCCCAAATCATTCTTTCTATTTTTTCCTGGTCCTTTTCCACCTATTTTTCATACAAACCTATCTATCCATTCTTTCTATTACTTTGATATTATATCTATCCATTGTTTATCTGTCATCAACATCTCCCCATGCCTCAGGACTAGTTTATCAATATTTATCTCTATCATCAGCACCACCCCATACCTTAGAACTTCTTCTTTTCCCTATCATTAAACTCAAACATCAACAACTATTCACATTCAAATAGGTATGGCATTTTTAGCCCGGCCTGGCTCGGGCCCGTGACCCGCCTCCAATGTACAAAACAGCGTCATTTTTTGTTAAAATTTTTTTAAAAAAAGGTTTACGTGACGGACAGGTCCGGTCCTCCCTGTGGCCCGTCGGGTCAAGAGCCGATCAGCCCGTGAGCGGGCCGGGCCGAGCCAAGCACAAGTCCAGCCCATTGTCATCCCTACGTACAAACCAAATGTAAAACACTTTACTAATTCAACATTCTTTACAAATTCTTTACTCTATTGCCCGCTATAAAGCCTTCCTTACTTTCCTTGTAGCTTCCCAGCCACCATGATGCTTCATCAAATGATCATTATTGTAACTAACCCTCCACGTCTAACACCAATTACCATATACTAATGAATTATAATTAGTCCCATTCAGTTTATTAAAATATGACCATAAATTTTCTACTATCAAAATTACTCTTTACTTCTCGTATACTCCCTCTAATACCCTGTTAACTTTTAATGCCTTGTCGATACTTTTATTATCCCAAACTGAAGTCCTAGCCCTCTTCTCCCATTTGAAAAGTCAATTCACTAGTAGCTTCTCAAGATAATAAATCTACAAACAATTTATTATTCAAGTCAGCTTCAATTAATTACAATGCTATTTACATCATCCATCGCCCTTATTGTATGAGTTCCATGGGACATCTCTGCACTCTAACACATGTGCAACACTGGCGTACTACTACTGATTGGTCTACTGAAGGACCCATAGAAGGTGTTACACCTTTGTCCTCTGCGCTTTTGTGAAACTTGTGAGCATGCCTGCAGATATGGTTAAGGACGAATATCCCCAGCCAAATTGTTCACAATCATTAACACGGGCAATAGTATGTAGCAACCTATGTCTGGTCCCCAATTATCTAATTTGAGCATTTCACTATAAAATTGAGTATTAAATTTGACGAGCCTATCTAAACTCACGAGTACATATTTTTCAATATTCTCCAACCTTCCATTACACTCGAAGTGTATAATAAATTTCTAAAAGCTTACAGAGAAAGAATAAAAATAAGTGTAAACAACTTGTCTCTCTCAATAGAGTGATTTTATTTTCTAAAGCTCAGTGGGAATGCTATAGCTCTCAAGAATATGAATGCAACTCAAAGATTTTGCAACTCTGTATATACCGCTACCTATGATCGTTGTATATGCCTTTCTTTGTATGCTCATTATTTTCTTTTGCAAGTGTTGTTGCTCTTTTTATACATTTCGTTCAACTAGCCGTTACTTCATTTGTATCCTCTGTCAACTGAATGAATAACTTTGATGTCATCTTTTGCTAAAAAATCTTTTAGTAATCGCGTGGCTAACATACGACTTTCATAATTAGTAGAATCCTTTTGGATAAATCATTCTTAATAGGATAAGTTCATAAAGAAGGTTCCTATAAGAAAAGAAACTTATTTCTTATAATTCTATTTCTTTTTTGAGAATTAATCCATTAGTAATAGTAAAGAAATAAATCCATTTTGAATTTAAAAATATGGTTATCATCAAAATCAATAATAATAAGCCTTGAGCTAACAAGTATGATTATATAGAGAAAGTAATCACATGGTTAAATGCTCTATCATATGCACACACCATTTATTTTTTTGATTAACTCCTTAATTAGCTTCCTCTTCTATCATGTGCACACACCTTTGTTGATTTTGGCAGGGGAGATATAAAAATTAGAACATGCTTCTTGGCCATTGATAAGATTCCGGTTCAGTTTATTGAATGTAAAAAATTATTAGTAAATCAAAATTGAATTAATCTATAGCGTGTTTGACCATTGATGAGACATGATTTGTGTCGAATATACACCCATCCAACCATAAGATGTTCAGAATATAGTTTAAAACATAGAATTTGGCTCTTAAATTAGTGATTATCAAGTAATATATATGACAAGTTGACAAGGACATGAAATTGACGAGGTATCGATATTGCATTGTGTTTCTGCATTACTTTTCATACGCGGTCGGTGCGATAATGGACATGCTTTAAAACAACAATGTGATTTGCAAGGACGTTTCATTTTTAAATGTCTTTTAGGTCCCAAATAGAATAATGAGCTGGTTAATTTTGGATTACCCTTAGTTTTTGAATCTTCTGGGCTGCTAAATGCCTTTCGGAATCGCATTTAACTCTTAGTTTTGAAAGATTCAATTGAACTACAAAGATGCAACTGACTGAAAACTGATGCACGGAGTCGGGAACATAATCGTCAGGACATGGAGGTAGGTTTCCTCGGCGAAAAAAGGAATGTCTTATACCTTGTACAAATTCGTCAATTTCCAAGCAGAAGAAACAAATCAGAAGCACCCCATTCGAAGCTTGATGTCTGTCTGAAACCTGGATTTTATATGTTTATTGAAAATGGAAAGTAATTAGCCAATTTTACGTACCATCTGAACTCATTTAAACAGCTTTGAGATACTTCTGACGAGAAAGCTTTTGATTTGACCGAAGATGGAAGCTTTCTTCTTCTTCTTCTTCAGAAGCCTTTTCCTGTTATGACTTCTTGAGCTGTTTATTGAACTCTTCCTCGACGTTTTCCTGCCGTCGGACCTAGAACTTGATCTGTTTTGAGTTTTCAGCATTACAGCTTCTATCTCCTCCTTAAAATCATTCTCTTCTTCCTCTACAAGGGCATCTTCATGATCATCTTCCGTTAATTTGTCCTCGTTTATAGTCCTTATCGAACTGCCATTGGAGTGCAGTTCTCTCAGCCTTGACAGAAACAAATTCCGGCTTGCCTCAGCTGCCAGTTTCTGTTCCATGGAAACGTTGATCCTCCACTCTGCAAGTGCCTCCTCATCTTTGGCTCTATTTGTCAACGCATAATATTCCTCCTGCGAAAGCTCGATCACGTCGTTTTCAGTCTCTGCAGCGTTGATATGCCGTATTGCCTCCTCGGCCGACGCTCCGAAAGCTTCTGCTTCTATGCGAGTGGCTCTGAGAGTCAGTTGCAGCGTTCTTAGAGTCTGTTTTCTCATCTTGAGGACAAGTTTCAGCTTCGATCTGTCTCTGCGCTCTTCATCTCTGAGCCCCTTAATGTTCTGCAACTCTTCATGTTCTTGATCCAGAGCTTGAGTTAACTGATTAATAAGCTTTGTTGCCTTCAGTTCCTCTTCCTTTTTTGTTCTGACCTCCTTGCCAATGGCCTCGAGCTGGGATTCTAGCTCTGATATCACGATATTCGACATGGATGTTCGGTTCTTGGCACTTGCAAGGCCTGATTGTAGCCTTTCAAGCTCGTCAATGACGGGCCTGGAATCAAGCCATGACTCCGTAGCACTGTCTTTAGCTTGCTTCAGTTCTTCCCTAGTTCTAATTAATTCTACCATCTTTGCCTGAAGTGTGTCGCCAAGATACTTCTCTGATGATTCTCTTGTTTTGGACATGTAGCTCTCTCTTCTTTCTTCCGGCGATGGCTCCATATTTTTTCTTTGCGTCTTGTCAGGAATGGTTCAGGGTAATTATATTTACATTGTGACAACTATCATTGTGTTTCAGGTTTGAATTCTTCCTACGAATCCTATCAATGTCTTGTGTTTGGACGTTTCATCCCTCTCAATGTTTGGAAAACAAAGGAAATGTTATATTATTAGTGATTATTAAGACACACTGCCTGTTTGTTTCTAGTTTTGCTAACTTTGCTAATACCGAACCTAATGACCGATCCTTTTATTTTGTAGACAATTCGTACGGCAGGACAAATTCTGAATATTACACTCTGTGCCACCTCCCCAGTGTTTAATCCACCTTGGTATTTTTTTTTCTTTTGTTCTTACATTACTCGCTTTTTCGTCTTTGTTATATGGGTAAGAATAAATTCTTACTATAAAAAATAAAAAATAAAAATAAAAAAGAATATAAGAATTTTTTAATAAAATTCAGTTAATTGACTGTGTTTTTTTAATCTTTTTTAATCTTCTAAGCCATGAATCCTCTTACTTCTCCGCATAGTTACACATGATCTGTGATAGAATTGTATCCTAGACCATATTTTTTCGCGAGAGCACCTTTGCAACTCCAACATGCTCGTATCTTTATTCTATGTCTTTATCTCTGATTTTTAACACTGAACACGCTCTATGCTGCACCGATGTCCTAGGCCTTGTTCACCCAAAGACTTCTAATAAAATACATGCATTCTGGCCAAAATACTCCAAGATTAAATGTGTACATGAGACATACACATTAATCTCCAACTTGGTGAATATATTATGTTCAACCAACAAACTTCAAGGGCCCTCCAAAATTGCACATGCAATTATGTCTATAAGCCATATAAAACTAAACCTTGACAAATATACTCTATATTGGTTGAGTTGTTTCCATGTATAAAATCCCAAGACATTAATCAAATCCGAATGATGGTTGAGCTTTTCTTTGTTAACCGACTTTTTCAACATGTCAGCTACATTCTCCAAAGTGTGAATCTTTTCAATAAGACAATATTAGACGAAATTAAATTTTCGATTTTGTAAAACCTCGTAATCTTCACTATAGTAATCATCCATCTATTTTTCTTATGACTTTTTCTAATCTCTTAAATGGTAGTTGGATCCCTATGCTGATGGTAATAGAATACGTGATTGAGTCTTCCTAACTATATCTCTTTGATGGCCTAATAGTTTGTTTTGCTTTATATATAACTATACTATGTTGATGCTTTCTTATTAATATTGTTTTATTTCTTGAACTAAAAGCCCAACCTCTTTAGCATTTATTCTAGGATTTTCTAGTTTCAATTGTACCATTATAATACTACCCTTTACTGGTTATGGCACATCTTCTCGATATATTTAATTTTTGTTTCAACTATGTCATTCTATAAAATACTGCATCTTTAAAGGTTAACCTAAACTTTTTATTAAGTGTACAAAATAAACAAAAGTCTACCTTCTGGTGCTTGTCACCCTTTGATAAGCTCCCTTGATAAAGTTCCATCATCTCTCACTCTTATAGATGATTTAGCCATATGGATTATAATATAGTACTATCTTCATTTGACTTTAGCTTTACAACTTCTGAGCTACGACTATGCTCCACATCAATCTGTAGATATCTTTTGCCAAATTTGGCCTTTTATCATAATTATCACATCCTTTACCATCTTAATGTTGTTTCTATAGGTCTTATATCCAAAATTGTTAGCATGTAAGGTACCCAAAGAGATAATGTTCTTCATCAAATATGGCCTGCTCATTGTCCTAACAATTTCATTAAACATCTTAATCCTAACATGTTATATTATAACAATTTGTAAGTTTTATCATCCCTCAATTAGACAATCCCACTTGATGTGTATGGTACAAACTAATCCTTGTTTAGTGTTACATGATATGAACATTTTTTTATTTAGAATCTATGAGTCCTAAAGTAAATTGGTTGAAACTTAAAGCTTGTCTCCATTATTGTAATCCAACCCCTATCTACACTACATTAATAGACCTGAATGAGTCATCAATTTTTCTGTAATCCCTTTACTCCTTTTTGTTAGGATATTACCTCATAATATGTCCAATTTACTCACACTTGTAGCATCAAATTGTCTTTCCACCCTTAATCTAACTTAGAACTCCATTTAAATGAGTCATCTTGCCCTTGCTTTCTCCCATGGTCCTGATTTCCCCTTGCATATAACCTTTTAACTTGAAAGCTTTCACCAGCATCAAGTCTCTGTTGGATGTGAGCTAATAGTTTAGCGGTGATATCACTCACATCGTCTTTATACCAAATATGAACACTAGATATTCATAACAGAAAGGTAAAAAAGCAAAGTAGAATCATTACTTGATCCTCGTCTGTAATAATCACCTCAAGCCTTATTAGATCACTGATTATTTGATTGAACATATTGATATATTATTACAGATCCGTTCCCTCTTACATCTTCAGCTTATATAGTCTCTACTTAGATATAAATTGCTTGTGAGAAACAAGTTGTATGTGACAAGAATAAATATGTATGAAAAATTAAACAAAAAAATAAATAAAAACACAAGAAGATTTTTTACAAGGTTCAACTAATTGGGTGTACCCGTGCTATTGGGATCCCAAAGTGACTAATTTCACTATTGATCAATGCTTATCTCCTTTACTAGCCTTGTAAGTCATAATGCCTCTTTAGCAACTGCAATTACTACTATGTACCCTACTTCAAATATAACTTGTTTGTGAGAGATTTCAATATTTATCAACTTCCAAGATCTTTCATATCTCTATAAGGATGCAATATCCATAACGTGGTAGATGACCTTGTCTACTAGATATAATTGAATAGTTCCAACTATTCGTGCATATAACTCCTCCCTATTAAGCTCATGCAATCCCTTTAGTAAGCTTTACTGAGACAATAAATAATTTACTTATCATGGTCTGAATTTCTCAATTATATTTAAATTCTTTACTTCAAATATAAAATCATTATCGCCTCAACAATGCTCTAATATCACTTCTTGAGTTGTAGTAAGAATATATTTGAATGAAATAAAGAAATAAATAAAAATAAACAAAAAGATAAGAAGATTTTTAATGAGGTTCAGTCAATTGGGCGCACCTATGTTATTAGGAGCCCAAAATGACTGATTTTACTATTGATTGATAACTCTCATACTTGACAAGAAATATAGATCCCCCCTCCCGACAGAGATATATATATATATATGGTTTAAAGAAGTATAATTAACTGTAAAATTTAACTAGTATAGTTAAGTACAATTTTCCCCTTTACAAAATGAACTTAACTCAACCATGATTCTAACAAGCTATAAAATCCTTATAGAGTTCATATTCCACTAAAAACACTTTTCCAAACAAGGTTGATTATTACGGACACAGTTTGGGTCATAGTCATATCCTAGGTCATGGATTTCATGATTTCTCCTCGTGCATAAACATGGGTAAGGCCATGCCTTATTCTTAGATTGTGGATTAGGCTTAGCAAATAAGCTTGGGCCTGGCCCGATGCTCAAGCTTTTTCTAGCCTAAAAATTTTTAAAAAACAATGTTGATTTCAAATTTTATTTTTAAAAAATAAATAATCAGGCTTCGGGCTTGGGTTAAAATTTTTGGCCCATTGATGAATCCTCGTGTTTCTCTACACATTTAAACATGGTCTATGACACAATCTTTTCTTGTATGAAAACACTTTTGGCACTCAAACACGGGCTAAAATTTTCAGCCCATTGCCATCTATACTATGGATCCTCCTGTTTCTCTGCATACTTAAACACGGTTTATGACATGATCTTGTCTTGTATGAAAACACTTTTAGCACTCAAATACATCTTTGCTTTAACTTGTTCCTTCACTTCTAATTTCCATAACTAAACACTCTTTGGGCTACCCACCTATCCCAAATTGTGTTCACTTAAAGATTTCTAAGAAAAGACCTATGTTTTTCCTAAATACTCACATATTGCACCCATATATATATATGAGCTATACATAACACTTCTCTTTTTTTCATAATATAATATGACTATAGACATTTTAGATAATGCAGGAAGGTATTTCACAAATGTTTATTCTTGTTGGCAATTAATTGCAGTAGTTAACAAAGCCTTTAGCTTTCATGCACTTGCATTTTCCTTTTGAATATGTTAACTACTATAATATGATGTTTTATACTTAAGTTATAAAAGGGTTTAAAATCTCGAGTCTTTTTTTAAATACTGTCAAACGTTATTGTGATATCTTATATAAAAGGTGGGTGTCAAATCCATATCAAAAAAATAGTAAATGTGAAAGTCATAATAAACCTATGAAAAATAAAAATAAACACCTATTAGTTATTTTAGAGCTAGTGATTCTATTAAGCTCGAACTAAAATTATCAAGTTAACTTGAACTTGAGAAGCCATGGTGATCATATGATTTTACCATCATATAGTTTAGTTAATATGATTTTATTTTAAAATCACGTCAAGTAATGGCTTATAGAGTTTTATATGTGTTAATTAAGTTTTGAGGACAAAACTTACTTTAATGAGACCCTAAATTTGATGAAATTTAACGCCATAGATATATTTTAATGTTTATTTATTAAGTTGGAGACTAATATTGAATGGTTAGAAGGTTTATGATTGATTTGATTATGGTGATAACATTTAAGACAAAAAAATAGCAAATTTTGTTTAAAAAGCACATTGGTTCAGTTTACTATCACTAACAAACATTGTTCGATATTCGGAGCATAACTTTTGATTCGATATGCTATGGAAAGTTGAGAACATTTTCAACAACTTTTAAAAGGGTACCTAGAACTGATGTTAGCGAGTTGATGATAGTGTGAGTTTTTTTATAAAAATAGTGTTCTAGTCAAACAAAATGATAGACTACTCGAACCCTACAAATTTCAATTTTTGGAAACAGAGATGACAAAAACATATAATGCAAATTATAGCATTTCATGCAGGTTATTTATTTTGTTATCTAAGTGTTTTAGATGCTTTTTGGTGTTGTTAGTAACTAATTGATCATCTAAATTAATTGAAATTAAGTTGGAAATGCCCAAACCCCTTGTAGGAGTTATGGTAGATTTAGAGTTTTGTTAAACTAGAAGGGTTTAGGAGACTTGAGCATGTTTATTGAGTCTGAAATTGTGTGATTATTGGTATATAGTTGCTAGTATGTATCCATATTACATTTTCAAGGATCAAGGAGATACTATTGATGACTTGGGTATTATGTGTGAATATATCTCAAAGTGTTGATGCTTGCGCGAGAATGATGTGATAAGTGTATGGGTTCATTAGCCAAAATGAACTAGTTTGCGCCTAATATGAGTAGGTACACAACATTGTATGTTAGTTTGTCACTGGTGCATTTAATATGATGATTTTTATAAATTTAATGAAGATATAAACATATTTTTTGGATTTTTTGGCATATAGAATATCAAAACTATAATTTTATATTTATTTGATTATGTCTTTAATTTAGTTAGTATTTATTACTCGATTTTGGGTTTTTTTAAGAATTAGAATGCTCAACAATGCATGGAGATTTAAGTGATTTTTTAGTATGATTTCATAAAGTTGAATATAGGAAAGTTTTCAGATAGGGAGACGATCATATTTATTAAGTTTTTTATTAAATTATTTAATTTTAAGAATTTGTAAGCATTAATTTGACAACGAGACTTGATCGGTCGATCCTTACCATTTAGTAGTGATTTATTATGACCCTATTCAAGTTGACTTATGTTTGGAGAACAAACTTTTACAAGTATGATGTTGGACCAGGATAAGGACAAAGCCATAAATAATAGATGACTCCTGACACTTTTAAATTGGTTCCATATTGAAAATGGTGAGAAAAATATAGATTATATATTAGGATTTAATAAGGACGTCATTAAAAAAATATTGTGACATGTCATATGGGAAGTGAATATTAAATCTATAAAAAAAGAACTAATAATATTTATCAAACTATTAAGAATTATTAATCACTCATAAATATTTTTGTCATTTTTTATAAGCTATATATTCATAACCATGAAATAAAATGAAATATAATTAATGCTTACTTATTCTTACTTGAATATTACCTTTAATTTTATTTTTGACGAAGCTTTAGCTTTATTAATTTTGACGTATTTTGAATGTTATATATTTATGTTGGATAATTAAATAAATTATTTAAAAAACCATTTATATATTTTTTTATACTCACGTTGTTTTTTTTCATCTAAAAATTTTTTTTGACTGAAAGAATCATCGTAAGACATCCTAAATGTTTGAACTCATAGTTATGATAGATAAGTGTTCTAGTTAACTTTACACCTCTAAATTGATGCTCAACATGATTGTTTTTATTAATGAATTAGGATTAATTATTCCTTATATTTTATTCTAATATTACAAAGAACATAGAGAATAAAATAAATATAAACACCAACCTTGTTGTTAATAAATTAAACTTTTGAGTTTAGCGATTCTTGTTAGAATGTGGCGATCTCCCTAGTAAAACCTGGAATTGGTGAAATAATATGCTAAGAACAACAAGCTTTTCTTGGAGCAGTCCTCTAACTCAATGACTAAGATGACAAATTTCTCTCCTTTGATTGGTTCCAAAGGAGATATATAAAAACATTGCAGGAATGTTGACACATAATTTGTCAACCCATTTACTTCAAAATAAAAGCAATCATTGTCTAACAGGGAATCATTTTCCTACAAGTTGCTAGAGCTCTTGCTTCTGCCGGTCGAACTCCATTACTTTTTGACTCATTATTCATGTCATTTTTCTATTTTGAAGTTAAATGGGATTCTAATTTACTATACAAAGTAGCTATCTATAACCTTAATAGGTGACCATAGAAGAAGATTCTACCTCCTCTGAACTGGAATCCTGATCAACCAACATTTTGGACATATCAGCTAGGAGAATGTTGTTAGATTGAATCATATACTCTATAGCCTTTTGGTTGGGATTGCAAATACTTTCTTCTTCCATTCCTTCAACATTTTTTGGCATTACCTCCCTTACAGATGTAGGTTCTATTGACATTTTGAAAGAAGTGCTCTGAGTTCTTCAGTGAGTGCTGGGAGAGGAGCATTTGTTTTCCATGTTTTAGATCCTTGATTCCTAGTATTAGGATGTGTCTAGGATGTGTTTTTGATGTGTATTTCTTTTGTTGATCTTTTTCCTAGTTGAGAATATTTCTTGTTGTATACAGAAAATTTCTTGTTATATTCTTCTTAAAAGTTTACCTTATTTAGGAGTCTAATATATTAGAAGTGTACCTTATTTAGGAGTTTGAAGTATATAAACTAGACATCGTGAATGAGAAAGATATAGATTTTCTCTCCAATATTCTTTGTTTCTCCATGGTATCAGAGTTATGGTTGATCCATCAAAAGGAGAAGAAAAATCTGGAATAGACAAGAAACCTTCGAATCCTTATACTCTCACCTTGAATGATAACCCAGGTAATATTATTGCCCAAGTTCAGCTAAGAGGAGAAAATTATGATGAATGGGAACGGGCTATGCGAATTACACTTCATGCTAAGAAGAAATATGGATTTGTTGATGAAACGATTAAACAACCAGCTGAGGAAGTGTAGGATTTTGAAGATTGGTGGACAATTAATTTTATGCTTGTCTCATGGGTGTTTAATAACATTGAACTCAAACTTTGTTGAACCATCTCCCAATGGAGATTTTGAAGATTTGTGGGATGACATTAGGTAGCGATTTTCTATTAGGAATAGATCTCGAGTATAGCAATTGTGATCGGATCTAGCAAATTGTAAACAGAATGGGCAACCTATTGTTGCCCATTATGGTAGGCTCAAAATGATTTGCGATAAGTTGAATAATTACAAAAAAAATACCTGTTTGTACTTGTACTAATTGCAGATGTAATCTTACGGTTGATTTGGAAAAGAAGCTTGAAGATGGGAGGGTATTGTTGATGAGGTTGGACGAAGAAGGATATGGAACAGTTCATTCCAATATCCTAAGTACAGAACCGCTACCAAACTTAAACCGCGCATACACTATGGTTATGAAATAGGAAAGGATGCGAACTGTGACTCGCATGAAAGAAGAAAGAGGGAATCCAGTGAGCTTTACGATGCAAACAGGAGGTCAAAATTCAGGGGGGACTCAAAGGATAAAAACATGATATGCACAAACTACAAATGAGAAGGACATGATGTAGATTATTGTTTCCAACTTATTGGTTACCCAGAATGGTAGGGTAATAGACCACAGATAGCTACATCTAGACGAGGTGGAGGACGTAAATGCAGTATTTGAAATCGAAGAGCAAATTTAACTCAAGCTTCTGGATCTGATGGTGGGAGAGGTGCAGTAACTAATGCAGATAGAGAGGGTATTGTGGGTTTGAGTGATGAGAAATGGACCAAATTACTTAGATTGCTAAATTCTCCCAATACTGGTGCAAATGAAAGGCTGATGGGTAAGCATGGAATTCTACCTTGGATTATTAATTCAGGAGCTTATAATCATATAATTAGTGTATATGCATATATGGGTGAAGCAACAGACATCAAGCCATGTCTAGTTGGGTGACCTGATGGTGTGGAGACCATGGCATTGAAGGAAGGGACTATTTCCCTTGGAGGAGATTTGGAGTTGCAGCATGTTCTTTTTGGTTCCAAACTAAAATGCAATTTAATTTCTATATCACAACTTCTTAGAGATTTAAAGTCAGTCATTCAACTTGCTGACAAATTTTATGTTATAAAGGACCAAAATACGAGGAAGGTGATTGGAACAGGTGAGAAGCATAAGGGGCTTTACTTTCTTAAAAGAGGAACTTCAGTTTATGCTTATAAGATAAATGGTGTTGTGTTTGTTCGATTTTTGCATAAACAAATGGGCCATCCATTTTACAAGGTGTTAGAATTGATTCCTAGAGTAACTGGTTTTAATAATGATGATGATAAGACTTGTGATGTTTGTTTTCATGCTAAGCAAACAAGAGAAATTTTTTGTTATAGCGATAATAAAGCCAAAAAATGTTTTGATTTGATACATTGCGATTTATGGGGGCCTTATAAAGTTCCTTCTTCTTATGGTGCAATTTATTTTTGACTATTATGGATGATTGTTCCCATATTGTTCGGATATATTTATTAAATGGAAAAACTGAAGTAGGCTTAGTCCTTAAGAGATTTATGGCAATTTAAGAAAGATGTGAAAATTGATAGAAGTGACAATGGTATTGAATTTATGTTTTGAAAGAATATTTTGATGATAATGTTAACTTCATGTGTTGGGACTCCCCAACAAAATGGACGGGTGGAAAAGAAGCATCATCATATTCTGAATGTTGCTTGAGCTTTACAGTTTCGAGCACAGTTGTCCATTGAATTTTAGGGTGAATGCATCTTCACGGCTAACTATTTAATTAATAGAATGTCGTCGACAATTTTGAATGGTAAAACTCCTTATGAAATTCTATTTGGATAAGAGCCATCATATACTAATATTCATACTTTTGGGTGCCTATATTATAGTCATCATTTGAATCGAGATAACGAAAAATTTGCTAGTAGGAGTCAAAAATGCATTTTTGTTGGATATCCTTTTGGAAAAAAAAAGGTTGGAAACTATATGACTTGGAAACTTATGAATACTTCATTTTTAGGGATGTGGTATTTGTTGAAACTAATTTCCCTTATCCCAATGAAGATGTTTCAGTTGGTGATTTAAATGAAAAAGGAGATCAAAATGGCACCAGTGACAGTGAGTAATTGGATAGTGATAATGAAAAAAAATGTATTCATATGATGGGCAACAAAGTTAAAAAGATTGTGATGGGGAAAACATAGAGAATGATGATAAGGTAGACACCGTTGCTTCTGTAGAAAATCTTGGAAAGGGATAGCGGGTTAAGCTTCCTTTCGTGCGGCTAAGGGTTATGTGACTAATACCTTCAAGTTAAGCCCCTCAGTGTGCTCATCATTCCAACCAAATTTCTCAAGTACTCTTTATCCTATAGCATATTATGTGAATTATAATAAATTATCCATACAACATCGGTCCTTTTTGGCTAGTATCATCGCAGGACATAAACCTAGCTCATATGGTGAAGCGGTCAGAGAAGATTAATGGAGAGAAGCAATGAGAAAAGAAATCCAGGCAATTGAGGAGAATGGCACATGGATAATGGTGCACTTACCACCTAGGAAAAACGCAATCGGTAGCAAGTGGGTGTATAAGATTAAATACAACTCTGATGTAAGTGTTGAACGATGTAAAGCGAGATTGGTGATTCTTGGAAATAATCAAGTGGAAGGGATCAACTATCATTAGACTTTTGCTCCCACGACAAATGATTATAGTGTGCACTTTTCTTGTTATTGCGGTTGCAAAAAATTGGAGTTTGCATTAAATGGATATGCAAAGCGCCTTTCTTTATGGTAACTTGGATGAAGGAGTCTACATGAAAATGCCAACGGGTTTTGCCCCTTACTCTTTGGGCAAGGTCTGTAAACTTCAAAAATCTCTCTATAGTTTGCGTCAGGCTCCCCGGTGTTGATTTGCTAAATTGGCGAAGTCATTGAGGACATATAACTTTGTACAATCAAGCTCTGATTATTCTTTATCTGTCTTTAAAGATGGGAACGTTCAATTAAATATTCTTGTCTATGTTGATGATCTTATTATTTCGAGCAATAATGATGTGGTAGTTCAATGTTTCAAGGATTATTTGAACCGATGTTTCCACATGAAAGACTTGGGAAAATTAAAATATTTCTTAGGAATAGAGGTGGCTCAGAATCCTAATGATGTTCTCTTGTGTCAGCCAAAATATGTGCTAGATATCATCTCTGAAATCGATTAGTTGGGGGCTAAACTAGTGAAAACCTCTCTTGAATAGAATCATAAACTAGCTCATGCAACTGGTGTAGATTTGAAGGATCCAGCTAAGTATAAGCGGTTGGTGGGACGACTTATTTACTTGACTATTACTCGACTTGAATTGTCTTATTGTGTTCATACTCTTGCTCAATTTGTGCATCAACTGAAGTAGGAACATTAGGAAGCAGCCTTGTGTGTTGTTCGTTATTTGAAAAGGAGTCCAGAAAAGGGATATTTTTTAGTACAGATTGTGATGTGAAGTTATATGGGTATTGTGATTCTAATTGGGCTAATTGTCCCTTAACGCGAAGATCTTTGACAGGATATTTTGTTTTCTTAAGTAGTTCTCCTATTTTATGGAAAATCAAGAAAGTACATATAGTATCTCGTTCCTCTATTTAAGCTGAGTATAGGTCTATGACTACAATAGCTTGTGAACTGGAATGGTTGAAGGGTTTGTTAACTTCTCTTGGTGTTGATCATTCTGGGCCTATGCGTCTCTATTTTGATAGTTATGAAGCCATGCACATTATTGTTAATCTGGTTTATCATGAACGTACGAAGCACATTGAAGTTGATTGCCATTTTATTCATGATAAGATAAGTTTAGGGAATATTGTGACTGAATATGTGCATACTCCAGTTCAACTTACTGATATTTTTATGAAAGCTTGGGGCAAGGACAGGATTGATCTTCTTCTTTGCAAGTTGGGCATTCTAGATATTCATGCTCCAACTTGGGAGGGAGGGGTATTAGGATGTATACAGGATGTGTATTTGATGTATATTTCTTTTGTTGATCTTTTTCCTAGAAGATTTCTTGTTATATTCTTCTTGGGAGTTTACCTTATTTAGTAGTCTGATTTATTAGGAGTTTGAAGTATATAAACTAGACATTATGAATGATAAAGATATAGATTTTTCCCTCCAATATTCTTTGATTTTACACCTAAAAACCTAAGTTGCACTACTTGAATAGTCTACCTTTTGAATACCACCAACTTCATTTTCCTTTTTTTGAAAAATGTTTATATGATGATCTCAAGAAACTAGGAGGTTTTTTTAAATTAGAGGAACCTATTCGAGGAGCTACAGATGCCTAAGAAGATATCTGCAGGATTAGTAGTGAAAAAGCCTACTAAATGGGTAATCCAGAAGCTATTTACTGAAGAAAACTCGGCATGTAACCATTTTTAAAGATGCAAACTTTTAGTAGAACAACATAGTGTCACCATAATCATGTAGTAAAAAATTTGATGATTAATCTATTTGCATAATAGCCAAAGGTATTAAAAGAATAGATGCTCAGCGAATTGACCAACTCTTCATCAAATAAGATTAAATATTGGATTAAAAACTAAAACTCCTATCAATGGAAGTCGAAACTTATCAAACAACTAAGCAGAACTGATTGAAAATGACTTTTAGAACAACAATTAACATCAATAAACAATATTTACCATCTATGAACTGTCACATTTAGTAAAATAATCATAAATGTCATGAGCATATTGGAAAATGTTTCTATCAATGCATATGTAGTTTCTTCATAAATATTTATCTGGAGAATGGATGAAGAACCACCACAGGTCATCATAACATAACTATGCATAAATTTTTAGGAAAAAATCTAGTCGAATTGTATGGTGCTTAACCACATGCAAACTAGAACAACACCAAAACTCATTTTTCTTCTTTTTGATAACAAAATATAATATTTATATTTTTGAAAAAAGATATGACTTAATGATTTAAGGGTGATGACATGCAAATCTAATAATTATATTACATTGAGCTTTTTGATCTGCCAAAGGGATATCCTATAGCTGATATCCGTTGAGGATATGTGCAAGTTGAATGTGCCATTTTGGTAGAGATTGGAACTATTCAAAGAACGTTCATAAGAGAGAATTAGTGTTGGTTGGATTGGCAAAATATCTATACATATACAAATGAGAGAGGGAAATTGGGTATGCAAGCCCATAAATGCCATAGTGGTGGCTCAGAAAGGAAGCCATGAAGGTGGTAGAGGATTCGGTATGGTGTTACCATGTCAAAGTGATGGGGTACTAAGAATTGTGCATGAGTTACAGTATAGTGTTCTAAAAATTGATCCCTTAGTTTTCATATGGAGGAGGCACTTGGGTGAGCTGAAACACATTATGAATGTCTATGTAAGCACTAAAGTTTGCTCAACATTTGATCCATTTAGGTAGGATTTGTAATGGAGATGCTTTGCAATAACCCAATTAGGATATTTAGGTCAGGTAGATGACTTTCAAGAACTTTAGTCCGTACAACAAAATCAGAGAAGAACCTTATCCTTATTTCTTTTTGGTGATAAGCCCAATTTTGAAAGAATTATTAGTAGTAATGGTGAAATATTCATCATCTGATATCCAAGCTTCAGGAGGTAAGATGTTAGGCTTCATAATACTTTGACAGGATCTAGCATTCATACATCCAATAGCCTTGATTGGCTTATCATATTTATCCTGTTGTATTAATTGGATATAGACATAAGGACGAGGAACAATGATAGGTTTTGATTATACCTTCAAACATGTTAGCATATATAGCATGTCATCCTCAGTGTCTCTGTTGAATAGTTCATCAGATGATGTAAACTCGTTAATGGAAGAATTAATTGGATCAGCAAACTTTGTTTCCTCATCTTCACTAGATTATTCTTCAATGAAGTCTTTAATGTTACCATTATCGTGGATAAGCATTATAACTTCATTGGACTCCAATAATTTCAAATCTCTTTCGGTCTTATTAGGACATTGTTGAGCATAATGTCCTGGTTTGCCACAAATAAAATATCGATGTGTCTTTTTTGCATGAGGAGCTCTTCTTTCAAATAAGTGAAAAATTGGCATCATTTTCATCTTCTAAATGGCTTATGATAACCTACATTCGAGATTTTTGATTTGTGAGACTTTTTGTACGAGAATGTTTTGTGATGATACTTCTTTTTAGTATGACATTCACAATCCTTTTTCTCCTTACAATGGATCTTCAAATAAGGCTTTTTACAAACCTTTTTCAGCAAAGGTCCTTTTTTGATCATATTCTTAAAAAATGTCTATTGGTCACAAAGTTTATTAAGAGAAGCTAAAGCAAGCTAATAGATTTCTCCAAGAGATATTTCTCTCATATCTTTGCACAAAGCTGTAATAGTTCTCTAAAGTTTAGGCTATAATTCTTCTGGAAGAGATGAGATGAATGTATAATGGAGATTTGACATCATTAAAACCATTAAGTAGATAATATTTTTCAGTCATACGTTGAAAATTTTTCTGTAAATCTCTTCTGTCTAATGAACAACACTTCATTTCAAAGCATTATTGCTTGATCTATTTGTCAATGAGCTGAAAATCGCCAATGAATTCTTTATGAATGACTCCAAGAAGAATTCC
>JAOQMM010000173.1:4314530-4327980 GCA_027563515.1 Erythroxylum platyclados | reverse complement strand
CGTATGTGGGACTCTCTCAGTCTTTATTGCATGCATAGGTAGTTGTCTGTGTTGGACGGGTACAACTTTATTTTTGGTTGGTGTTGACGTTCCAGTTAGTTATTTAAGCTTTCCTTTTCTTAAGGGCTTTTTTTTTAATGCTTTTGACTTTTGACTTTAAAAAATGAAAAGGATAATCCATCCTTTCATTATGTGCTTAATGATGATTTACTTTAAAGGGTCAACTTGAGAATGATAACACAATGTAGTGTTGGTAAATAATTAATCATGTTAAAGGTTCTTAATCAACCCACTAAATATATATATATATATATCATTTATCAAAGAAACAAAGCATTCCAGATAAGTGGCCGGCACTTGGATGAATATATATATATATATATGGCCGCAAAAGACAAATAGTTATGTAAACTCATCATAATCTTTTTTGAAAAAAGATGAAAGGTATCAATCAAACTCAAAGGGGGCTACAGAAAACAAGAAGTTCAAACTTCAAAACCTGCCTACTTGTTGTGCACAAAAAAGTTAATCTCTCGACAGGCACTCAAATTAATTAGATTGGTGTGGATCTAAAACTCATTTAACTCCAATATTTGTATTCTCCTATCAGTATATAATATTAACTTGAGCTTGTGTTCTGGTTGCTCATGCTTGTGCAAATTTTATTCGTAATAATAATAATGATTTCTCTTAAAATTATCCGGACAAAAAGTTTGAATATTTTAACTTTTATTTTGAAATATTTTTAAGTTCTTCTTCTTCCTTATTGCATATGTATCTAACTAATTTGAATATTTTTAAGTCGCCCTTATGTAAAATTAGCAATAGGTTTGGTCGGGTAGGATTTTTATTTTTATTTTAATTTAGACCCAACTTGAGGCCTTATCAAATTTATATTATGTGATTTGAATCCAATCTCAATTGAGTTTCATCAAACTTAGTCCAGAAGTCAAACAAAAAAATCTCACTCCTTAAAAACTTAAACAATAACAGTAATAATTCAGTAGAAATCTCGCTAAGACATATAGTCTAGGGAGGTTCAGAAGTATACAGTCTTACTTTAAACTATTAAAGAAATTGTTTCCGATAGACACACATGAAAAAAAGAAAAAAAGGTTTTGAAACCATTTGAAAAAAAATAAAGGCCAAAAATATAAACAAATAACTACATAAAAATAACAATAAAAATAAGAACAAAAATTAAAAATTAAAAAAACTTAACTAAACTTACTAAAGGAAGAAGTAATATAAATAGAAGTGTTTGCTAAATTAAGAAAAAGAAAATTAAGCAATGGTTCACCAGTGAATTCGAATACAAACTTAATTGACAATGAATTATTTTTTATCAATTAAACTAATATTTTCACTAAATTAATGATTTATACTCCCAAATAATACAATTATAGTTCATTTTCCTTTTCTAGTATTATAAAGCAAAGAATTTAATAAAGAATTAAAAAGAAACACTAGAGAAAATAGTAATATTACCTAAACTATTAAAAGCCCTAGAAATAAAGCAAAGCAGTAGCAACAACATAAGCTTCAAAAAAGAACTTATCATTATTAATATTAATTGAAATTAGAATGCACAAAAGATCGTTGCCAGAAGCTAAATGCCTTGACAATCCACAACTCCACCACTAGGAGTTATAAAGCCATTTGCGATACCAGACGTCGCATGTAGCACTCATATAAGGCACGGTATAGCAGAAGAAGGCGAAATGGGCTAGGAGAGCATACAACCGTAGCTAAGACCTTAGGTGAGAGAGTGAGCATGTGTAGCGGGGCAACAAATCTATAAAATGTGTGAGGATCTACAGAAACATTCACGATAATTACGCAATAAAATTTATAGAGAGAGAAAGAATTTTAAAAAGAAAGTGATATATATATTGTCTTGTTTCAACAACTTTTGAACTCTATCTCCCATAAAGAGAGAGAAAGAGAGAGAGAGAGAGTTGTGATGGCGTTGGTATTGCTTGGTGGTGGAGGTAAAGTCAGCACATTACTTTTTTTCCATTTATCAATACACAAAATAACATCACTTTGTATTATATAATACATTCGAGTTTCAGATCAAACTAAGCTCAAGATTAGTTTAAAGTCTGATCAACTTGGTTTGAGTCAATTGAGTTTAGATTATGTCAGATTATATTTATAATATACGTACATTTTACTTGCTCAACCTATTTTATAATATTGGTTTAATTGTTTTCTAAGCATTATATTTTAGAAAGTCTGATAGCTTAGTTTTATAATAAATTCAAGAAATAGTAATTGAATAAGAGATGGTTTAATATTTGAAAATTTTGATCACAAAACTTATAATTGATGTTGTTAGGGATGTTGTCCTTGATTTTTGTTGGAAAATTGAGGTAGGATTTGATCCCACACACAGCAAAATAATTACAAAACTTTTTTGTATAATTATTTAAAGCCAAGATAACTTAAATTCTATAAAATGATTAACACATAAATCATAATAAAGTAAGAAACATAATTCATAACGTATTCTGAAGTTTGATCATTTTCTTGTTATTTATCTCAAACCATTTCTACAATAACTCATGTTAACCATTGTAGCTGCTTAAATATCCAACTTCTAACAATATCCACAAAACGAGTTGAAATAACTCTACAATTATGGAGAAAGAGTTAAGCAAGAAGTGCTAACTCTCTTACAACTTACACCTATTTATAATAAGTTTTGGATTTTTTTATAATTTAATTGAAATTAAATTCTAATTTCAATTAAACTTTAATTAGAATTACAATTAATTTTAGTTAAATATTAATTAGGCCCAAATAAAGTCCAATATCTCTTGTTGGTTCTTATTTATTAAATATCTTATATTTAATCATAGACTTTCTCAAACTTTACAATCAAGTCTAACTTGATTACAATACTGTTTAACTCTTCAACTCGTTCTTTGTGTGTAATCGATTAGGTTCTCAAATATAGTGACAATAGATAAAAATTATAACAATAGATGATATTTATGATTAGATACATTAAACTCTTTTAATTTATTTTTAATTCTCCAATTAAACAATTTATATTCATAAAACCAAATTAACATCTAGTAACACATCTTGACCACCTAAATGTTTAAGAATGTTAAGGTGGTTTTAATTAATGTTTTTTCATAATTTTTTTGTAAAATTCATTATTTTTACTATAAAATAGTCTAATTAGACATAAAGTATGGAAATAATATGTACCTTATTTTAGTTCAATTATATTAGTTTCCCACCATTAGTAATTGGTTCAATTAATGATATTTGAAAAATATTTTCAAAGTCTCATTTTACCTTGACCAAGAATTTTTGAATAAATACTAATTGAGAACAAAGGAATAATTTTCCTAATTATTTAAGGTGATGACTCGCAATGAGATTTTTCATATCCATAAAATTAATGTTCTAATTGAAATTAGCATATGAGCTCAATTCAGTGAATTATTCTTTAACAAGTACCGATATGTTTGTTTAAGTATCATCTTATTTTATTCTATGAGTTCGACTACTTTTTTTACAAGAAAAAATATAACGTATACTAATCTTATATACAATCTCAATAGAACAAACTATGATCAATATAACTTCAAAAAGTGATAGTAAACTTTTTGAAGTTATGCCTCTTCCAAGTTATTTTGACTTTAGTTTTTTTGTTTGATTCATAAAAGGGAGAGTTTCATGATTAAATTAAATCTTTTGTTGCCATTCTTCACAAAAGATGATCATTTTCAATTTGAATTTTAAGGGGATTAGAAGATCAAAATTTTTAAATTCAAGAATTCTATATCTTAAATCATTCTAGATGTTAAACCAAAATCATGTTTTTTCATTCTCAATAATTACTTTCAGTTTGTAACTCGTAATTTATCTTAATTTGTAACAATTGATTGAGAGTTTAAGAATTATTTTATTTAATTTCAAAACTCTTCATAATCTTTATCAAACCTTTTTATTAAATGCGTATTTCTTCTAATAAAATCGTCTAATTTTGTTTATTGTAGAACTTGTCTAATACAAATCTTATGTCCTAATATTTCAATTTATAATCTCGATTTATTCCTTAATATGTTATTGGCCAGACAACTACTTTATTCGAGAGGTAAGAAATCAACCTCCACTTTGATTTGAGCCTGCAGAAGGAAGCAGTCCTTAAACAACACATCATTATCATCATTGATTAAATACAGAAGTCAACACCGTAATCTCATCAAGTTAGACAATCTTGTAACCACATGGGACTATGGGAGTGGTCTCTTTATCTGTTCCAATCTTACATGGAAAACATTATCCAAGCGATTGACTTGGCGGGCAACATAGGAAATTAGGAGATGCACTAGCGACGGGGAAAAGGGTGAGACCGAGGCAGTAGTGGCTTGACAACGATTTTATTTCAGTAATGACTTTTGTGTATAAATAGGCGTAATTATGACGGTCATGGCTTGACATTTTTCAAAGGATTAATTAGAGAATTACATATGTAATCATACCAAAATGCCTCTAAATTCTAAAAAGATTTGGTAGTGCGGCAGTTAGTTATATAAGTTATTTTAAATATTTTACTAGTGTCAAATATAGTTCTTTGACAGTTGTATCAAAATGAAAATTAATCAATAGTTAGATATTACTGTATTTATGATATTATATTAAAAAACTAATTAATTAAAATTTACCATATTATAAGAAATTTAAAGATTAAATTTATAATGGTCTCAGGAATTGTAAACAAATAATAAAATTAAGATAGAGATTTACCACTTTTTCAAAATTTTATTTTTAATAAAGTTATGTTCATAAAATAATGTAGGGTTAATTAAAAAAATCTTAAACTTTGCTCAATTTTGTAGTTATAATTCAAACTTTAAAAAGTGATAATAAAATTCTTAAACTTTCAATTTTTTTAATTCTAACCCGAACTTTAAAATGTGGCAATAAAATACTCAAATTTTCGATTTTTTTTAATCATAGCTCGACATTATTGTTTCTATTAAGTTTATTGACGTCGTTGTTTAATCACATGTTTAAAATGATGTTGTTGTTTAAAAATGATCTAAATCAAATTACGCAGCTCCAACGACCTCACGCTTTGATTTCAGTTTTTTTCTTCGTTTTCAGTTTGTTTTCTCAATGTCCTCACCCTTCCATTTTCATATTACATAGCCCCGACACTCTCACGCTGAGTACATTGGGAGAATAAACTGAAAACGAAGAATTTGCTGATGTAGTACATTGCAATGCAAGAGTAGTTTGAAGCGTCAGAAGAACAAACTAAAAACAAAAGGTCGAAAGCGTCAAGAGAACGAACAGATAACGAAGGACTGAGGCTACATAAACCGATTTAGGGATTCTATTTTTAATAACGACGTCATTTTATTAATCTTCATTTGTTGTATTAATTTTGGCTGATATGTGTTAATAATTAAGGTTTCTAGAACACGTAACAAGTCACGTTAGCAAACTTAATGTAAAAATTAACGTTAGGCTATAATTAAAAAAATTGAAAATTTGAATGTTTTATTTTCAATTTTTGAAGTTTGAACTATGATTACAAAATTGAACAAATTTTAAGTTTTTTTTTAATTAACTCAATGATGTAAATGGCATTGCACTCTCATTTGTAGTGCAATTGTACTTGTTATGTACACAACTTAGTTTTTTTTTAGGATTTAATAATTTAAAATCAATTGACAAATTCAATCTAACTAATATTTATGTATCTTAACATATTTTCACTCTCAATTAACTATTAATTGAGAGACTTCTAAAGACTTGGTCCGCCTATTATTATCACTTGATGCAAATTTCTTACCATGCGTTTTCATACACGAGTATGCTCGATACAATTATACTTGTGAATTGAAACTCAAACTCAAGAGGAGTTGATTTAAGTAATAAAATTCATTTAAAAATCAATGCAATAATAGCCTTACTCGTTAAATTATGAAGATGGAAATGGAAAATTTAGTGGGGAGATGAATTATGAAATATATGATTGTTGCATTTAAGTGGGCAGCAAGATAATGACTGTAGTGTTAGGTTTGAAATAAATGGATTTTAGAATCATGCCCCAAGCAACCGTGAACCAGTGGTGTCCACTCGTAGGGGACCAATTAAGCAGTAACTCTTTCCATGTCCTTTGCTTTTGTTCCATTTGATTTTGGAATTAAAGAAAGCTCTAACAAGACCAAGAGTTGCGCTCGTGGTGGGAGGTAATCAAACTCATTGATAATACCAGTTTCTTTACTAGTTCTCAGTCTATTATTACATGGTCTACCCTAGCGCCTACACGCTTAATTAACAATTGAACATAAACACCGACCATGGTGATCAAACTGAAAAGAGTTTCATTCCAAACAAAAACTACTACGAAAAGGAATGATGTGCATGACCTTGACAGTTAAGATAGAAACTACCTATCCCAATAACTTAACTACACTTGGGATGAAGGTGCAATGAAGACATCAGTGCTCTTTGTCCTGCAGTCTGTATCTTTTATTCTTTTCGTATTGATAAAAAAGATGCGTACGAATGCAACTTAGAGCTTTACCATCTTTTAAGAGTGATTCAGAAAGTATGGAAGATTCATCAAGATCCTTTTTAAGTATTTGATGTCAAATATTCCTAAATTTTTAAAAACTTTTCAAGTGTTATTAATTTTTTGCTTTACATGAAAATTTACTATTAAACATTTGAATTAGAACTCAATTATTAGGCTTGAATTTCTTAATTAATTTATTTAAAATATATTATTAATAAGTTATTAATCTCTGTCTCTCTATTTGACTTTCTTTCTTTTTATATCGGTCATTTGGAAACAGATCCGACCCTGAGCGAGGGCAAGCAGGGTACTTGTCCAAGGCCCACTCTAATGATCCTCATAAACAGCAATAAAAAGGACTCATGTTTTGTCTTTTTTTATTTTTTATAAGGATCCATTTTTGACATTTATAAAGAACAAAAAGAGGCAAAATAAGGCTCTTTTTTCTTTACCCAAAACCTATAAAATATTAGGAACGGGTCTTTTTGAAAATAACCTTTTTATCAGCTAAAGGTAACGCTGTATATTATTGGACCTCTTTAGATCCCAAGTATTAGCGGGATTCATACTGGATGTTATTGTTCCTGTTTTATTAATAAGTTATTATAAAATTATAAAGATGTGGCATACCCATTATTAATTTAAAAAAAAGAGATGAAGTTTACTCCAGCTTAATGCTTGCAATTGACAAAATCAAACCAGAATGGCCAAATTGATAAGCATGATGCCTCACATGCCTTCTTACGAGTTACGAGTTGCTTCTCCTTTCAGTTGCACCTGCATTGCTATTTCGCAGTTGTTACTTGTTGGCTTCCTTCCCTTGACACATTTCCATTTTAATATATCATACACGTAGTAAATTTATATAATAAGTGATGGTAAGTACAAAAAAACTCCTACACTGTGTTGAGTTTATAAAACATAATTTGAAAATATATTTTTAGAATTATATTATATCTATGTAACAATAACAATATTGTAATAATTATATTTATTATTAATTAAATTTTAGAATAAAAATCAAAAGAAATTTAAATGGTATTGTTTTAATAAATTATCAATTTTATATGAAATTATGCATATAACAACTCAATTAAAAATAAATTCTATTGCTAAACAAAGGGCAAGTTTGTGAAGAAAAGGGAAATTGTGTTATTAAGTTGAAATTTGAATGTGGAACTTTTCCATATCCATTCACTGATTGCATGTGAAGCTGTGAACTGGAGCCTTTTCCAAAGCATATCTTAACATAGGCAATTTGGTAAAATAGACCTAACCGCAAACCGTGTACCAGATAAATGACTTAATAAATGTGGATTTAAAGATAAGTACCAAACTCAATTTAATAATTAAGAAAAAATTAAAAAGAAATATAAATTTTAATTCCATTAATTTAAGACAAAAACAAGTACGCTACGTAATTTGGACGACATGTTGGTGAAATGTCGGTGTTTTAATATGAAAAAAAAAGCAACCATGCAAGAAGTCGTGTAATCAGACGACTTTCCATGGCTCCACAAGTTTTCCCAAACATTAGGAAATACGTTGACGGGTTTGTAGTTAATTAAGTAAATTCAATTCACAATAACTACAAAAACAATCAATCTGTAGTGAGCTTTACTGTCGGGGACCAGACCACTGGCCCATAACAGAAAAAGCTAACGTTACTCAGCACAGCATATCCTTTTCCGCTAATTAATTTCAACCGCTTTAGTTAATCTAGTAAGTAACTAAGTAATACTCAACTCTTTCTATTTAATTTTAGTCTTCCCAATTAACAAAACACACCGTCGTTTCCTTTTTAGCGGCATCTGCTAGCCTACTACTACATGTCTACATCCCTATCCCCCCCTCTCTCTCTCTCTTTCTTTTGCTTTCTTTCTCTCATCAGACGAGACGACAGAAAGCAAAGCAAAGCTAATCGTCCATTTTTTACTTTCTTTTTGTTTTCATACGAAATTTAAACCAAAAATGTTATCTTTATATTGGATAATGGGTTGAGCTTCTTTTCAAGTGTTTCGCAACTCCGTGTCTTTCTTTGTTGTGTTCTACTCTCTTGTAATCTTTGTTTGGAGGGGAGGTTTTCGCACAATGGGTGTCTGCATCTCCAAACCCTCCCCAAACCCTAATGCGCTTTCTTCCCCCGAACACGGACATGCTCCTGTCCCGGACAATGATACCAATAAACCTCACCCAAACAGAGGAGAAAGTGAGGATGAGAGAAAAGAGTTGGAGAATGTCAAGAAATCTCCGTTTTTTCCGTTCTACAGTCCAAGTCCGGCCCACTACTTCTTCTCCAAGAAGTCGTCTCCCGCGAGATCTCCGGCGAGGAATGTGGCTAGCGCCAACTCCACGCCAAAAAGGTTCTTCAAGAGGCCGTTCCCGCCGCCCTCACCGGCCAAGCACATACGGGCCGTGCTTGCGCGGCGGCACGGATCAGTGAAGCCGAACGAAGCGGCCATACCGGAGGGGAGTGAGTCGGAGGTGAGTGGCTTGGATAAGAGCTTTGGGTTCTCGAAGCATTTTGGGAGCAAGTACGAGCTCGGAGATGAAGTTGGGCGAGGGCATTTTGGGTATACATGTGCTGCCAAGTTCAAGAAGGGTGAGCTAAAGGGACAGCAACTTGCAGTCAAAGTGATCCCTAAAGCTAAGGTTTGTGATAATTGGTTTGAGATTGTTGCTTTGATTTTCTTCGCGGAGTTGACTTAGTTTTGTTCCGTTTCTTTTCTTGGTCAACGATGCTCTGATCTTTTGTTACCAGTTCAATGTTCAATGTTCTTTCTTCTGTTTCTTTACTTTTTAAGCTTAATTTGAGGTTAGATCTGTAGATTTTCGTCCAGTTACGTCTTCCTAATTTGTTGAAATTCGCGAACTTGTCTGCAATCAAGTGATTTGCGCTGGGGACCATTGAGCTTCTAGTGATTGATGGGAAAGGAATTGACTACTAGCTTGTTTGGATGATGATTTGGTTCCATTTTAGGTGTTTGAATTTTACTTTTTCTATTTCGGAGTTTTCTGGAAAAAAGAAGTCCGACTTTGGGGAGAGAATAAGTTGATTATCAATTTGGTGAATGTGATGGATCCAATTTAAGTGGCATGATTATGCAGGCCGTTCCAAATTTTAGTTGTTTTTACTGCTTTCAATTTACTCATGGTGCTCAGACTTTCTGAATTTGTAGATGACCACTGCTATTGCCATTGAGGACGTGAGAAGGGAGGTGAAGATATTGAGAGCATTGACCGGGCATAACAATCTAGTTCAGTTCTATGATGCTTATGAGGATCATGACAACGTTTATATAGTAATGGAGTAAGTTCAGTTATTGACGATCTGTTTTCATCTGTTTGTTTCTTTTTCATTTTTATACATAGTCCTGATAGGTTTTAGTGAATGTTTTACTTTTCAGGTTATGTGAAGGAGGAGAGCTCCTTGATAGGATACTTTCAAGGTATCCTTGTTGACTAGTAGCTGTATCATTTTCAAAACAATGTTACCCTTGTTTCATTATGGAAATTCTTGATTTAGTCTATCCTTATGGACTGAAGCAAGGAGCAACATATGAAAAACGTTGATCAATTGAACTAACTAGTTAATGATGCCTTGTTCTTGCAGGGGTGGAAAATATACAGAGGATGATGCAAAGGCGGTCTTGATACAGATATTAAGTGTTGTTGCATTTTTCCATCTGCAGGGGGTGGTGCATCGGGATCTTAAACCTGAGGTAGTACCCATCTCACTCTTTCTCCCGCTTTCTACTGTAGATGATTGAGATCTGTCAATATGGTTTCTGTTGAGACTTGAGAGTCATAGTGCATAGAACTGGTGTAAGCTCTCTGGATCTCATGAATTGTGGTTGGGAATAGAAGACAAACATGCTGTTTGTGGAAATGCTTGGACCTATCTGAATCTCTTAGTGAGATCTAGTGCTGCATTTGATGGATTGCATGGAATGCAATCTTAAATGTGATGATCAATCAAATGGAGAAAAAGAAAGATGATTCTTACTTGTGAAATGTTATACATAGACATAGATACACCTTTAAATAACTTCTGCTTTCAGTTCTGATTTGTATCAGAGATTCCTCTTCTGTTATCTCTTTGTGGTTTGGCTTTTCCTTTTTTTTTTATTTTGTATGCCTAATGCTTTAACATTACCTGAAGGCTGCTTAACAAGAAAGGAAAAATCTTGCCAGTGCATTCGATTTCCTACTTGTTGAACGCTTGTTGAACGTTTAGGATTTAAGAACTAAGAAAATATCAGCTACAATGTTCATCTTATCCTTTCCTTGTTGGAAATTTGGCCACATGTAAATGGCAACTTCTTTTCTTATTCATGTATGCTCATCTGAGTGTACGCATTTGCTGTATCAGAATTTTTTATTCTCATCCAAGGACGAAAACTCACAATTAAAGGCCATAGACTTTGGTTTGTCAGACTTTGTAAAGCCAGGTTTGTCATGACTATGAAACCCAAGCGTACATTATGATTTATACACTTGCCAGCACGGAAGTGTATTTATGATTTATAATGCCCTGATATGCAGATGAAAAGTTAAATGACATTGTTGGCAGCGCATATTATGTAGCACCTGAAGTTCTACACAGATCATATGGTACAGAGGCTGATGTCTGGAGCATTGGTGTGATTGCATATATTTTGTTGTGTGGTAGCCGCCCATTTTGGGCGCGAACAGAATCTGGAATCTTTAGAGCAGTTTTAAAAGCTGATCCAAGTTTTGATGAGGCACCTTGGCCTTCTCTTTCACCTGAGGCAAAAGATTTTGTGAAGCGATTATTGAATAAAGACCCAAGAAAAAGACTGACTGCTTCTCAAGCATTAAGTGAGTTGAAGTGCAATCACGTTTTTGCTTTCTTTTTTCTTTTTCTAGAAACGTATGAATTGATGGTGAATATTATTGGTTACAGGTCATCCATGGATAAAAAATTCGAATGATGTTAAAACACCTCTTGATATACTAATATTCAAACTCATGAAGGCTTATATACGTTCATCTTCTCTTCGGAAAGCTGCCTTAAGAGTGAGTTTTTGATGATTTGCACTGCTGATATGCCCAACATGCTCTTTGATGCTACATAATTGTGGGGTAAACCAGTCTCTAATGTTCAATGTGAAATATCTGTGAAATTAATGCCCTTTTTTTTTAATACCCTCTAAGGAGTGTTCTGAGTGTGGCACAGTTTATTCAAGAACTTAAAGTGAGCATATCATCCTTAATGGAACATGTATGACCATGTCCATATCTGGAATCCTATTCACTGCACAAAAAAAAAAAAAGAACCTAGCTATAGTTTGTTTATTACATTATTGTCTCACAGTGGTTTGAGATTTTTACTTGCTTATTTGGTTCTGGATTCAAAAAGACAGCTTAGCTTGGTGCTAGCTATGTTAAAAGTTTTTCATGGGAGTAAGCATTGTATACTGAATTGGCACAAGACAATTGCAATGACTTACTTGCTGCAATGATACTAAGAATCAATGTAGGTTTTTTTTTCTATCTATGCTCTTCTTTTTCCAAGTGTGTGCTGGATGTTGTGGTGGGGAGATGTGTTGTGTTTCACTTTAGGACTATTGACTAGTCTTCTTTTAGTTTATAGTCAATCCTTGATGACCAGTGAACTTAGTTTCATACTTATTTGTTGGAATTGTGGCAGGCCCTTTCTAAAACATTGACAGTGGATGAACTCTTTTATTTGAAGGAGCAGTTTGCACTGTTGGAACCAAATAAACATGGCACTATAAACCTAGATAATATCAAAACGGTTGGTTTTACGTGAATATTTAATTTTCTTTTGCTCCTTTAAGTTAATTTATGCTCAGTTTCTGACTCATGTATGTTCAGGCCTTGATGAAACATGCAACAGATGCTATGAAGGAGTCACGTATCCCAGATTTCCTTGCTTCTGTAGGTGCTTCACTGGTGTCTGCTTAACATTTTGAGGTTTTCAGGTTTAACTGATTATTTTTCTTCCTGTAACAGCTTAATGCACTTCAGTATAGAAGGATGGATTTTGAGGAATTTTGTGCAGCTGCATTGAGTGTCCATCAGCTAGAGGCTCTTGATCGGTGGGAGCAACATGCTCGTTGTGCCTATGAACTCTTCGAGAAAGAAGGAAACAGGGCCATCATGATTGAGGAATTGGCATCGGTATGAATCACTTTTCAATTAATGTTATGCTTAATTCTTCCTTTCTTTCTTATGTTGGAAATTCTATATCTCTGTTTATAGAATTTCATTCTGCATTTCCATTTTACCATCATCTTTCAGGCACATTTTTCATCTGTTTGAAACAATGGATTGAATCTTGTGTCTTCCTATGGTGTCAGTCTTAGGCATGCTAATGTTACCACTGTTTTCATTTTTTCTTTTGTGGATGTCTTTCTCAACTTGTTTGAAGGCAAATCTTGAATCCACTATGCCACGAAACAATGGTTGACTGATGTTTGTTTTGTTCTCCGCAGGAGCTTAATCTCAGCCCAGCTGTTCCTGTTCATTCTGTTCTCCATGATTGGATTAGGCACACTGATGGCAAGTTAAGCTTTCTAGGGTTTGTGAAATTGTTGCATGGTCCATCAAGTCGAAACTTTGCTAAAGCTCAATAGAAGTTTTGAAACTGACTTGGGGAATTAAAGGTGTGGTTGTGTTCATTTATTCTGTTTAACAAGGGAAAAGTTGGGGATAGTCATAGTGAAAGATGTGAGAAGTTATGGTTACTGCTGTAATCACAGTGCCGTAAAGATTCTGTTCCAGAATTCATTTGAACGATTGCCACCTTGTACGTGGCTATAACTAAAGGTATGATCCTTGTGCCATATGGAGCGTTGAACTTGAATCTCAAGCATCTTCAATGTTCCACTGTAAAGCTGTAGTTAAATG
>JAOQMM010000173.1:4286876-4305524 GCA_027563515.1 Erythroxylum platyclados | reverse complement strand
CCCGTCGGCCCGTCTGCCCATGGGCCGGCCCGTGGCCCGGCTAGCCCTTCGATGGGCCGGGCCGGGCTAGGCGAAAAACCGGCCTGGCCCGGCCCATTGACATCCCTAGTGTTGATTTCATGCATTTTATAATTTTAAACATTTCGAATTTTGAATTATTTAAATATTTTAATTTTTACGTGTCAAATAAATTAAGTGGGACTTCCACGTCACCATAGCAAACGAAATATGTCAACAAACTTAGATTCTAAATTATATTTGAATAAAATTAAAATTTTAAACTGTTAATTAATTTTTTAAATTATGATTATAATGAAAATTTGATAAAATTTAAATAAATTTACGAAAGGACAATAAAACAAACATCATGTTTTGGCCCAATTAGAGAGTCCATGAATTTAAGACAACAAGAAAAGTTTTAAGGCCCAGCCTCATTTCTCTCTCTCCCCTCACCCTTCGGTCGATTGTCTGCAGACTCTTCACATTGCTCTGTCATTACTCATTACCTCTCTATCGCTTTTACCTGTTGTCTCAAATCAAATCGCAGAACATCATTTCCTTCTTCTAACTTTCATGAGCTTCCACTTCTGATGCTCTAAAACAGGTAACTACAACTCATTACCCTCCAATTCATAGCTAGATCTGAGCCTTCCCTCTCTGTTCTCTGTTCTCCCTTTTTTAATCTTCGACATAACCGCTCCGGAGTTTACCTGTGCCGTAGGTGAATCCAAACATGGAGTGGACTACAGTTCAGCATCTGGATCTTAGCCACGTTGATCGAAGCATCAAGAGACCATTGCAGCCCCATGCTACTACCTTCCACCCGACTCAAGCTCTCATCGCCGTCGCGATCGGGACCTACATTATTGGTTTGTGATTTTCGGGTTTTGATTTATCTTGCACTTTGATTGTTTTTAATCGATCCAATTTTTATATTTACCTGCAGAGTTTGATGCGTTGACGGGATGCAAGCTCGCTTCAATCAATATTGGCGCTCCTGTGGTTCGCATGTCTTACAATCCTACTAGTGGCCATTCGATCATTGCTATTCTAGCGGTTCGTTTCGTTTCGTTTCGCTTCGTTTTTTTTAAAAATAGTTTGGGCATAAATATCTCATTTTTGAACGTTGAAGTGCTCTGTAGTTTATGGATTGTAATAATGAGCAGGTTCGTTCTATCTCATAGTTTTGCGCATAAGTGAAGCTGTTATAGTTTTTCATTAACATATGCCTCTGATTTTCTAGGATTGTACAGTTCGGTCCTGTGATTTTGACTCCGAGCAGACTTTTGTTCTGCATTCACCTGAGAAGAAATCAGAACACATATCTACGGACACGGAAGTTCATCTTGCTTTGACACCTTTGCAACCCGTTGTGTTTTTTGGTTTCCCAAAGAAGCTGACTGTAACTGGTTTGTTAGTTTACTTTCTATTTTCTCAGTAATTTTAGCTCTATGGATTACCAACTAAAATATGTGACAATTGGATTTTCTTTACATTTACAATTGCTTGTTTATGTTTCTAATGGCATAGTGTTTTGTTGCAGTTGTTGGAACTGTTGAAGGCGGGAGGCCGCCAACAAAAATAAAAACAGACATAAAAAAGCTAATTGTACATCTTGCTTGTCATCCACGCCTTCCAGTCTTGGTAATGCTTGTTTCTAATGTGTGTTTTGTGTTTGTTGTCGTGTATCTCTTTTTGAGTTTTGTCGAATCAACTATGTTTTTATCCAGTTGTTCAGTCTAATTTATGGTTCTCCAGTCCGATAATTTATGAGGGTATCAGAGCACTTCTTTTTTCTTACTGAAAAGATAATCACTAAATAGCAATTTGATGATTGTCCTTATGCTTAGGACATTCTTGGTTAGCCATGCAGCTGGGAGTGCTTACTACATTTGGAAGAGAAAAATGTCCTTTTAGGATATCAATGAGGAACACACTTTTATTAAACCCATAGTAAGATAGGAATTCTTTTGTTACTTGTAGGGAATATTAAGAGAGACTATTAATAAAAAGGAAATGATGGGATCAAATTTTCACTCTAGTATGCGCACTTGTGCGAGGTGGTTAATGATAATGTTTGTAGTAGATTATGAAATAAATTGTATGAATACAAAATGGAATGCATATGTATTGAAACACAATAATATCTAAATCCTTCTCACAATTCCACCCAGTTGCTGATGTTACTAGGCTCTTTTCAAGTAGCCTTGAAAGATGAGTTCTTTGTTACAACACCCTCGCTGTTACATTTTTGGATTATTCCAATTTCTGCTTCTTCCTCTCCTGCTGAATGAAATATTCTCTGGCCATTACATTTCAATTCCTATTCTATTATATAATTCTATTGCAGTACTTTAACTTCTCCCAATGAACACTTCTTGTTATTTAAGATATAACAACAAAGTCTTCAGTGTAACAAACTTTTTCTTCATAGTTTTAGTGACAGGAATTTGTTGGAAAAATCATTAACTAAGAGAAAAGAAATAAAGAAATATGAAAAAGTAATAGGGTTGACAACCTATTTTTTGTTGAATTCCTAATGGAGTTTGACAGAATGAATTATTTGATTTTATCTCAACTGTAGAAGTTAAAAAATAAAAGTTAAAAGTAAGAGGACTGAACAAAGAAAATGTGATAAGTGGGATGACCACAAATTGTTTATCCCTGTTTTTCCCTGCAAGGTTGTTATGCAACTTACTTATGACTGCCATTGATTAGTTGTTATGTTTTTGAATTTGAGGCAGATTGATTGATAAATCCTTTCTCCCAAATTTTGAATTGTCAGCTCTAGTTGATTCAAACTTCAATCAAATGTGGCATTTTACTTGAACCAATTGATTGATAGTGTTTTACTAACACCATCTGTTTGCCAAATACTGTCAACAAGAATCTTAAGTTTATTCTTTAAAGTTTTCAATGCTATCTGGCCTAAATATAAGTACTTTCTTGCAGTATGTTGCTTATGCGGACGGCTCAATTCGAGCTTACAACATTCATAATTACTCTTTTCATTATGCCCTGCAACGTAAGATGCTGAGCATAGTTTACTGATATTTTAAAGGGTTATTCTTACCTTACAAATGAGAATATAAGATTTTTGTTTGTTTTGTATTTTAGTTGATAATACCATTAAGTTACTTGGTGCTGGCGCAATTGCTTTCCACCCTACATTGGAATGGATTTTTGTTGGTGATAGACGTGGTGCACTTTTGGCATGGGATGTCTCAACAGAGAGGCCTACTATGATCGGAATGTGAGAATTTATTGTCAATGTAGTTACCCTTGGCTTAGAAAATGTTATCTCAGTGTATTTCTTTGACACTTTTATCTTTTCTTATGTCTATTAAATGTGCCTGATAGTTATTATGAGTGACCCAGAGGTGATTATTTTTGTCAATAAGAAATTGATATCAATTTGTTGGGTTGTTAAGGTATTGTGCTGGAATATTTGGAGTTTAGTTGGAATGAGTATTATGACCTAATATTTATGGAAATGGCTAATAAATAAGTGGAATGAATGCCTTTCTTTTTTCTTTTCACATTATAGTGAATAACACGAGGATTTGTGACAAACTGATTTTCAAAATGGTAGTTTTGATAAGAAAAGCCTTATAAGTCAATACTAGTGCTTTTGTTAAGTAAATTAGATCAAATGCATAAGACTAGTTATCTGTGTTCTTCAATGATGCATAAGTGTGTATTTAGCGATGCATACTTCTAGAGGTAATTTATCTTATTTGGCACTTAACTTTATTGAAATGCTTTAAATGGAAACAATATTGTAGCTTTTTGACACCTTGATGACCATATTATGATGATATCATGATCAATAGCTATCTATTTTTGATGTCCTATAATTTTCTGTTGATGAGTAAAAGTAATTTTTTACAGAAGTTACTTGATCTAGACTAGTCATGGGACTAAAAAGAATTTGATATGTACGTGGTCGATTACGTAGCCATGTTCCTGCAACACTCTGAAAATATCGCTTAATTCTGCTGTTTCTGTTAGTAAATCCTTGTTTCTGTGCTCTTTTGTCATTTTGCTTGGACACACTTCACATAATCCCCTTCAATTACACTTACAGCACACAGGCTGGCTCTCAGCCAATCACATCAATTGCCTGGCTGTCAGTGTTGCGGCTACTTGTGACAGTTTCCAAGGATGGAGCTTTTCAAGTTTGGAAAACTAGAGTGATGCTTAATCCTAATAGGCCCCCAATGCAAGCAAATTTTTTTGAGCCTGCTGGTTAGTCCTAATCATCATAGTTATTGTTGTTGTTATCATTTAGTAGTAGCATTATTATTGTCATTGTTGTTTTTGTTTCATATGATTATTACTATTCTTATTATTATATCGGATCATTTATGTCCTAACCGATGTTCTTTTATTGCAGGAATTGAAGCAATTGATGTACCTCGCATTTTATCTCAGCAGGGTGGAGAAACAGTTTATCCTCTACCACGAATTAAAGCTTTGGAAGTTCACCCAAAATTGAATCTAGCGGCTCTGGTTTTTGCAGTTAAGAGCGACTATGTTTATTATGCTAATTCCATTTGCTAGTCTGTCAGAAGATTGATGGCGGCTTCATTTTAATTTCATTGTTTTTTCTTGTTTTATAAAGAACATCACAGGAAGTGACAATTTGAAAAATAGGGCTGCATACACCAGGGAAGGAAGGAAGCAACTCTTTGCAGTTCTGCAGAGTGCAAGGGGTTCTTCAGGTGAATGATTATTTATGTATGCTTTTTCAGAATCCTCTTTGTATTGCTTGTTGAAGTTGTGACAATCTCTGAAATGGAATATTAGTCTTTACAATTCTTCTGTTTATGCTCTTATGGACTCATCATTTCTTTTGATTTTCTCTTTTACAACATTTTACTGTAGGATAAATTTGCAAATATAGGAATATGTGTTTGATATGAGGGAACAAAGATAAAGATTTTAGAGTTTGGGGAGTGAATATTCATTTTATGAGATGCACAATGGCTGCTGCCTGGCAGCAAAAGTTTTGAAGGCCAAACTTTATTATGCCATGGGAGATCTTTTACTTGCTGAAGAATTGAGAATCTAGAACGTTCAGATTTTATGTTGAATAGGAAAAATCATTGGATAAGATGACTGATAATTTTTTGATCCCCTTGTGTTCACACGTGCTATGACAGCAAAGTCTTACGCAATATACTGTATTTGGATCTAGTGGTATAGTTTTGTGTGTTTTCAGCTGTCCGGCATCATGTCATGCAAGAAATGTTATTGTCATTTTCATTCTGGGGTAAGCTGACAATAGGACTCCATTTGCAGCATCTGTATTGAAGGAAAAGCTCTCATCCTTGGGTGCATCGGGAATTTTGGCTGACCATCAACTTCAAGCCCAATTGCAAGAGCACCATTTGAAGGGGTGAGTTTCAAATAGTGACAAAGATACTTTGGTTTTTGCCAGGAAAGAGTAGGTTGGTTTAATTGAAAGTCTTAACTAGTACCGTTTCCCTTTTCTTTCATGGGTGGAGGGTGGGGGGACAACTGGGTGTTGTGGTTAGGGTTGTATTGTGTTGTAAACATTTAACTTGTAGGTGGGATCTGGAAACTGTTTATTAATTTGAACTATTTTCAGTTTATTATTCCAGTTCTCACTGAAAATATTTGTTAATTGGCAGTCAAAGTCAACTTACAATTGCTGATATTGCGAGGAAGGCATTCCTTTACAGTGTATGTTACTTTCAAATCATGCTATTCTTCTTCTCTCATAAGCTCCTTTTGTGTTGCTTCTGGATAGTTTCTCAGTGCACTAAAAGATCTGTCCTAGCTGGACCTATATTTATAGCTGGTTCTTTTTATGACTGTTAAGAGTGTAGACTTGGATGGGGGAATGATTGACAAAGGATTTTAACTTCACACTAGTATTTTGCAGCAATGTGTTGTGTTTATGATATACAGTCTATACAAAAGATACAGAAGGGCTTATCACTTCTCAGGCTTGAATAATGTCTAATGTAATCCTGACCAAGTTCTCCTAAAAATATTCTCAACTTATGCTGATATTGATGACCTATGACAGATTTCTGTTGATCCATTTATGTACTTATTTTCGTCTTAGATTTTGGTGACTTCAACTCTCTGGTCTTCTCGTGCACTTTTAATCAGCTTTGAGAATCCAAGTGTGTTCATGCTATGCAACAGTTCTGTTGTATTTTTTCTCTTGGTTTTTGTCTTGTCCTCATAAATTAGTGATTTATTCTGTCTAGATTTTGTTGCCTTACTGCCTTGTTCTTCCTTGCCTTTTTTGTTACATCCAACAGTTTCAAGTAAACTAGCCTTAAGTAGGAACCATCATATTTAATATATAAATCTGCTGCTTATTGCTTTGAGTTGCCAATTTTGCTGGATGAAAATAATGAGCTGATCCTGGTTTCTCCTTTACAATTGAACCATATCCAGTTCAGAACTGAAAACTTTTAGGTTTCCCCTTGTATCTGAGTTGTAATTTAGACTTCTTTCTATTGAATTTTGTAATTTGACAGAGAATGATTTTTAATCATTTCAGCAGTTTATAATTTCTACTTTAACTTGGATGTGGGTTTGCACTTGTTTCTGTTTTTCTTTTCCATTTGAAATGAAAGTTGTGTTAGTGCTTATAGGAAAGTACATAATGAAATTGAAGTTGTTGAGTTGGCAGCTAGTCCAGATTTCTAGAACTACTTTCATGAAATAGCACTGCCAATTGGGAAGTGAGAATATGTCTTTTCTCTACATTGCTTAACATACTGCAATAGTTTGAAGTTGAATCATAATTTGGATGCTTTGTTGCACCCTTTAATCTATGTGCTAAAGGGTTTCGTCATCCTTGAAATGATTTCAGAATCCTCCTATTTTTGTGTTACTAGGATAGCATATTGTACCCAATTTGACATAATTCTGACAGAGTGAAGTGCTGATCATTTTCATAGCATTTCATGGAAGGCCATTCAAAAAGTGCTCCAATATCTCGATTGCCACTGATCACTATGTTGGACGCCAGACATCATTTGAAGGACATGCCTGTTTGCCAGGTTCAAAGAAAGATTTGTTTGTGTCGATTTTGATTTTTCATTTAAAGTTTTCATCTGACACTGTTGGTTTTCTTGGTAGCCCTTTCATTTGGATCTAAATTTCTTTAACAAAGAGAACAGAGTGCTTCACTATCCTGTGAGGGCTTTCTATGTTGATGGCTTAAATCTCATGGCATACAGTCTGTGCTCTGGTGTGGATAACACTTACAAAAAATTGTATACCTCGGTAATTACGTAACCTTATTGCCTAGAGCAAGGCCACTCTCATAGACGGGCTTCTAATTTTGAACTTGTGTTTCAGATTCCTGGAAATGTGGAGTATCATCCAAAGCACATAGTATACAGCAAAAAGCGGCATCTGTTTCTTGTTGTTTATGAATTTAGTGGTTCGACAAATGAAGTAGTCCTTTATTGGGAAAATACTGATTCCCAACAAGCAAACAGTAAAGGGAGCACAATCAAAGGTGTTATTTGACCTTGTGTATTTGACCTCTTTGATGTGCAAGTAAAGTTAAGAATATGGACTGACTTCTGTTGCTCTATTGCATATTGATTTTTTAAGGTCGAGATGCAGCATTTATTGGTCCCAGTGACAATCAGTTTGCAATTCTTGATGAAGATAAGACTGGACTCTCTCTGTATATTCTTCCAGGAGGGGCTGCAAACGAAGCTGGTGAAAAGAATTTATTGGTTGAAGAAAACCATTTTGCGGAAACAAATACTGGTTCTCTTCAGGGTCCTCTTCAATTCATGTTTGAAAGTGAAGTTGACCGTATATTTTCCACTCCATTAGGTGCCCGATCAATGGAATACTTCTATTTAAAGTCTCATCCACTGATAATTTTTGACTGATTGTAACCTACTGCGGTTGCAGAATCAACTTTGATGTTTGCTTCTGACGGAAAGCAGATTAGCTTTGCAAAGCTGATTCAAGGATACCGTCTTTCAACATCAGATGGCCATTATATATCAACCAAAAGTGAAGGGAGAAAATCAATTAAGTTGAAAATGAATGAAATTGTGCTACAGGTAAGCATTACAAATTTCTAAGCAGGTTTTGAGGAAATTGCTGGTCCAGTTCTGTAACACTTGGTAATAATGGAGTTTTCTTAGAGTTGACTTCTTTTGTGCAAACCTCAGATAGATAGGTTGAAGTTGAAGTTTCTTGTCACTGTCTATGACAAGCATAATATTATCCATCCTTTTGGATATTGCCCACGTGAAGTTTCCTGTTTGCTTTTCAAACAAATGCATTTATTTTTAATATATTAGCTTATTGAGGCCAAAAAACCAAAGGAAAATATCTGTTCGCTGAAGACCTGATATCCTGTTTTGATTCTTTAGGTGCATTGGCAAGAGACTCTACGGGGCTATGTGGCTGGAATATTGACCAACAAAAGAGTACTGATGGTTTCTGCAGACCTTGATATATTGGCAAGCAGTTTGACAAAATTTGATAAAGGACTTCCATCAATATCCTGAACTTGTTTCTGTTGTTAATGCCTGAACTTTTGTAATTTATAGTTTTTCTAAAGTTGGTGTGAACGCTTAACATATGCATACTTCAGATCTCTTTTATGGGTTGGGCCTGCTCTTCTCTTCTCTACTGCTACTTCAGTTAGAATGCTAGGTTGGGATGGAATAGTGAGAACCATTTTGTCCATTAGCATGCCTAATGCAGGTATTATCGTTTATTTAGTGACTTTTTGCTTCTTATGGTTTTGAGTTCTTTGACAGCCTTGCCTTTCTGCTACTGTTATTGGTTTTATTGTCAAATTGACTGCACCAGCATCTATCTGTTTACTGGATTGATTGTTTTTTCAGTATTGCTTGGCGCTTTGAATGATCGGTTGCTAATTGCTAATCCAACGGATATAAATCCCAGACAAAAGAAGGGAGTTGAAATCAGGAGCTGTCTTGTTGGCCTCCTGGAACCACTTCTTATTGGATTTGCCACCATGCAACAGACTTTCGAACAGAAACTTGATCTGGGTGAAGTCTTATACCAAATAACATCTAGGTATCCCCCTTCTGATAATCTTCATACTATCTTTTTTCAAGTTAAATATTTGTTGAATGTGGTGAATAAACTACAATCTCCAAATGTTCAATTAGTAGCCTGTTTAAGCTTTTAATTGGGTTCTGATTGGTTAAACTGAAGTTATTCATGGCAGATAGTGATAGTTGACCTTTCCATCTAAGTGCAGGTTTGACAGCTTGCGTATCACTCCAAGATCTGTCGATATCCTTTCTAGAGGGCCTCCAGTTTGTGGAGATCTTGCAGTATCATTATCCCAAGCTAGTCCTCAGTTCACTCAGGTGATTAACTTCACTGCTTACTTTCTGTATCTGCTTTCATTCTTCTGCTAACATATTATTAACATAGTTGTTACAATCAAAGGTATTGCGAGGTGTTTATGCCATCAAAGCTCTCCGTTTTTCTACTTCTTTGTCTGTCTTGAAGGATGAGTTCTTACGTTCTAGAGATTATCCAAAATGTCCTCCAACCTCTCTTTTATTCCACCGCTTTCGACAGTTGGGTTATGCTTGTATCAGGTAAGTAAAGAATTGTGGTAATAGATCTGTGTGTTTCATTTCTGTTTCTATCAGCTCATTTTGTTACTTGCTTCCAAGTTCTGTATCCTCCTGTGGACAGAAATTCATGTTACATATCCCTAAAGCCCTCCTCACTTTTAGTGTAATAAATTTCATATGCCGAGTGTGTGGAGTAATAATATTATTAATGAGAGGATGACATCACATCATTATTAAGTCATTAACCATGCTAGATATCTGTGCTTTGACTTAAAGATCTCTGCTGCTTTGGGGCTTTAAATTCTGTCCTTTTCTGTTAAGCATTCTATTGTCAACTATTCTCTTCATTTTACTGTCTTTTTATGCATCCCTTGTTATTTCCTCCAGCTTTGCATTGAATTTTCCATTTGATAAACCTTATAAGAGATCTGAGTCAGTAATGATATTCATCTGCGTTCATGTAAACCAACACAAGTTTGGCAAAGAATACATTGTAACAAATGTCTTCATTTTCTCTTGCTTCTTGAAATGATCTTTAAGATTGAAGCTTTCCAGCAAAAGCTAAGAGTAGCTTGAGCTCATATGAATATAATATTTTTATTGCAATTGCTCTGTCTTTACAGGATTAGGTTGGAACCTATTAATGGTCAAATATAAAAGTATAGGACATGATTAGGGGATTAAATAATGTAAACATATCTAATTTTCTATCCTGTATATCTAATAGTTGGAGCTCTCCTCTCTGGCTTAAAAGAAATGGTTTCTATTACTTTTAAGGATACTACTTGCCATCATAAAGCTAAGTAGTGACTTGACCTCTTATCTTTCAAATTACAGGTATGGTCAGTTTGATAGTGCAAAAGAAACTTTTGAAGTCATTGCAGACTATGAAAGCATGTTAGATCTGTTTATATGCCACCTTAACCCTAGTGCCATGAGGCGTCTTGCTCAGAAACTAGAAGAAGAAGGAGCTGATTCAGAGCTCAGGCGATATTGTGAAAGGATCTTAAGAGTTCGCTCTACAGGGTGGACACAAGGTATCTTTGCCAACTTTGCTGCCGAGAGTATGGTTCCCAAGGGACCTGAATGGGGTGGTGGAAACTGGGAAATTAAGACACCCACTGGTTTGAAAAGTATACCACAGTGGGAACTGGCTGCCGAAGTGATGCCATATATGAAGACTGATGATGGTACTATCCCAGCTATTATTACGGATCATATTGGGGTTTACTTGGGTTCTATCAAAGGAAGAGGCACTGTTGTTGAAGTACGGGAAGATAGTTTGGTGAAGGCCTTCATTCCCAAAGCTGACAATAAGCCTAATGGTCAGGATAATTTGTTGGTTAAAACCACATCCAATAAGTCTAAGACACAACCTGATGGTAAATCGAATGGTGATTCCTTGATGGGACTGGATATGCTTATTAAACAAAGTCCTGGTTCAACTGCTGCTGATGAACAGGCAAAAGCAGAAGAAGAGTTCAAGAAAGCAATGTATGGTGCTGCTACTGATGGCAGCAGCAGTGATGAGGAAGGAGCATCAAAAACTAAAAAGCTGCAAATCAGGATACGTGACAAGCCGTCTTCTACAGTAGATGTCAATAAAATCAAAGAAGCCACCAAGCAGTTTAAACTTGGTGAAGGACTAGGTCCACCAATGAGGACGAAGTCATTAACCAACTCCCAGGACCTTGGCCAAATTTTAGCCAATCCACCTGCAACTGTAGCCACCACACCCTCAGTTTCTGCCCCTTCTGATTTGTTTGGTATCGACTCACTGAGACAACCTGGTCCAGTATCACAAGCAGCTCCTACGGTTACAGGTGTAGGAGTTACAACTGGACCTATACCGGAGAACTTTTTCCAAGATACAATACCTTCCCTTCAAGTTGCAGCATCACTACCCCCTCCAGGAACTTACCTTGCAAAATTTCATCAAACTTCTCAAGCGGTTTCAGACAAGCCAGCTGCTAATCCAGTTAGCACTTCTGGAGTTGACGTTGGTGTTCCTGATGGTAGTGTTCCTGCACAAGCCACTCAGCAAGCTATCCCACTTGATGCTATTGGACTTCCTGATGGTGGTGTTCCACCTAAGGGCCCCAGTCAGGTTCCTTTATCTACCCAAGGCCGCTTTCAGGCTGGTGTTCCTCAAACTCAGGCTCAGGCACCTCAGACCCCATTATTCTCACAACCTCTTGATCTTAGTGTTCTTGGAGCTCCAAATTCTGCAGATTCAGGAAAACCTCCTGATGCTGCCTCCCCTCCATCCTCCGTGCGACCAGGCTTGGTACAAATCTACTTCTTTCCCTTGTCATTTTGTTTTACATCCTTCCTTTTCCTTTCGTTTAAAGCCAACTTCATCCCCAAAAGAAAAGAGCTCTCGACCTCAAAGTCTTTGTTTTAGTAACAGGCTAGTTTTCCTTGGCATAGTGCTTTGGTTCTTCCTTCTTTTCCTTTTAGAAAAGGAAATTCATAAAAAAGTAGTTCTCATTAGTATTTGTGAAGTATAGAAGAGATTACCACAATAAAATTTAAGAATTAAGAATTAAAAGTTTTGGACACTATCAACCTTTTTTGGAGATTATATTTTGCAGTCTTTAGAATTTTGCATGCACTAACTGCAGCTTGTACCTGCAGTATATTGCCTACCAATTATTATATGCTATATTGTTCTGGCATACATGTTGAGCCTCTGGGCTTACTTATTCCTGATTTCCCTGTTGTCGTGTGGCATTTAATAGGTTCCACGAGGGGCAGCTGCTTCAGTATGTTTCAAGACTGGGCTTGCTCACCTTGAGCAGAACCAACTTCCAGATGCACTATCCTGTTTCGATGAAGGTTTCTTGGCATTAGCCAAGGATTTCTCTCGTGGAGCTGATATCAAAGCCCAGGCAACCATTTGTGCTCAGTACAAGATTGCAGTTACCCTTCTTCTGGTATTAGTCTTTATCCAGATTTCCCCATTAACCAACTTGACATTCTACTGTCACCTCATGGCGCATATTGGTTATTGCTATTAAGTTGGCTTTGCCATCAATACTAAAGGTATTGAACATATAACTGACCATAACTAACGATTTAACATCCTTGTACAGGAAATTGCTCGGTTGCAGAAAGTTCAAGGTCCGAGTGCACTCAGTGCAAAAGATGAGATGGCAAGGCTGACACGACATTTGAGTTCTTTACCTCTTCAAGCAAAGCACCGAATAAATTGTATTCGAACTGCCATTAAACGAAACATGGAAGTGCAGAATTATGCTTATAGCAAGCAGATGCTTGAGCTCCTTCTCTCCAAGGCTCCACCAAATAAGCAGGATGAGTTAAGAAGCCTGATTGACATGTGTGTTCAGAGAGGTGCAACGAACAAGTCCATTGATCCCTTGGAAGATCCTTCCCAATTCTGTGCTGCCACACTCAGTCGCTTATCAACCATTGGATACGATGTCTGTGATCTTTGCGGGGCCAAATTTTCAGCCCTTGCGGCACCTGGATGCATCATATGTGGCATGGGAAGTATCAAAAGATCTGATGCACCTACTGGTCCTCTTACTTCACCATTCAGCTGAGATATGATTAAGCCCAATCTTGCTGTACGATAAGAAACCTGAAAAACCCTGTCACCGATATTTTGCGGGTACTGCATTCAGACCAAGACTTCAGTAGGGAAACATTGTTTTGGATGGAACCGGGCGAGTCACCGAAGAGAGGACAACTAGCATTTGCCTATTAGCTGTGTACATCTATTATAATCAATTAGCTTTATTTGGATTCTCTCATATTTTTTTTCACTTTTCCTTTGTTATATAATCATTAATTTTCGTTTTGTATACTATTACAATATTGTACATTATGATGTATGATAGGCGTAGTTTGTCTTGATTGACATTGGAGGCGTTTGGGCATGGAAGTGAAATGTCAGTTTTTTTAACCGTCACCTTATACTACAGTAGGATTACAGTCTCTCTTGCTACTTGGAAGTCTTATTACGCAGGATGATTTTGATTCAAGTACTATCGTGGTATGCGTGTGAATATTCCTTTTTATTAGATAATAATGCTGAACTATCCAAAGAAGCCCCTCTAAATTATATAAGAATTCCTTGGTCATTTGAAAAGAACGGCATTTGATTTAGGTAAAAACAGTATCGAATAACAGCCTCATACAAAGCTGTCAGAACTTGTTCAGTCTGAGATTGAAAATGTCAATGGTATCAAATTTACTACGACATAAAAATTTGATTGAATTTTTTAGCAACTCCTGAAAACTGAAGGAGCCTGATTAGAAAACCCATCCACCCACACTTTGTGCACATCAAAAGTTGTAGTATCTCCATTTATATGTACAATGGCCATGTACAGTTCCGCCAATCCAATCTTGGTAATAATGAATGTCCGGAATGTTTTCACCTTCGGAGAAGCAACCTGAAACTGAAATCGTAAGGCGTGACTTGTACTAGATGTGAAACACGGTTTCTTTCTCCCCTTGTTTCAATGCATTTGACTGCTTCAGTTCTTAATTTGTCAGGTAGCTGCAAGCACACCCAATCTACCAATGACTCCATGTCCTTAGCAAAGTCTAGTAGGTACCAATCCAAAAGCTTGGGGATCATCAACTTGTTTGCTTTAGAAATCCCAACAGCTGCCTGTATGTAGTCTCTCTTTGCTGCTTCTAGTTCCTCTTCAACTTTAGAGGCCGTGTACACCCTTACCTGCATATTTTTGCAAGTGTGCTACAGAAACTACATCACCAAGAAATAATTCATAAATATTTTATTGACCCTGATCATTGATGATAATATATATAATGGGACCAAACTTACTGCAGGGGAGGACCAGCTTCCGCAGGAAAGTGCAAATGTAACCAAAGGTTCAGACCACTCCAGCCCGAAATTGCTGTGTGCTTTCATTTCGTCGTTTTTCGCTGCTGCTTTCGGGCAAGTCTACCATATTCATCGAAAATGATCCAGTAAGCAAAATACTGCTGTATTGGTGATTCATTCTTAATGAATATCACTATCTTTTATTTAGATAAAGCGACTCACGAATTTTAAGTGGTAAGGAAGCCTCAAGATGAAGTGCTCGATTGTAATTGCATTCAACAACCTTCCTCCCACTGTTATTGTTGCCTGAAAGATGTATACTAATGTCAATCCAATAGTATTGATGGTTAGAAGTTGTTGTTCATGCATGTGCATGTATAAGGACCACTGTCAGGAACCTCATAGCATTTAGTACAAAGCATCCACCTGAACTCTTATTTCACGGGTAAAGAGAATTTCTCAGTTAATTAATGTTCAACAGGTTTCCGAGAACTTGAGAAGAAGAAAGATACTTCTTACCTTTTGCATTAGTGCCACGACCATTTCGGGGGTTTCAGGAATGCCAAGCTCCAAAATAGCCTGAAGGATTAGCAGCCTAGCTTTGTAAATGTGTGGTATAAGGAGGATAAAAGAAAATGCTTTTAGACGTATTACGTATTTCTCAAAACCCTGTTCTGACTTCTCAGTTATATTTTCAGATTTCACACATACCAAGAACAGACTGAAACTTACATTCATCATGCATGAATTATAAATGTTTATCCAGAAAGCAAGCTTTTGCTGATGGGTAAGACCCGCCAAGCTTACAGTCGCAAGCTTCTCCAGTAGGAACCTGAAATAACTTCAGAATACCAATGTTATTGAATCTTCGTGAAAAAAAAATATCTTAAAGTAAAACTTATGTAAGCTCTTACTTTAATCTATGGATCAGAAACAAGGAATTTGTTACACGGTTGAGATCGATTGATCCAGCTTCAATTGTAGAAAGATGTTTATATGGACCAATGTCTTTAGTCTTGATTTCTGAGATATCATAAGGATTGCAAAATTGACTTGGAAAAGCCGCTGAATCTGCTGCTTTGTCCTTCAATTTGCTAATTCTTAAGAAAATGTTGGACAAGCATCTAACCATATCCTCAGATACCTTGTTTGGAATAGTACTAGTATCTGATACTCTACCATCTGAGTAGCCTGAAGAGCATTCATGCGCTCTTTCTGGGTCTACCAATCTGCACTCTAGCTGAGCAACAAAAAGTTCACAATTAAAAATCTGCAACACAGCATAGACCATTACTCGATATAATCCGTCCATTCACAATGTACCTGCAACTTTAGAGGTTCAAAACACTTCTCCTCTGAGTCATGCTTGTTTGATAGTCTCTTTACTGGAGTAACAGTTTTTGTACTTTTTTGATCTGGAGACTGTCTACTCTTGACAGAATTTATAATCGATCTGTTCTCCTTACCTCGTCCGTCGTCAATTGGAGATGAAGAGGTACCCAGTTTACTGAAAGTTTGTTTCACATTTCCAGACCTGTTAGAACTTTGCCCTGATCGATCAAGGATAGAGTCCGAAGAAAACTTTCTACTTGACATGCTTCTGGCAAGAGAAGGTTGAGGCCGGACAGCAGTAAATGACGCTAAATTGACCTCACCCTGGGATAGAGACTTTGATCGTGTGTGCTTCAATCTTGACATCGATGATTGATCATTAACTTCATCACAATTTTCAACATTTTTCATGGAGGAGGTGTATACAGCTTCTTGATAGAGTCCTTGTCTAAAATTCACAACTTGCTCTTCAAGCCTAACAACCTCCTCTTCTAACACAGCTACTTCAGCAAGCAGCTCTAACATCTGCATAACAAAATAAGAACCGCATTACAAGTTTGAATTCAGAAATCAATAATTTGATTGGTTCTATCAGTAGCTGTTGCTTTCCTAATGTTCGAAAGCAAATTTCCTTGAGAAACATTAGAGGGAGAGAGGGGAAAGAACAGTGAATTTACTCACATAAGGAGGGAGATAAGGAGGTAAGCGTGGTAGAGCTCCCAAAGGTCTTGTAAAAGCTCTCTCCAATGCTCTGTGAATGTTCTCTTCTTGCCTAAGCTTCTTCTTTAACTTATCAACCTGAAAATTTATAGCTAAGTAACAATTAAATAAAGGAAGTAACAGGGATGGTTTCCAATACGAATACTGAGATTAAGTTAATCTGAAGTATTAATTACATCTTCTAGTAAGGCCAATTTCCTTTCCCTGTTTAGTCGTCTCTGATTAACTGCAGATTTCCGAGCACCAACTATCCTGCTTCCTGGACTCTCCATCTTCTCCTTCTTTATACATTACATATCAGATGCATATATAAGTCATCAAAAGGTCGCATAGAGAAATTTACTGAAAAGAAAAGAAAAGCAAAAGAAGAAACTATTCCTTTCTTGAGATAAGTGAAAGAACCAAGAGATGATTTTCGGATCTAAATTCTAAAGTGCATACCTTTTCTGTTTCGGATAAGTTTTCTATTCAGCAAGAACATATAAAAGAAACCAATCAAAGCTTCCCACAACTTACACATACTATTTTAAAGAATATATACTGAATAACAAATTAAACTTATTTCTCTACTTGAAGCAAACTGAAAATCCTATCTTAATTTTCAAAATAAAAAAGCTGTGTTTAGAAGAAAAATGGCAGACAGAGGAGTGAATGAGAGAGGCTAGAGAAGAAACTACCTTGTCATTGTTTGAAGGAGCTTTCATTGCTTGAAGAGCAGTGCGGACTCTGGTATTCATCTTTTCCACACTCCAAAACGAAACAGCAATTTACCAAATATCAATCAGAACCTGATTTAAAAGAAAAAAAGAAGGGAAACAAGTGAATGACTGAGTTCATAGTCCAATCAAGGTTCCGAAAAAGTAAAAGAAACCCACCATTAGAGAGGACAAATAGAACACATTGCCTTAGAATTTTTTACAGAGAGCGGGAAACTTGAAAGCAGAGAAAGAGAGGGACTAGAAATGGGAAAGCCCGTACATTATAGGAAGCAGTTGTTCACCAGTTCTACTTGTTTCATTAAAATAGAAGGGAAAAAGAAAAGTCTCGAACAGAGTGAAAAGAAAGCAACAAAAGCTCGCAGCAATATAGCAGAATAAGATAGAAAAAGGACGAAGATTGGATTTGGAGCTTAAAAGCGCCATCCAAGAAAAGAGTAAAACAGAGAGAGGGACTCGGACAAAACTCATTAAACTAATCGAATAAGCTTATTATAACAAATCAATAGCCTCACAGTTACTAAGATATATAACAGACGTAGAAGAAGGTGACAAGAGAGGCAATAAAAAAACTACGTGAAGTGTCAAATGCTGTTATTGGGACAGTTTAGTACAGTATTACTGTTTTTCTGAGTTCTCTCACTTGTGTTGTACTTGTGCATGCAAGTGTTTATTAGAGAGAGAGAGTGAACTGGCAAGAAAAAGTGGTATGTCATTGTCGCTTAGCCATGTGTGTGTGGCCATCCTCTGCCTTTCTCATCATGCCATATCTTAGCGTGCTCCCTCCTTCTCTGCCTCTAATACCATCGCTTTACATTTCCCTTGTACACTAGATCACTCGATAATTACATTCTTTAGCTTTTATCCTTAAAGTAGTTCGATGATCAAGAGTCGAGGAAGTGAAGAAGTTAGTTGAGTTTTATATGTACTTTTTAGGTACAACCACTTGGCCTGCAATTCCAGCCATAAATGAGGTTTAGTGAAGCTTAGTTTAATTACACTGAGGTATAATTATGAGCAGATCATTTCTACAGATTTCATTAATCGTTGAAAACATAGGATACCCACTTTTTAATACCAATGGCTGTCGTCCAAACTAAGCAACTTAATGCATGGGAATTAACTAATAGGGAGTTGCTCAGCTCTAGGAATAGTGGTGTCTGTACTCTCTGTGACATAACTTGATCCTTACATTAGATGCCACACCATGTTTTCGGCCACTTTATTAAAAGCTTTACTTCATTGTTCTTTGTTGAGAGAATATAATCTTCAACATGCATGCACTTTATTTATATTCTTCTAGCAAGCAACATGTTACTGGTCATGAGCAGTACTATTACATGATCAGAACTATATATAAACTGAAAACTATTATCTCTTTGTTACGTGTATGTTGATACGTTAACCTCTAATTTGAGGGAAAACATAAAATACACTTGCAGGATATTTCACTACACTTACTTCAGATTTTGATAAA
>JAOQMM010000173.1:4227172-4248499 GCA_027563515.1 Erythroxylum platyclados | reverse complement strand
ACTCACATGTGGATATTCTCAAAACTCTCCCTCATATATGAGTCCCTTTTTACTTGGGCAATTTGGAGAGGTACGTAAACAATCCTCATCAGGGTTGAACTTTTGATTGAGGTCAAATAAGCCCCCCTCCTGGGGCAAACAATACTGTTGTGTCACTTGTTCCATACAGACTTCAAATCCTTCTTTAGTTGCTTAAATGATGTGCCCCTTTATGGGGCAAACAGTAGGCCAAGATCTTCATTGGCTCTAATATCATGTTAAATTTGCAATAAGCATACGAGCTCACACGAGGAAGAAAGTTAGACCACACACAAGCCTAAGTGAGATTCCATCCTAAAACTAATTGGTAATAGGTGGAGTAGCCCATTAGGCTTACATGTTAGTTTTCTTTCCCCTCTTTTCTCGATGTGGGACACTCATATATAGGTATTCTCAACAATTTTTGTTAAGAGTATCCCACATTGAATAAAAATAAAAATGTTAAAGGGTTAATAAATGATAAGGGCCAATTAACCAAATGGCTAGTTCCAGTCATTTTGGCAATAGTTGGACCCAAGCCTAATTTTTGTTAATAGGCTTTACACTCTACCCATATTAAAAATTCTAATATGGTATCAGAGTAGATTTGGTTTGGATTCTTAATTTCTCAGTTGCACGTCTGGATGTTCAGTTCCAGCGGCCCAGTCCGGTTACTGCTGCATCTATTTCAAGTGACAACTGGATGTCCAATCCTAGCTGCACCTGAGGGGGAGTGTTAAGAGTATCTCACATTGATTAAAATGAAAATGTTAAAGGGTTAATAAATGGTAAGGGGGAACTAACCAAAGGGCTAGTTCTAGCCATTTTGGTAATGGGTGGACTCAAGTCGAATTTTTATTAATAGGCTCTACACTCTACTCATATTAAAAATTATAATAAGATGCAAGTCTAGAATGTGTCATACTCCTCTCAAGATCAATGTGCACCTAATATTGGTCTGAACTCAAATGTCACCTATGTTGACGATGTTATCGAAGCTTTGATTTTCCATCTTCACACTTCAAAAATCACCACTCCTATAATTGGTGAAGTATTTTCTCATTGGAATATGGTGATAGGAAGCCCTTATATCAACATGTCACTCAGAATCTGAGCAACTAATGTGAAGACACTCATTGGTTGCACAAGTCAATGATACCTTGTTGTAGTGTTATTGTCGTCTCTATCTTTTTAGTTGTCTTATTTCTTCTAGTCTCTTTTTCACTTGTAGTAGGACTTTTTTTTATATATCCGGGTTTTGTTACAGTACTGACTTGTCCTGATCTCCTTACCATCTCTAGACTTGGACTTGTTCTAGACTTGCCCTACTATTAACTAGTTGATTGATGTCAAGTTCACCATAGAGTTATTGTCACATTCTATATCTAAGGCTTTGATATATTGGACTCTAAGCAATAACACCCATCAAATCAATGAAATCGCTTAACCAATAACAAACCACTCAAACAATATAAATGATTGAAAGATAAATTGAATACAAAATTTTAACGTGGAAAAACCACAAGACAAAATGATACAAACATTTAAGATTTCATGCTAAAAACACCCATAAAACAACTACAACTAATCTCTCATCTAATTCTCTAAAAAACTTTCAAGATTGAGTATAAATTGATATATATATATATATGTACATATGTATGTATGTTTGTATGTATGTATGTATAAACTCCCAACTAATCTTAAAAATCAAAGTTCAATAAAATTGTAGTTGAATATTGCTATTTGAACTCTAAACTCTTCTTTTACTGAATATTTTTATCTCACACAACTTTGGTCTTTCAAACTTATCTTTTAATCTCAATAGGATAAGATTTTATATCACTCAAAGTTGCCCACACAGTTATGTGTGGTGACCATATCTAACTTTTAAGCCTCAAACTTGACGTCACGAAGATGTAGGGTCCCACTGACTTACGCGATCAGCAGACATGGACATGTCTGGATCCACACGAGCGTGTTTGTCCTCAAACCTTGTCATTCAAGTCAGACACAGTTACAAAAGCTTACGCATTTATCCAAATGATTGTGTCTACCATTGGCACGGGCGTGTGTAATCTTAACACAGGTGTGTGCTTTATAAACAACTTCCAATCATCAATTTCTACCTCAAATCTACCTAATCTTTGTTCTTTTTAATCTATAAGACAACTAACACTTTCATAGCTCAAATTTTGTAGAATTACACGAATAAATATCTCTATAATAGGGAACTAACAATAGATTTATCATATGGATCTAATATCGTTTTGATTTCCAATATTGGTCCGCAGGGCATGACTGTTTTCTGATATATTTAAGTTTACTTGATAAAAAAGTGACGCTATCTACCTCCATTATAATCATACCAATTCAATTAATTTTGGACCTATCGTCAATAGTAGTACTCAAGTTTATATGTTGGTGATTTAATTTCTTTTCCAATGGGACTCATTTGGCCAATTTGATTAAATATAGGTGCCCTTAGAACATTTGATAAAATCATGCTTTTGGAATTATTCAAATTATACAATTTAGTATTGTAAAGGTAACCCTTAAAAATTAATATTACTGTTTATAAGAACAAAAGAATTAGAAAATCTTGTTCATCACAAGCATTAATCCTTCAGGGAAATTTACATTACAATATGAGATTATAGTGTTTTATAAATTAACTAATAATTAACGACCGAGGTCACTAGCAATGGCTCCAAAACAAGTCAAAATCAACCCAAAGCTTGGACTATTTTGACTAGAGCGTGCACGACGCCATTTCCAGCATTTACTTAATTAATAAAGTTAGAATCTTGTAAAGTGGACAGTCAATTACAAAAGGATCAGTACAACAAGGACCAGAACAAACTGTCTGTCTATCATTAATTTACAAAAGCACTAGATTAACAATATAATGGAATCAATATCATACAGGTTGCGAGCAGAATCACGCTGTACATAGCGCATGCTTCAACTTGTAAAATATTATAGCAGAGCCCACCAGGGTTTGTCTCCGGTTGAGGCCAAACCAAAAATAAGAAAACTAACAGTTTCAAGAAACCTATTGAGAAGCAGCCCTTCTGCCCTTGCTGTACTTAAACCAACTTAACGACCATTATGAGAATAAGGTGCAGATGGGACAATATGGCTTCGATTTAAGCACTTGGAAAATTACTAAATTCTACATCTGTTCCGTTCAACCCTAGTTGCGATTTACAGCCACAAGATTCCATCTTTCATCGGACAAATATGAGTTCATCATTTACTTTTCCACTTAAAATATTTAAATATTGAATAAAAATCCTGGAATTTAATCAAGTCAAAAAATAACCGTAATTATGCCTTTTCTTATACGGGATTCTATTGAACTGAGATATAGTGTAGAGAGTTGAAAATGTGAATATGGTTATGCGTTGTCTAAGCATAAAGATTGAATGATAAAAATCAACCTGGACAGTGGAACAATGAAGCTCAAAAGACTGGTGGACATGAAACAGCAGGATAACATTCGGTGTATTTGTTGTAAATGGAACATTGAAGCTTGTCCAATGGTGAACGCAGGAAAAAGAAGAAATGCATAAGGGCCTTTTGTTTGATATCCCTTCCTCTGCTTTATTGGAACATTGAATCGCGACACTAATAGATTTGCAAGAATATTAGTGTACGAATACTGATTAAAGAAGTAGCTATTCCTCTACTCCGATCATAATTAAATATTTCCATCAACCCACGTTATTCCAAATCTTACCAATTTCTTCTTGTTTATAATTATATGCGTTTGCAGAATATCCAATTTGCATCTTGTTGTCAACCTAAATTCATTTCACTTCCTCTCTTGTTGCTTTGATCACTATTACTTTTACAACGATAAATAGGGTTTTAAATTTTGGGCAGTAATTAATATTGTAGTTAAAATAATTCGCCCTGTTCTTTAATTTATTGTAATTATAAATATGTTACTTACAATTATGATTATATTTATTTATAATTGTTATAATATTTTGCAATCATAGTGTAACCTGTAATTCAATTTAAAATCTTGATTATAAATTAATTTGGAATGCCATGAAGCCATCCTAAACTATGAATGCATTTCACTTTTCAACATCTTGTGAATTGCATTAAACTTTTTATTACTGGTACAATAATTTTTTTGATGTATCAGATACTATATTACCAAAATCTGATGGAAAAGAGACTTCTATGTTCTATCTCGTTTTTTAATTAACTGAATTATAAGTATTTATTGATTGTAAGTTTCCATTGTACTATCACTGGCTGTAGTTGTTAGTTAACAGGAAACTGAAGTTAGGAATTTCATTAGATTTTAAGGTTCAAATCTTAGTAAAGTTTGCTACACTTTGGTGTCAAATGTTAAGTGTCCAAAATATAATATTTATTATTTCGTATCTTTAAAATATCGAGATGGATATGTCGGTTCATAAAAAGTTGTAACTTGGTGGCTGCCATCATATTAAAAAAGTGATGACCTTTTGCTGCAACAGCTAACCAGGATCTTCACTAGCTATGACGTAACGTTTCGTGCTTGATTTATAGTAATTTAAGTTTCGTTTTTTCGTCTGTACTCAGTAGATAGCGGTTAGAATGTGTCATTGAGTGAAGAATTTAAGCTACTTTCTGTGGTCAACTCCTACTCAAAGTTAATATCCTCTTCATTAGCCACACCGAACATAGATCAATCCTGGTATCGTGCACTAGTCATTAACATTTCGGTGAAAAGGTTGGTGCTGCTATTAAAACTTAAAATTAGAATTGAGTGAGACAAGTATTGAAGAACAATAATTATATGTACAAGTTCAGATGTGAGCTTGTTCTGCATATGGAGACCAGCATTATCATATAAGAAGAAGATGACGATGATGAAGAAGAAGAATTTCAGTTGTTAATGGAGTGACCAACACCAGGACTATGACCTGGTTTTGTTGGACGGAAATCTTCAACGTTATCTGCCTTACTAATTGTCTGCGCTTTGACACTCAAACCAGTAATAGTACTGCTCTTACCGTTCTCTGATGTATTCGCATTATTGCTTGAGCATTTCTCGCAGGACTCGAACTTTAGAAGCCTTCCCTCTACGTACAGGACTTCATGAAACAGGATGAGAACAAGAACTAAAGTACAAACACCAAGAAGATTTCTTGTTGCCATAAGTAAAGAATTTTGAACTCAAGGAGTAGGAAAAGAGAGGTAGGATTTATGTGTGGTTTTGAACTCTTCCCTTCTAATTTCCTGTTGGGTTTATAAGTGGGTATAAAGCCTCTTCTATCACTGTGGTATTTATACCTCAGGATTTGCAAATGGTGCGACCATTTTCTCTGCAGTTTTAGTATTCAGGGTTTTAAAGACATGATCATGTGAGAGGTCCTAGCTAGTGGGAAGATTCCACCAAGTTTGATGAAGCACACAAAAGAATGGAGAAAGAGCCTTTGGATGGTTTAAAATAAGGGGAAACCCTACCTCTCATGAACCAAAAAGCCCACAACCATCCAAGCACTGACTAGTTGTCTTTATTCTCTTTGCCTTACATCATAGCCCATCGCTGTACAAATATAACATATTTCCTCCGTTGAACTTTTCTCTTCAGACCCAAGTACAAGACTCCAGGAGGTCCTCCCACGAAGCTGTTGTTGTACTTTTACTAGTTTAAGCCAAGACAGAAAGATTCTTGAATTTTTCTTAATGGGTTTTACCTTTCAATGGCTCTAAGGGTCGTTATAGCCTAATAGCTAGGGACTTAAAAAAGGGCAAACACTGCGTGCTTTCCCACTATTCAAATGCACCTTCCCATTCATTAACTCGCTAAAGCATGATTATGCAGTTCATTAATTTGATGGTTAACGGGATCTTGGTAGTCCTTTGTGTTGTTTTATACATTAACTTTACAACTATATGGGAACTTTTTCTATCCAAGGAATTAAGAAAAGGAATGAAAATAAGGGAAATATCAGCCATATACGAATTATTTCTTGTTATACTCTGTTGAAGTCTTCATTAAATTCAAAATTTAGAAATTTTGTTTAATACTTTATAAAGTTATTTGTATTGATGTTTAATTTTTTGATAAGACTAAAATGTGTTGACTATAACGAATAGATGCTTGTTAGTGTGATCTGTTATCAAAACTAAATAATATATTTTAAGTATAATTTTTAATAAAAATATTGAATTAAGTTGATTCAAAAATTATAAAAATGTCAATGAAAATTATATTTCATAAAAATATCAAAATTGATATTAAATCCCAATAAGAGAATTTAGTGAAAAATACGTGGTTTATTTTTTATCAAATATTATTTAGTATTTTAAATAAAAATATCGAATTGAAATGATTCCAAAGTATATTGAAAGTTAAGAAAATTTAGTATGATTTTTATGAATCGATTTGACTAGCCTAATCTGATAAAGCAAACACACGCAAGAAGGTGGTAAATTATGTGTGTCTTAAAAAACATTTACAAGTTACTATCAATTTGTATAAATGATAAGAGCCTGCTAAATCTCAACAAAAAATCTGTAAATAAAAGGAGCCTGTTAAAGTTCAAAACGAAAGGAATTTGTTAACGTTCAAAACGAAAGGAGTTTGTTAACGTTTAAAACAAAAAAATCTCTTACAATATTAAAACGGAAGGAGCCTATTCTAAAAGTGAAGGAGCCTCTTGTAAATTAAACATAAACACTATAATATAGAAATTTAAAAAAGAAAGAGTGATACAGTCAATTTATATTGGTTCGGCTTATAATAAAACTTACGTCCAGTCTCCAAGTATCCAACTTGATTATTTTACTATAAAACTCCGAATAGTAAATTTTGATGAGCCTCTCCAAGTTCACAAGCATATATTTTTCAAGATTCTTCAACCTTCCATACTCGTAATGTTTAATAAGCTTCTATAAGCTTTCAACAAAAATGAATATAAAGTTGGCTCAATGTAAGCTTTAAGAAATCACAAATTTATCTGAATAGAATATTTTCACTTTCTAAGGTACAAAGAGTTTGATAAACATATGACTTTCGAGAATATTGATGTTGCTGATATATTTAAAAAAACTAACTGATTCACAAATGTAGTAACTCTTTCTTAAATAGACATTTTCTTTAACTAGCTATTGTTCCATTTATATTCTGAGTTGACTTTGAGTCTAAAGAATCTTCGATATCATCTTTTTCGGATATTGTAGAATCATTTATGATAAATAAGATAAGTTCATTAAGAAGGACCTTCAAGAAAAGAAATATTCTTTTACAAAATTATATTGTTATAAATCAAATTTGAATTTTAAAATATTATATAGTTATTATCCAAATCATTAATAACAAACCTTGAGCTAATATAACCTCCAATCAATTTATACATTGGCTAGCTAGACCACCGAATTAACCAACCGAGCAAGAGTGTAAGATTTTATGTAAAAATGTTCAACTAATCGACAGTTGGTTTTTGAAATTACATTCCCTGAAGTTTTAGAGACTATTTTATAGATATTAAAGGAAAGTTGTGTTATTTTGAGAGAAAACGTGGTGGAAGACACTAAAAAAGCTTTAATATTATATTAGTTGTTATTGAAATTAAAATTATTTATTATTTCTTTAAAGAATTATTTATATTTATGAGATTATTTGAGATGTTTTGCTATTTTGACAAGATAACAATAAAGAAGTATCATTTTTTAGAGAATATTAAATATTGTGAAAATAAGTATGATGGATTAATTAGTCGTAACCTAGTAATAACATTTGTGTTTGCAATTACATATTTTGGACGACGATACATTACATAGTTGACCAGACTCAAGAGACATGACATATTAGATATCAAATTTAAACTTGTGACTTGAATTAAACTTAATCTAGTCATCAAATGAATCTAATCCATCTTCATATGTATTGAGAACTAGCTAAGGGTTTTTTAGAATTTCATTTGTTAAAGATGATTTTAAGCAAATGAATTCTAGGGTTTTTAAAAAAAAGCAAATTGTGTTGCCGTATTAACTCTCTAGTATGCAGTAGGAAACAATTTGATCGTTTGTTGAGTTGAACATTTTTAAAAGATAAGCTTAAATATCTAAAAGATTAAATCAAGACTTCAATAACTGATAAATTGATTTAAAAATCTGAAGTCTTATTAAGATTTTTATAATTTAATCTAGTTGATCTTAACATAGTTTTATAGTTTGTTTGTAAAGGAAAACTTGTTATTTATATATTTTAAAGCTGAAAAGAGATTAAGCATATATCTTATGGATAAAGATTTTAGGAAGAAGTACATATAAAGCCCACAATAACAACAGGAAAGAAAGTTGCATAAATGCACACAACCTACAAGCGAAGTGATAATGCATACAACAACCATTAGCAAGCCTAAACACTTGAACAACAAACGTTGCAAATTGTGTTCTTCCCTTAGTTATGAATGGAATGACCAACGCCAGGACTATGACCAGGAGTTGTAGGTCTAAAAGCGTCTATGTACCCTTCATTGTCCTTGATGTCGTGGTGAAGATGGCCTTGCTGGTTTGCTTTTATTATTTCCCCGCTGTTCTTTGCAAGAATCCTATTCCCTTTGGCGGAGTTCAAGCATTTGACGCACTTCATATCATCTTTTCTTTGTTTTAACGGCCTTCCTTCAATGCAAAGAAGATCTTGGGACAATATCATTAGTAAAAATATCAAAGCAGTGAGAGCCGTTTTGGCCATAGTCAAGGAAATTAATGGCCAATTTAGAAGCTGAGAATTCTGCTATAAGAAGTTCTGTAGTGCAACTATATAGTTCAAGCGCTTAGCGAGCTTAAGGACGTAAGGTATATAGAGGAAGATGGAAGCTAGAGGAAGATACTACCATGATACTCAGAAAGCCAAATAGGATATTAGGGGCTTAGATTAAAATTCCTCATCAACTGTACATGATCTATTAAGTTAAGAAAAAGTTGAATGGACTTCATTAATTTTGGAAGATTCCATATCTAAATTGGCCTGATAAATGATTAAATAGAGTAGTTAGCTCATGAGCTCTAAAGACAGCAAATTGTCCACTGTCTAACAGAATTTTTCTACAAGTTAAGCCCGAGACAAAGAACAGTGATGACAGCTTAGTTTTCATGCATCTTTTAGGGTGTATCGATGGTGTTTGCATGTTACTTGTATTTATTTTTTTTAAGATAAATGTTACAATGGGATTAAAGCTTTCAGTATTCCAACTACATGTACAAGTTACCTGCCATAAACTCCCCATCAGTTTTCATTTAGGATCTCTCAAGTCTTAATAAGCTAATTAACAAGGGATATTTCTTTTACAATCTTCTTCTTCTTCTTCTTCTTCTTCTTCTTCTTTTTCTGGGACCAATGAAGCAATGCATCACACATCAGTTGAACTTTACAATTAAGAGCCTAATTTTAAAGATAAGGTTAAAATCTTACTGCGATATTGGACATGAGATTAACCTATTACTATGGATGGGTACTTTCCCCAGACTATTAAGGATTCAAGTACGCAACGACATATAGGCTTTGAATATATATATTTTTTATTTTAATGATCAAAGACGGAAGTTCCTACTTATAATATTTGCACGCCAAGTTTTTTTTTTTTAATACCTTAGTCTTCACATTTACAATATAGGAAAACGAACAAAACCTGACCCAAGAAGGTGGGAGAGATTCTCTTGGCCAACTTTTTGCCACTATGCTGGAGATTTGTTTAATTTTGATGGTTAGCCCTTTCCAGCGTTTAGTATATCCCACAAAACCTCATCATTTGCATTGGCTGCTAGCAGCTACAGCCAGTTGCTCTAAAATATATGCTTTGGGACAATTTTAAAGCCTATATAAAGACTATATAACACATAAATATATAATTTTGGCCTTTTATAAAGAGATCTCAGTCACAACCGTACATGGCAGTTAAAAGGACCACACAAATTTCTAGCTGACACCAATCTAGCTTGTGATTGCCACTGACAAATTGCAAGCAGCTTTTAGTAGTTACAATATATTATATTACTCTCTCTTACTACAACTAGGGAATCTAGCTAAGACGGCTACCTATGTGGGACTCCAATGTTAATGGATCCAACTTTCTAAAATTTGCTGCGGTATTCTCTAGTGCCCGAACAGAGGCCGTAAGGGTTTTCCTTCTTGATCATATTTCACATGGTAAGTAGTACCTTTTGTCTGGTAAAATATGGAACTCAGATTCCACTCAAAAGGGTCTTGTTGATGGTTAGCATTCCTCGTAAATAATTCTCTTGTCACATGGGGTTCTTAAACTTGATTTTTCAAAAATATTCAGAGAGCTCTGAGGTGACCTGATGAACTGTATAGACAAACAAATAGAATCCACTGCTACTAAGGATGCATATATGGATGGACAAGCTACTTTATTCATGCTTTAGCCATAATTAGATTGGTTTCGCATTTTCTGGATACCTATGAATATTTTATATTTCTGTATGTATATTGCTATGGTAAGTCGATTTGTGGAAAGGCTCTACGAAGCAAGATTTGAAATTGATAAAGAATATGATCCTCTAAGTTTTCTCTCTTATTTAAGCATCAATTAATAAGAAAGTAAAATAAAGAGAAACGTATCTCCTCTATTTTTTTAAAAAAAAATTGTTATGTAAATTTAATTTCTACTTTTCATATATCAAATATAAATTAATGAATTTAACACCATAAATTCTTAGGTTCAATCAAATTTAATGTCATCAATTTATAAATTAAAAAACTTTCATTAAGTCCCTCAAAAAAACTAAATTATTTTAATAAGAGAAATAAGTTGAAATTATGTGTTTATAAATTTCATTTCTATTTTTACTTCTTTTGTGCTTTCATACAGTAATTATTTTATGTATTTATATATTTTTGACATTTATATTATGTAAGGTCATATAACTAGCTCCTTTTTGATAAGATGTAGTGTAGGATATGTCTCACATACTGCCTAGCTGAATTTGGTAATGTTTCTTAACTAGCTATTTATAGAATACAAAATTCGTTTGTTTAAGGGTAAGTGATAGGCATTGGGATACATGTGCCAGTGCCTTACGTGCGGTGTAGTAGCGGTTCTCCTCTATGGACATAGCGGCTCGATTATAAATGTACTAAATTGTCTCTTCCTGTCGAAGACCACTTCATTTTTCCTTGTCAAAAGTTAAGTAATTATACATAAAAATATTTTTAATTAAAACTTCCTGGAAATTTAAATATATCTATTCATCTTTTTTTATTTTATTCTAAACTATTTTACTTACGTCATAAATAATCACTTCTCATTTCTATATCCTGTAAGTAGATCAGTGTACGTTTACAATATATTTCTTAGGAAGTTGCACAGATTTAAAATGGCATAAAGATATGATCATTGAGCGTTCTTTTGCACTTGGGTTACCATCACTACTCTAAATCAGCTATGATGCAGAAAGATTATATATTAAACTATTAAAGGAATAAATAAAAATAGATAGACTTAATTAATGAATAATCAATAACCAGAAATGTAATATGGAAAATATCTTTATTAGAAGAAAACACGTACAGCTGATAACACTTGGATCGACACTGGACAGTCTTAACATACATACAGGAAGGAAAGGAAATCCTAGGACTAGAATGAAACTTCCTGCACATATACGTACACAATTTTTACGGCAATCACTTAAAATTTTTACAGCAATCACAAGATATATAATTATGTATATAGTTGCCAAATGGAGGTGATATATGTTAATGTCTGTCGATTGATCTACTCCTTTGGTTCTGCGCTTTTGGTTTGAAAGACATGACCTACTCCAGGGCTGTGACCGGGTTGTGTAGGATGGAATTCATCATTTTGTCCTGTAAGAAAATGGTCTATGCTGGATTTAGTGTTTGATACCTTTGAGTCAATGCCTTCTTCTACGCTCTCTTCCTGTTTTGGTGGATGACCAATACTTCGGCTAGGTGTTAGTGGCCTGAATTCATCTTGGTCTTTTGCTAAAGTAGAGACAGAGCTAGTATTTGGGGTCAGAGTTGGGGCCATTTCTTGTTTCCCTGCCAAGGATTGGTGGTCAGTAGGAGTATTATGGCTTGGGGCTACAACGGGTTGATAAGTTTCTGTACTTTGTGCTGCATTGTTCTGGTGCACATTGATAGTATTTTTGCCTCCCTGATTGGCCATGTCTTTCTGCGATTTCTCTCTGATTGCTGCAACCTCTTGCTTACTCGATGACTTCATTGGCCTTCCTTCTGCTATCAGAAACTGAAAGGAGATGATGAGTGCAAAAACAGTAGCATATTTAAAAATATTTAGGGTTTCTGCCATTTCAAGAAATGAAAAAGATGGGAAGGTTTTGTAAGTAATTATGAGGTAAAGCCAATGATAGGTTAAGATTAATTGATTGAAGAACAATTCAAGCTGCAGGAAACACTGCTTATGACGGATGTTTTGACTTTGAACTAATTAAGTTGCAAAGCTGCGGAAAGGATGCTATATTCTTGTTTGCAGGAAGGTATTTATAGGCATTAAATAGTACTCCCGCTGACAATCCTCACCACTAATAGTTTTATATTCCAAATGTTAAGATGATAATTTTGGAGCTTGAACGGTTCATATTCAAAAGGATTTTTTTTTTTGTGTGTGTGGATTGAGTGCTTAATTTCTTATAAATCTTCTTGCATTTCATGTTGAACTAATGTTTGACAATTCATCATTGGTGTAACATTCTTTATTTAGTTGACTTAAGTAGGGATATCGGTGTATTAAACCATCTCTTATTATTGTAATTCTATGGGACTGAAGTCCTGAGTTAGAAAATTTGGACACAGTCTTATCTTTCTACATCTTCATTTCGGTCTTCAAGTTTGTTCACGGTTGTTTGATCTCAATATTTTATTTTTCTGTCTTTATTTCTAATTTATAAGTCCAATAGTTTATAACTACATTATACAATAACCTTTGAATTTCAACCTTTCACTTTAGTTTTTCTGTTTTACTAGATAGCATCTACTCAAAGTTTAAAATCGCAGTTGTAATTGCAATTTTCAGATCTAGGATTAAGATTTTAAAGTTTTTTTTAATTTATTTTGCATTGTATCAACTCCAAAAGGTTAAATTCCTTGACCTTTCGCTGAAATGAAGTTGTTTGAGTTACGATGTGAATAGCAGTCTATTTAATCAATACCTCGGAGAATAAGTCTCAAAATATCTCAATCCAGAAAAGTTGGCTTCCCCCACCAAATAAATACGACCAAATGATAAGATTCTCCTGTACTCTCCACTTATGGATGTATAGTATTAAATGTTGATGGTTTGTAGACGAGGTCGGTGTCTTTTGGTCGACAATGTGAAGTGAAACACATGTGTCCAGGCGTTTATTGTTTGAACATCATTTTTTAAATGGAACTTGAAATGGACAAAATCATTATTAGCTGCTGAAAGGTGGAGATTCCCAACGAGCGGTAATGATCAGAAGAAAATCCTTTCCTTGATCAACTATTCTATATGTATACTTCTGATCGATCTTCCACGATTGCTTAATCTAGTGCATTAATTCCAAAGGTTTTTTGATTACACAGCACACGAAATGTTCATATATTCTTTGCCAGGAGCACACTAGTCCATCCATTTGGATATGGAATTTTCATTTGATAAATTGATATAGCAATGAGGGATGAAAGTCTTCAACTCTTTTAAGGTAAAATTTGTAATTGCATTCTCTTTGCAGTCTTATATACATTTAAGTAAACAAATCTTGGCTTCATGCGTTTTTCGTATTACAACTTCAATGTTTGTTGCATTGCGGCTTTCGGCAATAACAATTCCATATATCCCATATCTGATGTGCACCATTCCTTACAAGCTCTTCTTCCTCTTACATTCCTAAGTTACGTACTTAACTAGTCTCATTTGTTCACTTAATCTAAGCACATTTTCTCTAACAGTAAAATCCACTACGGCTAATTGCAGCCTTGAAGAACATGCTTGATTTGCTAGACAACTGCCACTAACTGAAGAAGCATTATGGTTGGTCCTTAAAACAGCCGACTTTTGACCCTCACATGATTAGTAGTAGCTAGTAAATTAGTATTGATGTGACTTAAGCCCTCACGATTTTTGTTTAGTGGCTTTTGACCACTATTTCTCATCTATTGTTTTAATATTGTTCCTTATGTTTGACTCTTCCACTCATTGGTTTTATTTTTTATTTTTTAAAAAAGAAAGTCCATGGAAGTGCCAAATTGCGAATTGAGATCTCTCCGGAAAAAGTAATGCTCCATTGTTTGTCGTACAAAAATTGTTTATGGTGACTTGGAGATGTGGATTTTAGAACTAGAAATTAACTAAAAAAAAAAGCATAGCAAAAAAGAGGTAATGCAAGAGGCAATTTATTAATGAGTACCATTTATATTGATGTTAAAGACTTAAATATATAGGTAATAAGATAACAAACTTAGTTAATTTCTCAGTAAAGATTAACCATACAAATCAAAAGGTTAAAAGTTTAAATTCCTAAGATAAAGAAAATAATTTAAACAAACTTGGATAACTCAAGAAAAATAGGACCATATTTTAACAACTTTGAATCATTGTCCAACATTCCCTTCTGATTCGAAGTTGTAAGACTTCCTATGCCTGATGGTGTACTTCTCATCACCCTTCAATGGTTGGAGCACTTCTCTCCAAAACCTTCTTCTTATTGCACTTCTCATCAATATTAAAACAAATTTTCTTCTTCTTCAGCAACATGTGCCAAATTGACACGTAATTTCTTCAGTCTTATTTTTGCAATTCCTTTGTATATGCCCGAACTTCTTGTACTTGAAACACTAAGGCTTTCCCTTATGCCAACAATTGTCTTCATCATCACCAGGCTTCTTCCAAATACTACATTGAGATTGAACTTTTCCTTTTGAAGATGATGCCTTTGCTGGATAAGCCCCTTCAACTACCTGTTCAGTTCCTTTTTTTCTCAACATTCTTCTTTGCTCCGAAGCGTACAGGGCATTGATTAATTAAGACAAGGTAATTTGATTGATATCTCTTGAATCCTTTAAAGATGAAATTTTTGCCTGAAATCTTTCAAGCAAGCTTACAAGCACTTTCTCTATGGTCCTGCTATCAGGTAGCTCTTCTCCTATCAATCTAATTTTATTTACCACTATCATTAGCCTGTTAGAAAACTCTTGTAGAGTCTCCTTTTCTTCCATCCTTAGAATCTCAAAATCTCTTTTGAGATTTAAAACTTGCATCCGCCTTGTTCTATGTTGTCATGATAGATTTCTTTCAGTGTGTCCCAAGCTTCCTTGGTTGTTTCACAAACCATAATTCTTAGGAAAATTGATTCGGAGATAGCAGCATGAATTTGAGATAAGGCTCTTGGAGTTTTGGCTTCTTCATCTTCATGAGCCCTAAGTTGATTGAGTGTTGGGTTATTTCCTAGAGGTGGTATTTGCCTTTCACCTTCAATCCACTACCACAAGCCAATACCTTTCAAATGAGCTTTCATTCTGATCCCAAACTTGATAATTCTCACCATTAAAAATTGGAGGTGAAAGAGTTAATGTATTATTGGACATCATGCCGCTACTGTCTCTCAAACACTCACAGGCTCCTTAAGATCATAAAGATCTTTGATACCAGTGTTGGGTTTTAGAACCAGAAATTAACCCAAAAAAATATAGTAAAAAAGAGGTAATGTAAGAGGCAATTTATTAACCATACAAATGAAAAGTTTAAATACATAAGATAAAGGAAACAATTTAAACAAACTTTGATAAGTCAGGAAAAATAGGACCACATTTTTAACAACTTTGAATCATTCTCCAACAGGAGAAAGGTCCATAGCTGAGCAAAAATAAAAGATAAAAAGAAAAGAACTCAACAAACGTCGAACAATTTTTTTATAGAGTCAAGTAGCTCCTTTAAGTTCTCGTTAAAAGGCTTCTACTTAGAAGAAACCAAAGAATATGTTGCGAATTCCTGTTATATACGTTTTTAGTTAACATAGTTACTAAGGGTTTTATTAGTGGAATTTTTTTCAGTACGCCTTATTTATATAAAACTTATTGTTATTTTTGGGGATGTGAAAATATTTTGTGAATTTAAAAAACGCCTATTAACATTGTTGTTTAAATAAAATGTTACTGGGTTTTTTACACATTTCATTTTTTCTTAAAAAAAATCTTTTACAATTCATGCATTAATTTCTTGTTAAGTTTTGGGTATTGAGAATTCAAGTTCAGTGACACGAATTTATATTCCCATGGAATATAAGTAAACATACAAGTTTAATTCAAGTAGTTGACTAAATAATTGTTGAGAAATCGAGACAGGATCCAATCTTAACCGCAATGGAATAATTATGAAACTTTGATTTCTTGAAATATTTTGATTTCTCAAAAACCAAGATCGATTTAATTCTCTAAAATGATTAACAATTATATCATAATAAAACATGAATTTTAATTCGTACCTTATTCCGAAGCTTGATCATATTCTTGTTGTATCCCTCAAACTGTTTCTAAAATCGATCCATCTCAACCACCGTAGTCTCACAAGTGTCCAGCTTCTAACGATATCCACAGAATAGGTTGAGAGAACTCTATAACTCTTACAGAGAGGGTTAAGAAAGAAGAGTTTGCTCCATTAGAGCTTAAGCCTATTTATAATAAGTTTTGGACATTTTAGTAATTTAATTAAAATTAAATTTTAATATCAATTAAACTTTAATTAGAATTACAAATAATTCTAATTAAATATCAATTATGCCCAAATAAGATCCAATATCTTATATTGATCATTATTTATTAAATATCTCATATTTAATCATAAAGTTTCTTAAACTTTACAATCAAGTCCAACTTGATTAAAAAATCTTTGTTCTCTTTAACCTGTTCTTTATGTAAGATCCATTAGGTTTTCAAATATGTTGGCAATGATTATAAATTATAATTATAATTCATAATTAGATAAATTAAAACTCCTTTTAATTTATCTTTAATTCTCCAATTAAACAATTTATAATCATAGATCAAGATTGGCTTCTAATAACACATCATGACCATCCAAATATTTAGGAATGTCAAAGTAGTTTTGACTAACCTTTCCGTGCATGATTTTTTTTTCATATAATTCAATCCTTTCATCATACAATATTCTGATTAGACATAAAATATGGAATTAATGTCTACTTTATTTTGAGTCCAATCATGTTAGTTCTCCACCATTAGTTATTGATTCAATTAATGACATTTGTAAACTATTTATTAAATTTCATTCCACATTGGCTAAAGATTTTCCTAATCACTACTAATCGAAAACAACGAAACATTCTCCCTAATTACTTTAGGGTGATGAATCCTATCTTGATCACGCAACTACCTCTATATAGTTCATACTACATCCAATACCTACCGACTAAATGACTTATGATTAGAATAGGTCATAAGTAGTATCAAAACATTGCAATCCCTATACAAGATAACTTTGGAGATTTCAAGTCAAAGGATCATTTATACAATCATCACAATGACAATTTTCATAGACATACAAGTAATGTTCCAAAGAGATTTCCCATATCAAGTCAGTTTAGTGAGCTTGTTCTCTAATAAACACCCACATATTTGTTTAAGTATCTCCATACTTTAGCCTATGAGATCTGCTACTTCTTTCATAAGGAAAAACATAACTTGTGCTAGTCTTTTTATGTTTTATTAATAACTTGTCTTAATAGAACAATAATTAGAGATAATACATAAATACAATATGAATATCATAATTATAATCTCATTATAATTTCTTTTGCAATGTATAATTATCCCATAAACTTTATCATATACATCTAAACATGTCCAAGATAGAAAATGTCTTTAAATTATTTTGTCACTAAACTACATCCAATTGATTGGCTGTAAGGCATAAACTAACAATCTTTCACTTGCGCTTAGTCAATCGTTTAAGTATCATATACCATATCACCATATGACGATCATGCTACTGCTGGAACAATGGCTTAATGAGATAATTCTACAATATTCTCTATAGTGAGCACTTGCTTAAATCTTACAACTTTCATCTTAATTATCATCATACTTCAGAAAATTTATCCAAATACATTCTTGGATCTTTGAAAAGACTTTGTCTTCCTTTACATGCCACTTACATTACTGTCTTGAACAATGTAAAGAACTATATCAACTTCACTAAAGAACTTATTGATCCAATTAATCATTTCCACTAAATGAAAAATATGTTATGGCTTAATTAGCAACTATTTGGAACCTTTCCAATCTTTAAATGATATTATTCTAAGTAAAATAAACCTTAATTAAGATTTACTTCTAAAGTAAATATCCTTATCTCCTTGAACTCAAATATCAACTCATACATAGAATGCTGGATATCTTTAATACTTTACAATTATCTAATATCTCAAATACTAAAAATCTTTAGTACATTATCTATGTACTTAGACTTAAATAGGTGACCAACTTCTAATCTATCACCATAGATCTAATTCCTAAAATTAAGTTGTTACCTTTTACAAGAGTTTACTTTTACATTAAATATTATTAGTAACGAAAGAATAAATTGTTGCTTTTATTGTTACAAATTGTTGCCTAAAAAATTCACTTTGCTGCCTTATCTATTTAAAATTGTTGCCTAAAAAGATTTAAAGTGTTGCAATATCTATTTAACATTGTTGCGATAGTTTAAAACTAATGTGTTGCCTTAGTCAAAATTTAAAGCAACATTTTACATTTTGTTGCCTAATCAAAAATTTTGTTTCCGTATAATTATTGCAGCGCAATTTCTTGTAACGATATGAATTCTATTGCCTTAATAAAAAGGTAACGATAATTGAACTTATAGCTATGCCTTTGTCTGTTAGCTAAAGTACTTTTTGCTGTAGTGTGTTCTTGGACAATTATATTTTCAACAACTCAACATCTCGTAGCCTTTCAACTATACATCAAATGTATCATCAAAGGCACTAGTTCCAGTTTGATGTATTGTTATAAGATTTAAGCATTTCAAATTTCATCTCACTCTGATTACTTATCTTGAGAACCATTCTCTTATAAGTATACATTGAAACAAACAATTTGTTCAAGAAAAGAATTGAAAATGATCCATCCACGTATGCTATTGTATTTCCCTTCTAGCGACTCTACACATGCTCTTTTCTGTATGTCATGGTTCAAAAACATGTGAAAGAGAATGACGTAGGTCACTTCCTCAGGTCTCAAAACCATATAATTGCCAGAGAACTTGTGAGAACTCATCGCCAACATTAAGGGAATAAAAAAAGAAAGAAGAGTAGTGACTTAGTTATGTCATATTTCAACTTCAGATTTGTGCCTTGTTAGACAAGAAAGTATGACCTAATAGAAGCTCAGCATTGTAACATAAAAAGTAGATTAATATGACATTAAGTAACCTATCTTGTTATCAGATTGACATTATACTATACGTTCTAGATCAATTTGTATAGTCTGTGTAGTCCAACTCAAATTTTTAGTTGGACAGTATATAAGAGGGAGTTTGCAATGACACAAAAACAAAAAGGAAATGTACAAGAACAGAAAAGAAAATTCATTGCATCCAATCATGTCCACAAGAGCATCTAGAGTTTAATAGTATTTACATTCTCCCTTATGAAGCAAATGATGTAAAATATTATAGCTATATACAATACTTTAACCAAAAGCCTTCAAATGATGCAAAAAAACCAAGTTAATAATACAAGCTTTGTTTGCATCACAACTACAAAATTCCCAACCAATACAAAATAACTTGGTTAGGCAACATCAATTGCATCCTAAGTTCATAATACTTACAAAAATATTAATATGCTCCCTCGCATGATTCATGGACTAAAAGATGGATAGAGGAATCCAAGCACAAAAGACCTTTTTAAATGACTTGGCAAAACAAACAAAGCCTAAACTTTGGTAAGATCATTATAGAATAACACAGTAGCCTTACCAACATCCATTTGAGACATGCCAATATTAAGAAGCTCATTGATGAGCTCTTGCATCTTCTTATTAGTTAGGGAATCCGATTTAGACTCCGTAATCAGAGCATTTGTAACACCTGCATATTGTGACACCATTTGTTCGCAAATAGACTCAAACTTAACAGTAAAGCTGTCCAACCTTGACTCGATAGTTTTATGAAGTGTTGCTGGTTTTTTTTTCTCGTAAAAACTTTCCTTTCTTAGTGAGAGATTTTTTTTCACTTTTTTGTTCTATAGTTGCTTGAAGGAATAGTTGGGGATCCTTGTGTATCAGATGCCACAACAGGTTCATCTTCACTGTCCAATGAAGAATACACTGTCATATTCCTTGGGCAGTTAGCCTTAGCACTTGCATCAACTATATCTTCAGCTTTGAGTCATGTGGCTCTATCTTTACCCCACACCATGTCCAGTTTTCGCAAATATGGGAATTTAAAGTTCCACAATCCAATTGCATTCTTATGATTCTGTAAAAAAGAATTACAAGAAGAACAAGATTAAAAACTTCATAACAAGAAAATGTTATAATTATAAGAAAAGAAACTACTAAAATAAGAGCTCAATCAACTTTTGAGTTAGATGTCCTTACCAAGTATCATTCATCAAACTATTGTTTCTCACAATTGATCTTATGCTCAACATCATCCCACTGACAGCAACTTTGCATACACATTTCAGAAATTGGATTGTACTTGTTTCTTAACCATTTAATCTTAAAGTCAATGTGGGGATCAATGTCTTTATCAAAATTGGGAATCTTGCTCAGCAACATCTTGTGCACTTCAACCATGTAATTGTTCTTAAATCCCCATCTACTTTCCATAAAGGATCGCAAGGTAGTTCTTGCAAAACGTCGACCAAAGCTTCAACCTCATCATCCTTCCAGTACTGCTTATTCTTTCCCCTTCCACGGGCAACCATAGCCATTCCTAATAAAAGTACGACAATGTAAGAGTTATCAAGGAAATAACATATAACAAAAATAACTTTACTGAAAATTTGAATACAACATATAATCCAACAACTCACTTACACAAAGTTAACCAAACAGAAATATTCACATGGGTGCATTTCAAAAGTAATCCGATAACTCAGTTATATATTGCTAATACTAAACAAACAGAGATGTTCACCATTCAAGTACATTAATCAAAATCAAAACATTTCAATGTTCTAATAAGCATATAAAACAAACATATCTTAAAATACTAATCCATATCATTGTCATTGGATCTAGTTGTCCATATATTATACATGTTGGTTGCCATATTATTTCTGAATGTCAACCACTCATCG
>JAOQMM010000173.1:4114184-4136065 GCA_027563515.1 Erythroxylum platyclados | reverse complement strand
TTCCTACTTAGTTATGCCTATAAACTACTGAAAACGTGTTAATCCTATTATGGCAATTCTAAACAAATGAGAAGCCCGTTCTTTGTTTTAATGACAAATTAAAAACACATTTAGATTACTAACTATAAACCTTTTTTCATGGCAGAAGAATAGCCAATTACGCCAAAGTAGTTTTGATTTAGTTTCAATAAACTTGAGTTGTTCATTAATATGGGATGGCATATGATAAAACGCCTTTTCAGTTAGAAGTGAAACAATTGTAGTCTTCACCTTGCTTAAGCGGAACGCACTGTTTATCTGCGTTTCGAATTTAATGTATAAAATAAATAAATATATTTATAATGACGACAATCATTATAGTCGCAATAACGTGCGGATGCCCACGTGGCTGTCACTCATTTACCTAGAATTTGGCGCATTCTCTCCTCAACGGCCCGATCTGTATAACGGCGCCGTCAACTTCCCCGTTACATATTCCCCGTCACTGTTAACGGAGCCTGGACCACCAAACATCAAAACCAACCCCCATTTTCTTGCGCCTTCTCACTCGTTCACTTACTCGCTCACCACTCCTCTCCTTATATTCACAAACCCAATCTTCACCATTGAATCTCTAACCACCATCATCTGATCGTAATCTACCATTTAGCTGAGGTGAGTAAGTGCAGAGCAATTGCGGCAGTCGAAATGGCTGAGGTTACCGGCGTTCGCACCAGAGCTCGGGCTCTCGCTTTGACGGCTGTTGCTGTTGCTGCAGCCAGCTCTGGCACTGATAAGAAAAGGAAAGTCAACAGCCATGAGTTGAACATCTCCGTTAAACTTAGGAACAGTAGTACTACTACACGTAGACGTAAATGCGTAACAATTAAGCCTGAGAATTCAGTCTCCTCGTTTCCAGAGGTGAATTCCTGGCACCGGAGCGTGATTGAGGATAGGTGCTCCAGCCCTAGCTCCGCTTCTTGTCGCTCCAGTAATGGATCTAGCGAAAGAATTAAATTCCCAGATCTGGATAAGGTGAATTAAATTAGGTTTTCACGTGTTATATATATGCGCACGGATTCTCTTCTCGAATTTTCGGTTTCTTGCGCTTTAATTGCTTTTCCATTATTTTAGATATTTACATGTTTTTTCTCTTCTATTGGTTTTTGCAGGAAGAGAGTGCTGAAGGCGAAACGTCAATGGGTTATAGCTGCAGAGAGAGGTTTAACTATTTAAATAATTTTAAGTGTGGATTTGAATTGAATGTATATCGGTCACGTCCCTAAATTTCGAAATTCAAATATTTGGCGATCGAATAAATTCTTCAGTTTATAATTCGCTCAGTCTGGTGGGTTTATACATATAAACGCATACACGGTCTAGTCTCTTCTCCATCTTCTTAAACTGTGAACTGCTTATGTTTCAGGAGAGAGACGACGACGTGGAGTGAGGTTAGAGAAGAGTTGTCAGACGACCTGGATTCGACGGCGAGACCATCGGAGTCGAGTTCTCGCCGCAGATCAACTGCAGCGGAGAAGATGCCGACGGAGGCAGAGTTGGAAGAATTCTTCGCGGAAGCCGAAAAAGGCCTCAAGAAACAATTCGTAGAGAAGTAAGTAACAAAATTGGTAATGCAGGCCACAGTCATGCATGCATTGTATATATGTGTATACAGATCTCATGAGCCGCCTGTTAATTTGTTCATGGACAGGTACAACTACGATATCGAAAAGGACGAGGCATTGGAAGGACGATGGGAGTGGGTTAGATTAAAGCCATAAAGCGGCAACGAAGGACAAATTTGGTTAATTAGGTCATCAATTAATCATATAATATTTATGGCTTTACTTTAGGTAGTGTTCATTCAAGTTTCTAGCAATAGCTAGCCCTTGATCCAGGTCTTCTTCTTCTTCAATTCCATTTGCTGTGAAATGTTCTTGTACAGCTCTCTCTCATCATCTCAGACGTGACTCAATGTAAGAGCTAAATTCTATAAGCTTATTCTGTTATACACGCAGAAGTATTTGAACTGCTGCAAATTATATATTCAGCCAGTTAATTAAGGAGAGAAAGAGCAGTGCTCCAGTCGACAGTTGAGTAATAACGAGAAAGTTAGTTTCTTCTTTTCTTCTTTTTCTTTAACATTTTTGTCATTTGTAGAGATATACATATAGTTTAGATTTTTCCTCCCTAAATTTCGTGTCTGTTTATGATGTTCAGCTCAGTCTGCTGCTGCTTTTGATTTGCTTCTCTTTCTCTCTCCCTCTGTCTCTCTCTCTGTGCTGTGTCCGTGTACATCTCCGGAGCATTATATTTCCTTCTCTTTAAAGCTGACGAAATGGAGCTGTTTATGTTTGTCGTTACTCGTTTTATTTTTATTCTCTTTATCTATCCAACTATACTCTGAATTGCATTTTCCGTATTTTTGGGTTAGGGAAGAACACAGAAAAAGTTTTTAAAAAGAGGTATACGCGTGTTGGGGGGTAATTCGCTGGGTGCAGGAGAGGCAAGTGCACGGAGGCATGCCGTGTAAGTTACGGACACGTGTGGGGGAATAGAAAGTTCACCTTGTACACCCCATGTGAAAGTGTTTTCAATGTGCTTTTATGATTTATCCAACCCCTTTCTCTCTCTATTACCGTATTGCTACTACTAGTAAATAGTAGTAATCTATCTGCTACCATCTACTGCTGCTACGTTTTTACGTCCTTTCTCTCTCGGTCCTTAAAAATTAAAAGCAAAACCGTTGTCTCGGTCTCTCCAAGCGTGTGTGTGTGTGTCCGTTAGGATTTTACATTTTAGAGAGAGTGGATGATTTTTGTTTTATACCTTCTGATTTTTGTCTCCCTATCTTTGCAATACTAATGGGAAGTCTTTTGAGAGTATACTGTATAGTTACTGTAATGGTAGTTAATTTTTCAATTATGATAAAGAGTTGAGTTTGAACATGACATGGGGCTTTACATCGTACCTCTCAAATTTTCAGAAAATCTCTTCGATTCAACACATCTTTCTTCGGTTTTTGTGTGCATTAATTTGCTAATATACCTTTGAATTCCATTTTTTTTTCAAATATTCTATCCACGCTCTCCTAAGTAAATAACTCGTATCACTGTTATTGACGTTAATATCTTGCTTGTTGAGCTTGATCTTTTCTCTTCAGTCTACGAGCGAAACCCGTTTTTCGTTTCCAAATGCAACGCCAAATAAGGCGGCAAAGATCCCTGAATTTTGAGGTTTTACATTTGGTACGTTATAGTTACTCGTTACAACTATGCATAGAAATGCAGGAGTTTAAACTTCTTATTCAACAAAAAAATTGGAAACCTCAAATCTTTCAAAAGTTTCCTGAACTTCCATATTTGGGTGAAGTCAATCACATCCGTTCACTATTTCGCATTTTTTCATCTTGGAACTAACAGATGATACCAATATTTAAGGATACTTATGAAATGAACTGTAGTTTAGAGTTGACATTATTCAATCTAGTCATTTGACATACTCTATAATACACACAAATTAAAAAGGCATAATTGAATTATTCTTAGCCTTAGATAAAGTTTTCACTCTTCTTTCAACTCATTATCGTAGAAAGCAAGAATCTCCAGTTTGACCCATAAAAAGTATCACCATACAGGCCTTTACTTTGATGTCTAATATGACCTCAAACACTAAAACCATGAATAGAATTTTTCATGTTATCAGATTCGCTGACAATGGTGACTTCTTCGTCTCTTTTGATAGTTAGTACAAACGTCTCCTTCTATGAATTGCCCGTGAGCTACTAAATAGTACTAAAACTTATTCACTGAAAGACGTGTACAAGACACAATATTCTCTCCTTTTCCAATTCGAGTGCAAACAAGCTAGCTTCTTCGGTCTAGTAAATTGGGTTATAGATTCTTTCTATGGTTGTAAATGGCAATTATGAGTGCCCATAACCATTAAACTAATGTCTCACACTCTTTCCAAGTTATACGTAATCGATAAGGACATGAATTATCTGTCGATGGTAAAGACAGAGAATAAGTTAGATTTCATCTTCTTAATTTCTGAGGATCCAATGCTAATGAATGGTTTTTTAGACTATTTTTCGAGTATTATTAAGACTATCTATTCTGTACTTATTGTCCAAATGATAAGGTCGAGTAGTGAATGATCCTATCAAGAAGAGCGTTAGCCCTAACAGCTACGGTTGTTATGAGGGTCGTGCAAATATGAGTTCCACGTAAATAAAGAGAACGAATCCCCAATTCTCAGCTGAAAAGATCTCGTGCAAAAACATAGTTGAAGATCGAGATCAACATTGCATAAGAAAACACAACGATATTTACAGAGTTAATGGTGGTTAGTGGTAGTTATAGCATGTGAAGCCTATCACAGTGTTCGATTAATGTAGATTAAGTTCAACACAAGTTGTTTTCTGGTTTGTAAATTTTGGTAAAGAAGAGAAGACAGTTTATTTAGAACAAGGAGTAGCTACTTGTTAATTAAAGAAATGGTTTAGCGATAAGTAAGTATTTGATAACTCTAAGAACTTCATATCATCATAATTAATTATACAACTTGACTTGAAGATAAATCAGATTAATCCAAAACACATACTATTTATGATAAGGTTTCATTTTCATATACAACTCTTATTTTCATTACAATTCGAGTTTTAGGGGAGAAGAAAACTTTTTAACTTACTTTTTCTATCAATTCACCAAGATCATTTTATACAATTTTAAAATCGAAAATTATAAAGATCATGAAAACATAGAGAAATCATAGAAAGTTATAGATTTTAGTGTGCATATTAATTTGGTAATATAAAATAAAGATATGAGTTTGAATATTTGAAGAGAATTGTAATGAATATTATTGTTTATTGTATTATTGAAGTATAGGCTTATTTACACACAAATATTCTAGTTATATTAAAATTTTACAATTAAAGAGGATATTTTTAATCACTAATAATAAGTAATTGGGCCTAGAATATATAATGATAACATCTCCCTTCAAGCTGATGGGTGAAATAATGTTGAACTTGTCTTGAAGATAGTGAAAGGATGTGGCAAGTAAGGCTTTAGTCATGACATCAATAATTTGAGTGGAAGTTAATATATCATGAATGACTAAAGCCTTCTTGGCAACTAGGTTATGAACAAAATAAATATCACTCTCAATGTCTTCATTCAAGCATATGAAATGGGATTTGCAACGTGAAAAATAACATTAAGATTATCAAATCGTAAGATGGATTTGAGGATGGATAAACCAAACTCGCCAAGTAGTAAAATAATCCAACAAAGTTTAACGGTAGCAAAGGCAATGCTCCTGTATTTAGCCTTTATGTTAGAACGAGCAATAATAGTATGTTTCTTAGAACTCTTTGGAATAAGACTATAGCTCAGAAAAAAAAAAAAAGTAGCTAAAGGTTAAGCAATAATCATCAAGACAACTAGCCTAGTCAGCATGAGAATAGACATTAAGTGTGAGAGAGATGACTTTAGTTGGGGATGCCATGAGATGATGTAGATTGCAAGTATCGAAAAATCTGTTTAATCGTAACACAATTAACATTGGTAAAGCAATAAAAGAAATTAAGATATATTCTTTACATCAAATAGTATGTCAAGGTGAGTGAGGCAAAGATACTAAAGAGCATCAATAATATTGTAGTATTCGACAAGGTCCAAAAGATGGGTATCATAATTTTTGGACGATGAAAAGGTTAAGGTGGTAGGTTTGGGCACATGTTTAGATTTATTAAGATGTGTACGATTTAGAAGGATAGGGACATACTTAGTTTGGGTAAGGAGAAGGTTAATCTATGTTGGTGTAATCTCAATACCAAAGAAATAATGAATAGGACCAAGGTCTTATAAAGAAAAGATGGTGTTAAAATTATGCATATGAAATGAAGGTAGATGAAGAACCTGTAATAAGAATATCATTCACATAAACTAAGACATAGGTAGTGTGATAGGGAGTGGAGTGTATGAAGAAAGGTATCAAGTTTAGGGGGAGTGAAGTTGAGCTCTTGATATTTTTTCCTCAAACAATAGAAACAGGAATAATGAGATTATTCAAGGCTATAGAAACCTTAATGAAGACAACAAACATAATTTGGATGATGATGATTGGTAAAGTCAAGAGGTTGAACAATAAAATTTATTATTACAAATTTTTATAAAGGAAAGTATTCCAAACATCAAGTTGTTGAATTGACTAATTTTGAATTAATGCAATAACAAGAATAATGTAGCTATAGTGGTCAGATCAATAACATAACTGAAAGTACTAGTGTAGTCTATACTAAGGGACTAATGGTATCCTTTGGCAACAAAGTGAGCCCTATAGCAACTAAGAGAGTCATCAAGTTTTCTTCTTATTCAGAAGAACTATTTACATTTGATGGTAAAGAACAAGAGTCCATGTTTGACCCCATAAAAAAACATTAAACTCATCAAACAAAGGTTGTCACAGTAAAAATTTGTATTAACTTGAGTTAAGGAAGTGGAATCAGGAGCAAATGAGTTGTGAGTGTGGTTGCATTATAGGTAACATAGTCAGTAAAATTATGAGGAATACAAGTGTGGTCATGTATGCGTATGATCATAAGATGTTGTGGTGGAGAGTTGAATGATAGAGTTAGATTTAGTAGAGATGACTGTGTTATAGATGAAGGAGGTCATGTATGCGTATGATCATAAGATGTTGTAGTGGAGAGTTGAATGATAGAGTTAGATTTGGTAGAGATAACTGTGTTATAGATGAAGGAGGTAGGGAGCAAGATAAAGGGAGCATAATGAAAGAAGGTGAGAGGAAGGAGTGGATGTGGAGTTCTTGACATACAAAAAGGTAGTCTCAAGAAAATCAACATGGTTAGAGATATACACTAGAAGTAATTGGATCAAGGCAGTAGTATCCTTTGTACTAAGTAAATAACTAAGAAAAACACAAGGTTTTAATTTGGTTTGAGTTTGTTAATACGAGTAAAGTCGAGGAAGGGAAAACAAGTATACCTAAAGACATGAAGGTGAGAGGTTAGGTGAAGTGAGAAAAAAAGAGTTCGTATAGGGATTTGTTTTAAAGGATACGAGTGGGAAGTTGATTAATGAGACAAACAATAGTAGCAAAAGCTTCAAACTAAAAAAAGTTGGAGAGGGGCATGGAGTAGATTGGTTAGCCTCATTTCAGTGATATGATAAATTTTACGCTTAAATACTCTATTTATTAAGAGATGTAAAGGCAAAAAAATGACAGCAAATGTCATGAGGTAATTAGTAAAGGCACATTTGACTAGTTCATAAGTATTATCACATTGAAATATTTTGCTAGTCCTAGAGAAAAGATTCTTAATGATAGTTTTGAAGTTTTAAAATTGATTAAGTGCATGAGATTTGTGAGTGAGAGGGAATACTCAAGTGAAGTGATTGTAGTTATCAATAAAAATAATAAAGTACTGACAACAAAAAAGAGAGAGTAAGAGAGAGTATCTCAATTATCACAAAAAATAAGTTATATGAGTAAATAAATAAAAAAGAAGAATACATTTTCCTTAAAGATATGAAGAACAAGGTTTTATTAAATGAAAATTATTAAGTAAATAATGGAAAAGATAGCTTAAGATAGAGGAATAAGACTTTGATGTTAGACATTAGCAAAAGCATAATGAGTAACAAGAGTGACATAATCTTTAAGGGATAGATGATGTTGTGGATGTTACCCACAAGTAGAATGTGGTAATTAAAGTATAATTAGCAGTCTTTAAGGTGAAATGATCTAGTGGGTGGCGATAATTAAATTTTTTGCGAAAGATGGCTATTGTGTTACTATTTTTGCAAATCACTTGATCGAAGCCTTTAACACAATATTACTAATTGTTGATCAAGAACCATGTAAGCAGATACACCATATCAAGAAGGCTATCATAATATTCAGTGCCGAGTTGGAGGTTGAGGGCTGAAAAGGTGGCATTTAGGTTGTTGGGGTCAAATTGGGAATTAATCGGACTAGTTTGGGACTTTATAGTATTGAAATCCACAATGTGCTGCAATGTTTGTTTTTCAAACAAATCTGACATTGTGGGGAAATTTGGATAAAGGGCTTTGAGCTGATTTCTTAAATTGGAAATCAGGGTTCTGCTAATATCTTGGAGTGTTGCAATGTCAAGTGTGTCTAGGAGAGCCACCTTGATTTCAACCGCCAAAGGAGCTGTTCACAGAAAATTCATTTTCGGCGATACTGCAGCTGGTTTCTGGAAGATCAAGAGACGCTGTTCATGGAGGAGCTTTCACCTGAAGCTCAAAAAAGAGAAGGTTGGTGGTGAGTGAGGTCACTTGTCATGTTAGTTAGAGTAGAATTACAGTAACGCCTTGGATCTGACGCCTTGCTTTTAACAGTAGCAAACATCACATCACACCCTTTTGTATTTTCACATATTCCCAGCTCCTCTTTTTGGGGAGAAAGGTTATAAGATTAACTTGATAATTTAACCACGACCCTTTCACTTGTTTGGTTTTTCAGTTCTTTTTATCTTTTACCAACCTTAATAATTATCATAATAATTTACGTAATTCATGCATTCTGTTTAAATGCTAGTTGATCAAGGCCACTTGTTGAACTTTGTACCAGGCCCTATATCTTTTTACAGGCTCAAAGGAAATGAGCCTATTTTCGACTATGGCTTCAGTAATACTTTCGACACTCTTAGGTTATGTGCAAAGAAGTTGAAAAGCGATCAGGAGGATCAGCAGAACTAGTCTCCACAGTACAAAATGACTATTAAAAGCTGGCCAGTTTGGACTATTATCATTATAGTATCAAATTCTTAAAAGAGTATGATCTCACAAGGCAAGAAATGTTGGGAAAAACCAATGAGTCACTATCAACTACTTGGATGAAACGATTCAAACAACTCAGCAACACATTAACATGAAACGATTCAAACAACTCAGCAACACATTAACTACACTCTTTACATCATTTATCAAACGGTTGACGTGAAGAAGCATTTTCCTATTGACAAATACTTCTATAGGAAGTAATACATGTCTGAGAGTAATGTATGCCTGACAAGTCTTCAAACTATGAGCTTTATACACCCAAAAGATAAAAGATGGACTAATCCTAGACATTTTCAGCACAGGCAACTGATCTGATGGAATTGGATCTGATTGAACCTTCATTGTCTGTAGAATATGCCAGTAGAGCCTACACCACATGGCGGTATCTCCTCCTGTATGTTGGGAACTTCGATACACTTCTAACCATACCAGACATCCTGTTCACACATTATCCGTAAGATCATACGATGAAAAGATGACGAGTTCACACTTAAACTTCAAACTACGATAATGTGAATGTGTGAACAGGATGCTCAATAACAACAAAAATGAACTAAGATGACGAGTTCAAGCATGTTAATAAATGAACAAACCAAAACTAGGGTATCAGTAAAGAATACAGTCAGTTTGTTAATACGTTCACAGTACACAATGCCAATTGCACCATGTGGACATTTCATGCATACTTGGAGAAGTTTTATGAGAAGATTAACAGCATTAGTTTCCTCAATTACTTGGAGAAGGGGATGCAAATAGAAGTCCTTACCTTCTGCTGATGCCCTGGATTTGAGCAGCTCTAAGAGCCTCTTGGGGTACTACACTGCCGTTATCCCAAGCCTCGATACGCGTTGTATCATTTCCAAATAGAACTACTTTGTGCAAGAATTTTTCTTCACCATCTTCCAACTTAATGACCTTAATCTGTTCCTTTAAAACCAAAAGAGGTTGAAAGAACCACTCGAATATCTTGTCATTAGGCCTATTAAGGTGTGTTACTTCAACACCATCAATCAGCAGTAAACCATCAGAACGGGCCCCAATGGAGATGAGGAAAGTCCGTAGCAATGAATAACAAGGAATTCCGACATTTACAATGGTTTCATCATTGCTATTCTTGGCCTTTAAGTAGTCCTTGAGGTCAGCTGTTGTTATTGCGCCAGCATCCAAAAGTTCCTTACCCCTCATTTCACATAACCTCATCATAATTCCCCAGACCTGTTGCATTTGATGTTTAAAAATATCAAGAACTTTCGTGCATCTGAAACAGAGTAAGTGCTTGATATACCTATGAAAAGGCATCAGGAAACAAAACAGGGAAATAAACTTTGACCAGTACCGGTACTTTACAACCTTTTGAGACCCTTCTTTTCAATCTTCTTAACAATGGCCAAGTCAACATCGAAACATGTATTATTTATGTCAATACTACCCAACAGAGAGTTCCATGTCATAAGCCCCAAATTCTCAGCTATATTTTTATTTTAAATTCCAGAGAAAAATGTTCCCATATCTACAGATCTCAATCAGCAGTCTCCTTTAGCTAATTTGTGTGGTTATATGTGAACGAGAAGAGCAAGTACTAGTCATGACTATATCAGTCATTCTACTTTGCTAACAAGCCCTTATAAATCATATAGACAGATGCTACAAGAATCAAGACAGAAGTCCAATACAAGACATTCGTCATTGATCCTTCATATATCCCAAAACCAGTAGCAGCCAGCACACGCCTGGTTGACGATACCAGTTTGCTGAATGTTGCATGGTAAACACAAAAGAATAGCTTGATATGCTGAAGAGGTAAGCATATGTATATAACCACAACCAAATTCAGTTGAAATTTCATTATGAAGAAACTAAAAAGAAAAGGAATTCCAAAACCATTAATGGATAGCATTTCTTCTGCAAACTTTGTAATATATGTCCAACACAAGAATTGAACACAAAAAGATGTGCATTTGGATGATAACAAGAACTTCTTAAGTACCTGAACCATTTTTATTTCCTGTATTGTCTCTCTAACTGATCTTGAAGGAGCTAAACTTGGAACAAGCATTGCAGGAGCTTCTGCAGAAACAGAACCTTGTTTGGCCTGACTTCCTCCAACTGAGATCTCAGATGAGTGAGAGACCTTGTGTTTTCTGAAACGGGGCCTGGCTGTGGCAACGTTAAGAGTTCAGTTAAAACATTGAAACTAGCGATATTTCTTTAAGATGTGTAAGATCAACGTATTTCAGAATTAAAAGATAAAGTATTACTTTGGAAGGAAAGTTCCCTCTCTAAGGTAGAGAGCATCATTTGTGTACTCATCAAATTCTGCAAGCATTGCAATCACATAAGCTAAACCTCTTCGGAAGGACCTTTCCTGCAACCATAAAATTGCTGATGTATGAATTCACTAGTGAGAAATGATAGATAAAAGATATGCTGAACTAAAACCAACCTGGTATACTACAACTGATGCATACAATCCTATAAAAATGCTGGAGAAAATGGTCGCCAATATGCTCCCAACAACAACTAGTGGCCACAGAAGGATTGTCAACCCAGCAATAGGGATGCAAGCAGTTTCCAGAAATGGACCCTCTCGGCTGATTAGATCATGTATCAGACGGAACCAGCCCTTGAACAACATGTATGGGCTCTTAATTATAGCAATTATAGTGAAAAGAGGGATTTCCACTATAAGCCCCATTAGTCCAGCAATTATAAGTGCAGGCACATGAATTAACCTATTACACACCATAAAACCATTGTCAACTCAGCAAAGTGCATGAACTGGGTAATAGCAAGGAGAAATTCATAATTCATCGTAACATTAAATCATAAATTTTCTGGCTCATGTTGTGGGACAGTGTCTTAAGAGTTATATTTTCCTGTTATTTCCCGCTGAACCTTGCAAGTGCTAGAGGAGTGGAACTAAATACTAAGTAATCTCCTGCTGGCCCTTCGCAATGAAATGTAACAGTAGCAGCAGAGTGTACCAATCTAGATGAAAACCAAATGGGAAAGGAATATTAACATGCTTTGAGTATGTTTTGATATTTGAAGAGAGTCAAAACATTACCTAAGTGTTCGAAGCTGATTGGAAGCAGGGGAGTCCCGCAACTCCTTCAAGTAGAGAGGATACGAATGATAGCATAAGTCTGCAAAATCTCTAACGGCGGTGCAGCTGCCCCTTATAGTTCCCCATGTTCCATCCTAATAAGCCATGAAGAGGAAGTGTGTATAAATATATATACACATAAACAAATAATTCGAAAGCAAAATGAATAGGCAATCAAAATATGAGCAGCAAACTAGAATTAGAACCAATTGTTGCAATTGTTATACACTTACCACAAGGCAGTGATAAAATTTCTTGGACTCGTTATCGTGTCTAAAAGCTTCGAAAGTGGCAACCCAAGGAGTAAAGAAACCATACCCCAATCCACAAAGAATACTCGCAGCTATGCTTAAGCCCAACCATATACCAAACAAAGCAGGAACAGCAAGCAAGATAGCAACTTTAAGTGGTAAATCCAATTTGTTACACCTGCAAATACGCATAATCGTCATACCAAGAAACCATTACAACACAAACAATACATTGTCCTGAATTTCTAAGATTCCTGCTAATGAAAACCATTGGGAAGGGAAATTTTTATGGTGTTTACTTTACAATCGTGTAGACTGTCCACCCAACATGTGGAGGAAACATCCCCAGGATCACTCCAACATTCCCTGCTATTAGTATTGATGCAGCAATAGGACCCACTATCGCAGCTACAACATTCAACGAGACCCGTCATCAAACTCATGCTCGCTTCTCGAGAAAGGTAAAAGTAAACACACCCATGCAACAAACTCACCAAGAAACAGACGCGAAAAGATATACCTTTAAGAGCACCCAGAATAAAAGCAGCGGAGAAAGCGAAGACCACATAAACGATTTGTAACCAACCAGGAAGATTTTCTGACGGGGCCATCCCAGACACCATACAAAGGTCAAATCTTTTGTCCCAACAGGTAAGAAGTATAAAGAAAGCTTCAATCTTTTTGCGTAACGATCAGGGGTCAAAACTCAGAACAGAAGACCCAAGTTAAATAAGAAAGACCGGAACTCGCAGAATAACGACACACAAAAAGACAGAGAAATAAACAGAGACCTCGGGCTGCAAGACGGAGACAAAAAATACGAACAAGACACGAACTAACCAAGATGTTAGGAACAAAAGAAGAAACTTTCAAACAATTTAGAACAGAGGAGAGCGAGAGAGTCTGTTTTTGAATATATGTTCCTCTGGTTCTGGCTACCCCTAAACTTCATGTTATCAGACAATCATTGACGAGTAGACCAAGGAGACATAGGCAACCATAGCGATAAAAGCCTGACTTTTGTAATCCAACGGCCACGATTACTGGGGTTCCTGGTATTAAACATAGTTTGACTTGCATGCAAACACCTTCAAAATTGGAACACTCGGAGAGTAAGAAAAGGCGTGAGGAGTTATCAAAGCTACGATGGCTCTCTGGCCATGTGAAGTCTTCAAGTTCATGGTCAAATAATGATTACACTATTGGCTGCATTACACTCGCCAGATCATTGAGCCTTTGACCGTTTGGCTTTTTCCGCATTTGGTTTGCTTGGAAGTGAGAATTTCATGCTATGAAACTATTTGGTTTGAAAAAAAAAAAAAACGTGGCATTCCAGTGTTTAATTATCTTTATCTTCTGCCATAAAATTCGGCAACCCTGACATTGATGGTCTGGGGTTATGAAGCACTTTCAGTTTTTTGTGTATTCTTATTGGTTACCATGTATGATTGTTTGATCGGCTTACTGATAAGTTGGATCTTTTCACTGAATACACATTTCCTTATTTTAACGGTTAGGTAATTATGCTTATCGTGATGATATGAAATTATTTTTAACGGTCCAAACCCACATTAAGTTTCTATAAACAAGGCACCTCGACAAAATTATCATAGTACAAGGTTTCAATGGATGCAAGATCTGTTGTTCCTAAGTTTAGTAAGTCCTCTATTTGTGCAATCCCAATCATTTAATTTTTGTGGATCTTATTTATTAAATAAATAATTTTTAAAAAATAGAATATGATCTGATCTTCTTTCATTGTGCCAATTTACTTCTTAAGAGACAAGTGGAAGCCAGCAATACGATTAATGATATTAATCGGCTGCCACATTCTAGAATTTTGAATAATCAAAGGCTCTCGTCAAAATGTTGAAGGAAACAAGAGAGGTAATGGTGGGAAACATTAGGAGCCACCTGAGATATTATATTTAATTATTACGTTTCAAAACAATTTCTATATATTATTATACATCATACTTGGGTACACTTGACTTTTCTACGAAAGTCTAAAACTAAAGCCCTACAATTGGGGACGGCTAGACACACGTCATCATACGTCTAATCGCATTTACTTTTCACATTCATGATCTGGTTGGCTTGTCCCATTTATATTATTCAAAATGGCCATCAAAGACGGAAAAAAAGTTTAGGAGCATTAGGCTATCTTTTACTTTTTTTTTTATATAACTTTTATTTTAATTTTTAATATAAATATAATAATAAAATATTAGTACAATAAAAATAATTAATTTTGTGAAATAATTAATTAGTTAATTTTTTTAATATCTCATATAAGTTTTATTAATAAATATTAATGATAATTCATCATATTTTATTAAAAATGAATAAATAAATAACTAAGAAAGTTATAAACTAATCTTTATAATATCATTTTAAAATATATTTATATATTTTGAGTTTATTTTAATTTTATATTTAAACATAATTATTAAAGTAAAATAAATTGAACTATATTATATTAGTGGTAATATTCATTAAGAGCTAATATGAAATAATTAAATGATATTATTTAGTTAAAGACAAAATCAAGTTATAAAAAAATAGAAAATCAAAATTAATGCTTATGATTTTTATAAATTATGAAACATTAAAATAAAATCAAATATAAAAAAAGGTATAACAAAAATTTAGTTTGCTTCCATTTTTATTATAATTTTTATGTTTATTTGTTCCTTTTTTTGTTATACTATTTTTTACATGAGAAAATTCATCTAATTTTTAGATATAAGCGTAAGTGATATCAAAAAATTAGAACCTGGGTGAGATCCACACAAATTTTTTTTTAAAGAATTATACGACAATAAGAGATACCAATAACAAGAACTCAATGGAAGTTCCGCTGATATGCGGGATTTGGAGAGATACTGTAGTACCCAACTTTACCCTTCATTGTTAGAGAAGTAATTTTCGATAAACCCACATAAATATATATATATATATATATATACATTAAAATAATAAAGTAATAATAATTAAAAATAAATAATATAAATAAACAAACAAATAAATAATAATATGTATAAATAATAATATAAAAATAAGTAATACAATAAATAATACATCGCATAAAAATAAATAAAAAATCAAACAAATCATTACAAGAAAATATTGAAGCTAAGTAAGAAAATGTTTAGGCTAAATAATTAAGAGGGAAGCACTACATATTAAATGTTTATGCTAAATACAAGATATAAAACTCAAAGAAAAATGATTAAAAGACATATAAGAAAGAGAAGGATCTTTTAATGTGAGATCTTTTGTCTGTATCCTGGTACATAAAGTTTTCTATTGAGGGTCATTTTCTCGGTAAGTTCTAACAGAACCATATCATTGTTGATCACCTCCTCCTAATTCTTCTTAGGTGTTCTTTTTTTCTTTATACAGCTTCTAAGTACAATCTTCTCGTATATTCTCACTGGAGTGTCAGAGTGCCTCTTCTTAATATGCTCGAACCACTTAAGCCTTATTCTTTTAATTTTTCATTAACGTTAGTCCCTATTAGTTTGTTTTTTACCATTACATTCTTGACCTTATCTCTTCTAGTAAAGTTACACATCCAACAAAGCATCTTCATCTTCGCCACCATTAGCTTATGACTATGCACCTGTTTGATAACCTAATACTCTGCCCTATAGAGCATGACTGACCTAATCGCTAAATGATAAAATTTACCTTTGAACTTATGTGGTATCTTTTTGTCACATAAAACTCTTGATGCACTTCTCCATTTATGCTAATCATTATTTGATACAGTGAACTATGTCTTTATCAATCTCTTTGTTACTTTAGATAATAGATCCTAGATACTTAAAACTATGGATGACAATGAGTTGGACTGGGCCTAAGCTCGACCTAACCGCTGCTGTAGAGGCTGGAGCCTAGCCTGAAGCCCATTAGGCGGAATCATGCTCAGGCTTAGGTTAGGCTGCCTCGGGATTGATCGGGCCCAGGTCTGGCCGGAGGCCTAATCAAGCCCAAGGCAGCAGGTTCGAGCTCGATCGATCCTGAGGCAGCTTGGCCCAAACTCGAGCTTAACTTGGCCCAACCCAAATTATTTTTAAAATTAAAAATATAAAAACAACGACCCGATGCCCAATCAACCCGGACTTAGCCTGCTGACTTCGAGTTAGGCCAATCGGGCCCGAGCTTAATTGTCATCTCCATTTAAAACACTCTTTTGTGGTATAACTTTTGAACAAATCTGTACCTCCACATCAGAAGTCACCCTATGACCCAAAAAGTTACTCTCTAAGTACTTAGTCTTAGTTTTGCTCAATTTAAAGCCATTCAACTCTAACGTATCCCTCCAAAGTTCTTCATACATATCCCTAATAACTCGTAGATAGGTCATAAAAACTCTCATTATCTTTTAAACACCTCCACATAATTTCCTTAGATACTCTGTCATATGCCTTCTCTAAGTTAATAAAAACCATGTGTAGGTTATGTTGTCTATCCATGCAGTATTCCATTAATCTTCTAAGGAGATGTAAAGCTTATGTCGTGGACCTTCCTAGCATGAAGCCAAACTGGTTCTTCGACATAAGAGCATTCTTTCTCACTCTTTTCTCGATCAACTTCTCCCTTAACTTCATGGTGTGACTAAATAATTTGAAGCCTCTATAGTTGTTACAACTTTGGATGTCCTTTTTGTTCGTGTACAGAGGAATTAGCATACTAAGTCTCCACTCGTCCAAAATTCAAGTTGACTTGAGGATCACATTAGAAAACTAGACTAGCCAAGTAAAACCCTCTTTACTTAGGTCTGACTACCCTTCCGCTCTCCATATCCCTCAAAACTCTTTTAATTTCTTTCCTTGTAATCTGCCATCAATAAGTAAAGTTATGATACCTCTCGAATGTGCTAAGAACCTAAAGAGATATTGTCCTTTGCACCTTTATTAAAAAGGCTGTATAAGTATCTCTGTCATCTTCTCTTGATGTCATCTTCAACTACGAGACCTGCCTTGCTTCGTCTTTTATATAACGAACTTTATTTAAGTGTCTCGTTTTATGTTTCATAGATTTTGCCAACTTAAAAATATGTTTTTTTTCTGCATGTTTAGTTTTCAATTGTTGGTATAATTTCTCGTAAGCTTTTCTTTTTAGCTTCTAAGATTATCAATAGAGCTTTATAGGCACCCTTTTTGATCTTAAACTTTTCTTATACATCTTTATTCCACCACCAAGACTCCATCTTACTACCTTAGATCCTTTAGGAACCCCTAAGATCTCTTTAGAAGTATTCTTTGAAAGAGTTGCTACTCTCTTCCACATCTAGTTACAATCTCCTTCCAATTTCCATTCATCTCCATATATTACTCTATCCTTAAGTTATTCCACTGTATCCATTTTCATATTCCACCATTTGACTCTGGTACACCTCTTAGGACTTCTCTTCTTCGTCCAACCCTTAATATTAAGATCCATAACTAACAATCTATGTTGAGTTGATAAGTAAGCATTAGGTATCACCTTTTAATCCTTGCAACTAGGTCAATTGCTTTGCCTTACGATCAAGTAGTCAATTTGAGTTTTTATCGTTATGCTCTTAAAAGTCATCATATGCTTCTCTTTTTTCTTGAAAAAAGAGTTAGCTATTACCAAATCAAACACTACTGCAAGATCCAATAAAGCAGCCCTATTATCATTCCTATCACCATACCCGAAACCCCAATGAGTCCATGAATATCAATATGAGGTTGCCCTTATATACCCATTAAAGTTTCCTCCTAAAATAACTCTCTCATCAAAGGGGATCTGCTGAATCACCTCATCTAGCTCGTCCCAGAAATGAATTTTAAGTTATTCGTTCAACTCTACTTGAGGCGCATAAACACACACCACATTGAAGACAACAACTTTCACCACAATCTTTAAGGATATAATTCTATCACTAGTCCTCTTTACCTCTATAATATAATGTATGAGTTCCTTGACAATCAAGATACCTACCCCATATTGTCTTCTCGAACACCCTGAATACTAAATTTTGAACTTGTTAATCTTTTATGCTTTATCCCTTATCCACTTTATCTCCTGGATACACGCTATATGATTCTTATATTTGTCTAAAATCCCTACTAATTTCAAAGACTTCATAAAGGTCCCATTGTTCCAATAAAATATCTGTTATCTGTCAACATCTTCTCTTCTTTTAGACCCAAAATTTACTGAAGGACTGGCCCTTCCTCTATCATCAAAAGTCAAAGTCACCACTCCTACCTTAATGCTTATCACAAGGAATAGAAGACAAGCCCACAAGTCCCTAAATGACTCTAATATTATTTAAAAAAGGAAACAAAGATTAGTATTAAATCTCAAAATGAACACCTCAATAAACGGATTGAAAATCACAAGTACATAACCCCAAGCAAACTAAAATTAGAAGGTCAAAAAATTGACTAATAATAGCAACTAGGTTTTTATATAATGCTAAAACATAGTTCTGGATAGTTAAAAAAAGACAAGTCTAAATATTCAAAACAATAAACACAAAAGACCTTAAAACTTTTAATGGTTCGACGAAGAACAAAAACTAAAATCTTAACACCCAAAAAGCAATGAATTAACCACAAGAAAACATAATTTGAAACCAATCATAAGTGCGTTCAATATAAATGAAAAATTTATGAGAAACCAATTAATCAGAGAAGGGAAACAACTAAACCAATCTGATCTATTATGGGAAACAACTAAACCAATCTGATCTATTATGAGAAACAACTAAACCTGCGTTGGATATTCTTATCGTAGTTCACACCATTTACTAGAAATTCCTCTGTTATGGGGCTCACTTCGAATCTACAAAAGAAGAAAGCAAAGCACTAGGTTTTTCAAAACCAAACGAGGAAACGTCTGGAAGAGGACAGAAAATAACAAAAGATTACGCAGCTCGTGACTACATCTAAATAGAATGAGAGATTCCCTGATCAGTGGTAATAGCATAAACAATTAACAAAAATCTAGATCAAAGTTTAAGAAATCATTCTGGTACATACACAAAGATAAGAATATATACAAATTGCAAAACAAAAAGTTCCAAAATCAGAAGTAACCTATTTACAAAAAGAAAATGCAGGTTTGTCAAGCAAATTGATTCAGATTTGAGGTAAGTAACTTGGGTTTGAATAATAGATAGACTCCTAACTCAAAACTACCAAACCTAAGTAGCCAAAAGAGAAGAAAGAAAAACTAAAATCAAGAGAGCTTAGGTGACACAGTGCTCTATGGAGCAATTCCCACAAAGGTTAGAATCAAGAAAGAATTAAGCTTTTTATGCAAATATAAAGACCTAAAATTTCAAAAGAAAAATTTATAAAATAAACTCTTTTAACCATATGTGAAAGAGAAATATACAACGTTAGCACTTACAAGAAGTGAATAAAGAGAAAGACCCAAACTTTTAGAAAAATGGAGCCATTTGAGGTAAGTAAGCAAAAATCCCAACTAAAAAAGGGATAAAAATCGAAACTTTAACCCTAGCATCGAGATGAGTGAATCAAATGGATTTACTCATTAAGTTTTGACGGGAGCATAATGGATATCTAGTTTAAGTAAAGGAATTGATATAGAAAATGAATAACAAAAGCCATAGAAGCAAGGAGGGGTTTGGGGTTCAAATAAGAAAAAATGGAGATTTATAGATTTGGAATAAATTGTGTAGGGAAAGATAAAACAATAGGTGAGTTTGCTTTTGTTGACTTATGTTAAAAAATTTCTCAAATTTTTGTTGCATGTACAAAACAAAAATATAATATTTCCTTTAATAATTTAAATATTGATAAAATTTGAAAAACAAAACTTCATGAAAATTATGCCACCATTTACATGGTTAAAATTACATACTTGAAATGTCACATGTCACGACTAAGGGTGCTGCAATAGAATTATAATGTAATTAAGTTTAAGAGTGCAAATCATGTTATTTTATAAAAGTTAGGTACAAATTAATATTATAGATAACGACATACGTTATTTTAGATCTTTTATAAAACATTAGTGGTGAGTCACACCTTTTGCTTAAAAAAAAACTATAACTTAAGCAAATAACTTTTTTTTACAAAATTTAAAAATAAAAAAAATAAAACCAAATTGTTAAGCCCTAATGACACCTAAGAGGGGGAGTGAATTGGGTGTTTATAAAATTCAACAATTTTTCTAACCAAAATAATAAATTAACAACAATTAATGAAAATAAGGATAAGGAAATTGTTTAATATAAATTAGTTAAAAAATTGAGCAATAATTTAACAAGGATAAGGAAGAAAAAATGCAAATCAATTTATCATGGTTCTGCAACTAACCCTTGCCTACATCCACAGTAAAAAATCTTCTTGGGATTCCATTGTACTTCTTCTTTCAAGGCGAAGAATAACCTTTGTACAATCTTTCTCGGTAAAGAGGAACCTTTCTTACAATCTCTTTCTAAAGTAAAAAGTAGCCTCAATTTCACTTAAATCACCCTCAAGTACAATAATATGTTTCCCAAATCAAATATTACAACTCAAAATTCCTCACTTTATCATTTGATAACTCCAAAATAGCTTATTCACACAAATATGACACAATAATGCTCAAATGATTGAAAAATCTTTAAAATGTGTTTATAACACCCAAAACCTTCTTGATGCTAAAACCAATGAGAAAACACCTATTTATAGTGTTTTGGGACCATTAGTAGTCGTACGAACCAAGGACTAGCTTAGTATAACATGTTGGTCGACTAGTATGCATTAAAAGTTACAGATACACTAGTTGGAACACTGGTTGACCAATAGGTATATTGGTCAATCAATGTGGCAAATTGGTTTAGTATATCAACCAATATCATTGCAAACTCATGGTACATTAAATTTAATAGCTTTAACCTATATTAATTGACTATTAACTCATATAGGTCGATTAATTACCCAAAAAATGTATTTTAAAATCTCAATTTGATTATTGCAACTATAAATTAAACTTTCCAAAAATATTTCTCAAACTTTGTTTGAAAAATTAAGAGACCTTTATTTTAAAATACCAAAGCTTTAATGTCTCTTGATGAATGTAAAGACTCATGCAATTAAGTGAAATGAAATGTTTATGCATAGTGAGCCTTTTAGAGTATCAAATTAACAAAGTGAGATTATAATTAGTATTACAAACTAAAGAATGACCTTGATGAGCCTTGATCTTCTTTTGCTCTTGGTTTGATCTTCATTTTGATGGTTACAAACTTTAACATCTCTTTATTAACTTCATAAGTTATCTTCTTCAGTTTACAACTTTATTTTGTTCTAAAATTACTTTTCATCAAAATAATAAACTTATTAGTAACAATTATGTTTCATTATTATCAAAACATATTAAATCCTTTCTTAGTTCAACAGTCTCCCTTTTTTTTGTTGATGACAAAACATATGTGATATTAGATAATAATAATAAAATTAAGTTATGAAGTCTAGCGTCCTTGAGTCGGCGTCTCCTTGCTCGACCTACACGGAGCAACAACACCGTGCTAAGCATTTCGCTTAGTGGGGAACAATATATAATTATACAGTAATAATTCCAGTACTTGCATGGACTGCTAATAGACAGTCATGCCATGGTTTATATTGCATGTATATTGAAATAACAGAAACAGTAGTAGTACAGTAACAGTAATTGAACAAATTGCAGTTTCAGTCAAATCATGCTTAA
>JAOQMM010000173.1:4080524-4110089 GCA_027563515.1 Erythroxylum platyclados | reverse complement strand
GCTAAGATCGAGTGAGAGCGAGATATGGAGGAGAGTAGCGCCTCGGTATCCTTCCAGGGGGTATTGGGGCGTTACACCATTAGAAAATATTTCCCATATTTTTACACTTTTGGTCATCAAGAAGAATCTCATCCTAGTTTTATAATAAAGGTAATCATTACTATTAAAGAAACGTGGTTTACTAATGCTCTGTCTCTATTGCTTGAATAATGGTGATGATGCTCTAAATATGCCATTATAATCTTTTCTATAATATTTTGTCAGAAATACTAGCCTAATAGACCTACTCTACTGCCACTTGTTAGTCCATAATAGCACCTAAGAGGAAGAGTGAAATGGGTGTTTATAAAATTTAACAATTTTTCTAACCAAAGTACTTAATTAACAACAATCAATATAAATAAGGATAAGGAAATTGTTTAATATAAATTAATCGAATAATCAATGTTTTAAAAAAGGACCGAGCATCAAACCGGTCAAAGAAAAGGTTAAAGGTTAAAGGTTTAAAGGTTCAACCGATATTGAACAGTTATAAAACCGGCATATAATAAATAAAAAGTAAAGATTACAAGAATAAGTAAAAATAAAATATTTTATTAAAGCATAAAATACACCAATATCTATTATTATATGATGAACCAATAATAAATAAATCTAATCCTAACAAGTTGGATTTTTAAAAGATTGGTATATAGTTTATAACCCAAAGCTGAGACAAAGACTTAAAAGAGCAGAGGAGTTGGACACAGGGTTGTATACTTTAAAACCCTAGCTTAGGTCTTACTGTATATAAACCAAATTTTTACAAATTGTCCTCTCCCTCTCTCTAAACAAAATCAAAACTACTAGTCCTCCTATTTCAACAGTAGAGGGACTTGTACTTAGGGACACCATGAGGGCCCACACCGATCAGGTCACGATCATAGCCAACCTAATTAATAACTCCTCCTCCTCCTTTGTTCCTAAACCTAACCTTCACAATACACAAAGCAGCCGTTTCAACTTCATGCCAACCCCAACCCTAACCTCCCCCAATTTATCTCTATATCTCTCTTTTTCATGTATGTAAATTAATAAGTGCTTAGTTTCTCTCCCTAAGTTTATCCTCACCAAATTCAAAACTTAGAACAAACAATTTCTCATCTTTTTACTTACTAAATCCAAGCATTGGTTCGTTGGATTTCCATTTTTCATAATCGTTTAGGTAAATTTGGATGGTTGACAATGACGCTTCTGTGTTGAGCATTTTGGGTGGGTTTCTCTTTAAATGGCTTAGCAACGATCTTTACGTCTCATTTGCCTGCTACTGACCGATTCTTTAATAAACTGGTCGATTCTCTGATAAACCAGTTGGTTTTTATATATATAGGTTTTTTAATGAAACTGAACTGGATAACTAGTCAGTTTATATTATTTTCAGTTAAATCAGTCAGGTCGATTCGGTTTTTAAAACATTGCAAATAATTGAACAATAATTAAAAAAGGATAAAGAAAAGAGAATGCAAACTGATTTATAGTAGTTTGGCAAACAGCTCTTACCTACATCCACTCCCAAGACTCCTCTTAGAATTCCACTATACTTCCAAGGCGAAGAATAATTTTTGTACAATCTTTCTCAGTAAAGATGAGCCCTTCTTATAATCTTCTTCAAGATGAAGAGTAACCTTAATTTCACTTGGATCACCTCTAAGTACAATAATATATTCTCCAAACCAAATATTACAACTTAAAGCTCCTCACTTTATCACTTGATAACTCCAAAATAGCTCACTCACATAAATATGACACAATGAGGCTCAGATGAATGAAAAACTCTTTGAAATATTTGTATATGCCAAAACCAATGAGAAAACTCTTGTCTATAGTGTTTCAGGACCATTCACAGCCGTTGGAGCCAAGAACTAGCCGTAACAACGACTATAGTATATTGGTCTACTAGTATAACATATTAGTCAACCAATATGCATTAAAAGTTCTGGATTCACTGGAATAGTGGTCGACCAATAGGTATATTGATCGAATAATATGACACATTGGTCAACTAGTAAATCATCCAATGTTACAACAAACTCACAGTACATCAAATTTAACACCTTTAACCTATATTGGTCAACCACTAACTCATATAGGTTGACCAATCACCCCAAAAATATAATTTTAATAACTTTAAACGTTCAATGTCAATTTGATTAATGCAATTATGGATTAAATTTCTAATAATTATTTCCCAAACTTTGTTTGAGAGATCGAGAGGCTTTTATATTAAAAATAAAAGCTTCAATGCCTCTTGATAAATGTAAAGACTTAAACAATGAAGTGAAATGAAATGTTTATGCATAACGAGCCTTTTAGAGCATCAAATTAACAAAGTGAGATTATAATTAATATTATATACTAAAGAATAATCTTAATAAACCTTGATCTTCTTTTGTTCTTAGTTTGATCTTCATTTCGATGATTACAAACTTCAACTTCTCTTTATTAGTTTCATAAGCTATCTTTTTGAGTTTATGACTTCATTATGTTCTTATATTGCTTTTCATTAAAATAATAAATCCATTAGTAGTAATTTTATTTTGCTGTCATCAAAACACCGATTGGAACCTCCCTTGGTTCAATGCAAACAAATATGTAAACTTGTGTTAAATTATTTTAGTAGAATCAATTATATAACTAATTGTTATAGGTGTTATATAGCTACTTTATCTTGATTATATTATAAGGTAACATAATTTCAACTTGTCTATTTCATATAGTAAAACATTTTAGAAATAATTCGGTAAATTTTTTTATAAGATAAATATATTAGTTGAATTAGCTTATAATATAAGTAAAATGAGGCAATTACATATATAATTATGTATATAACAATCATTTGTATGATAATATTTGTTAAATAACTTGAACTCTTTTGTAGTTTATAATATTACAAAGCATTTTATACATAATTTAAAACAGTAAATATATTTTTTATAATGACTTAAACATAAGATAATTTCACGTACTTTATCTAAAAATTTATGTATTCTTTCACTTTAAAATATTATAGAACTTTTTCAAATTCTTCTAATAAGTCATTACTTTGGTAATTAATAATTTGATAAGCAAGCATGAATATAACTAAGAAAAACTATGTAACGAAAGTTACCTGCTTGGACCCAAATTAAATTGAAATTATTTCAAAATAAAAAACAATTTACTTACATATTAAAATGAGGGATGTGGCATGAGTTAACATGTTAATTTGTTGGTAAGTGAGTATTAAAAGGAAATAAGAGGGTACAAGTTGGTTGAACTATGTTAAAAGGTCTTACATATCAATGAAATATGTAGTTACTTTAAAATATATTTAATATGTGAAAATACTTACTAAGGAGTTATTTGTTTCCTTTTATTTTTACACTTTTCTTTTGGTTTTTAAAAAGAAAGAAGCTTAATAACAAAACATGTTTGTTATGCTTTGTTATGGTTTCTTATTTTGAAAATAAAAAGGTTTACAAAAACTCAATATTTTTTGTATTGAGACAACTGATTTTAAAAATCAAAATAATGTTTTATTTTGTTTTTCTTCTATTGTTCTATCCTCCTTCATTAATGACTCTTTTTATTCCTTTATGGTTCCCTCTATCCTTTTATCTCTCTACAAACTAAGCCCTCGTCTCTCTTTTTTTTTCTCTGTTCTACATACCTATACTTATGTGTTTTGTTTGGTTGCAGGAAAATAGTGACATGGGTTCAATTATTTTTTGTGCTATTTATGGTTTTTAGAAACTTTGAGATTTGGATATTTGGATATTTGATTTCTTACTTTGATTAGGCTGCATTAGTGGGCTTAAAGCAAATATATTCATTAATTTTTTTTATCCTCCTAATGATTTTTTCTTTGTCTTGTGTTTCATTGATTTGATTTCTGAGTTATTCACATTTATCTTTTACTGGGTTTAATTTGATTTGGTTATGTCTAGTTTTTTCATTTACGGTACCAAAATTTTATTAGTTGAAAGATAATAAAAACTTCTCTTATATGAACATTAGGTTCAAGCATACAAACTTTTAAATTCAAAGCATAATTTTTTCATAAAAAAGATTAAGTTCTTTCATTTTCTATATGATGAAGGACACAACTTGCTTGTTTCATATATATTTAATTTCTAATTTGGTGCTTTAAGGGTAAAGTATTATATGAATACATGGTTGAGACGGGATAGTGAACAAATATACATTCTTGTTCTAGGTAGAATGAGGTTTTAAGGGGAAAATTGCGGGATATAGAAGCATAAGCAAGTGTTGTCATCTTTTGTTAACAAAAGTGGAAAAAAGCTACTTATATGCCTTTTGCATGTGATTAAATGCACTATATGGTTAATTTATTTCCTATTGAAGGACTCCAAAGGTTATTAATTGAGATTGCAAAATATGAAAGTAAAGTTGATAGTGTTGGGCATCTTGATTGCATTAATTTTCATTATTGTACTGATCGTTTGCAATGGCTTTAGATGCATTCATATTCAAAGAGCTAATGTTTTTACTTATTCTTTTTTTTTGCTAACACACACTACGATATTTTATAGCCTATATCATAAGACTATGTCTACATAGTTTTTTTAGATTATTTTTTATACTAATTCTTGGAAGTTTTCCATTTCTTGTTTTGGTTTCCCTCATGCTCACAGTTTTACTATCATAAATTACATAGAGTACATTATGATGGAGATTTTGTCTTGCCCATTTTGAGTTATAACAATCATTATCATGCCTAAAATTTGGGAGGCATAAATGAATATGAAACAAACAATGTTGTGCTACCTTTAGATTTTATATACTATTTTAGTTTGCTGCTTTTATCATTCAATCCATTTCTCTTTAGTGTTTTTAATGGTTATCTATGAAATAAAACCTTTGACATCTTTCTTTTTTATTTTCCTCCTCTTAAGTTGCAATATATGTTTAACAATTTGTTTTCTTTTTGTTAAATGGATTGCTTCAGATCATTTGCTAAAATGTATTGATGTTCTTTGAACCTTCCTTGTCTATAAATGATTTAGAAAATTATTTCAATCAAAATCTAAAATAGAGATTATTTTGGAGTTCCTTTTTAAATGTCATCTTTACTTTTTACATTACATTCAGAAGTACTGATTGCTAAAATTCATTCATTACATAACAAAAGATAGAAAGGAGGTACACATGCATTACCAAATCAAGTATAAACTTGACTCTTCTATAATTAAATACAAACATGAATGATAAAACTTGGTATATTGTTTGAAGTAATTTAAATGTTATACGTCAAACATAGAATTACATAGGATGATTTGTACTCATCATTAATTAATCAATACCTTCAATTGTCCTTATTATAAGCAATTTAAAGCTCTAAAAGCTTTAATAAAATTACAATAGTTGAAACATTTATATGAAATCATACAAGTAATATGGTGAATATAAATGCATACACGTTTATTAAAAGTAGATAAAGATTTCGTTCACTATAATTTTAAACTATCTTATTAATCTAATGTTTTATTCTTTCATGCTTCCCTTTTGTTTTCATATTTCTTATCATTTTATTCTATTGTCACTCATATTAATTAATATTAGTGATGGAAGTTTCGAACCATATGAACAGTCCCATGATTGTGTGAATATAAATGAAAAGGATGGGGTATGAAATAATACTATTGAGGTGTATTTAATCTCATTAATGGATAAAGAAGTGAAGAAAGGAAATTGAACAACTATTACCTTTTCTATATTTGGTTGAAAGAACATTAAGGTAGGTTTTGAAACAAATTCAATAAAAAGTACACTGATGTCCAATTAAAGAACAAATGTAAGGCATTAAGCACTAGATTGAAGAATTTTAAGAACTTATTTAAAGAAGTAAGAATCATTTACAACTCCTTCATTGTTGAAGTCAGCGCTACATATGATTGATGGCAAAATCTATTTAATGTAAAATATTTCTTTGCTTATTAGTATCATATCATAATTTTTTCTTATATACACTTTTCATTATTGTAGGTACATAAATCATTCACTGATTCAAGAAAAATGATGCAAAGAGTTTTCAAACATGTCATATTCTTTAAGATATTACGACAATTGGTTTGCATACACATCTTTCAACTTAATCTCAATCAAACAGTACAAAAAGGGATAATTAAATTGATGTTTAGATCAAGTTGCAAGTTCTTTTAGGAAAAAGAAATATCCTAGTAAGAAAAATGCAAAAAAAAGACATACTCGAACATTCTAGAAAATGTCTTGATTACAATTGGTGAATAGTCGAAAATAAATAATGATTTACTTGAGACCAAAATGGCAACAATATCATCCATTATAGATAATAAATTTAAAGCTTTATCATCAATTAATCAAGAGACTAATACAATGATAAAATAGTTGGATTCCTTACATGATTCTAGTGTCAAGAGTGTGTAATATGAAAAAGCAGTGAAAGCTTTGCATGATTCTCCATTTTATAAGTAAATGTTTATGAAGATGCCAAATGTAAAAAAGATGGATCAGTTTATGTCTCTTTAGTTATGTTTTCATAGTAATGCATCCTAAAGTCTTATTCGCTTAGACAATTTTATATTAATAACTATTCCATGGTTTGAACATTTTAATTGTATATTTTATATGAATGTTTGGTATAAATGTTTTGACTGAATGTTTGGTATGAACTTCTTAAATTTATATTAAATGTTATGATGTTTCATAATTGTTTTAACATCCATAATCATTTTAATAGCATACCTTATGAAATTCAACATAATCAAAAAATACTTCCACATTTTCAAGTATATTCATATATTTTATTACTATTTTCATTATGTCCTTATGTTTAACTAATTATATTAATTATATAATTTCATTTTTAGTATTGTATAAGAGCAATAGATGGTATATATATTGATGCATGTGTTTCAACCAATGAACAAATACCATATAATGGTAAAATAATTGATCTAATATTGTGTGTTGTTTCTCACTTGACATGAATTTCACATATGTAATGGCCGAATAAGAAGGTACTATAAATGACTTTTGAATTCCTTTCTAAACAATAACAAATCTAGAGAATCAAATTCCTATACTTCCATAAAGTATTAAATTATTTTAAATAAATATAGTAATTGTGATTAATTTTTGATAGAATTTTGTTAATATTATATTATTTGCATGTTTATGTAAGTTCTATTTGGTTGAATCATAATCCAATAATATGCCTAAATTTCTTCACCACATTGAGTTGAAAGATATCATTTGCGAGATTATGGAGGAAGAGGAAGATCTTAAAGTCCAAAAAAATTATTTAACTACATGCATTCTTCATTGAGAAATGTCATTAAATGATGTTTTGGTGTTCTAAAAGCACGATTTTCTTTATTCAAACATGTGTAATTATGATATAAAGAGACAAATACATCATTATTGATTATTGTGTTATACAGGATTTTATTAGAATGCATAGACAAAAGATGAATTATTTGACGGTTGTGTTAAAAATAAGAGCAAATTTTAGTAAGTATAAATGAAGATGCAAGTTTTCAAATAAAGCATAATATCACTCCAATACAATTTTAGAGTATGTCTCGAAAACGGGATGACATTGTTAGACAAAGGTAGAATAATTATATTAATAAAAATTCTAGTTAATTTATTTTTCTTTTTGTAAGTGATGTAACATGATGAATTTCTTCTACTATTTAATTAGAATGAGTTAATATAATTTTTATAATTTATAGATTATTATTATATAAAATTGATAAATAATTTTCTGTAATTATTCATTTTTTATAATAATAAGAATTAGTTAATTTAAGCATACAATTTGATATATTAAGAAATGAATTAATTTAAAATCCAATATTATCATTTAATAGTATAATAAAAATAAACAAATAACAAAACGATGATTCCAAGCAAAATTTTATTTTCAAATTTTTATTATAAATTTTGATTAAATATGTTTTCATTTTAAACAAAAAATAAATATTAAAAATAAAAACTAAAAATCACATGCAAAAGCAAAAGTGGAACAAAATGATGAAAAGATTAAAGAATGAGTAATATAATAATATTAACTTAAAGGACCGAAACAAGGCCCTAGAAAGTCCGGCCCATCTGTAGCAGTTTAAATGTCCATTTTGGGCTAAGAACAAGAAATGGTTTTCAGAATTAAAAACTACTTAAAAGCAAACTCTTCTATTTTCCGAGGGAGGAAGTCACGGAGGGAGGTGTTTGGTTTCAGGACTTTTGGTGCTGTGTGTCGATAGCTGATAGGCAAGAGCTGTGAAGATGGGTGATGTGGTGAAAAAGGAAGTGGAAGACTCTGATTTCAACAGAACCACCACGAACGGTCACCAGAAACCGATGTCCTCCGCCGAAGAGGACTTTACTCTCGCTCAATTGTCTCTCTCCCCTGCTGCTACTAGCCCTCGCCCCAAGCTCAGGCTCACCTTTTCTTCCTCGGTCTCTCTTTCTCTCTCTATGTCTCGCTCTGTTTGTTTGTTGAGAAAATTTGTCAGGAGACAAGAAACAGTGAAATGAGAGTTCAGATCTCGCGGTTTTTCTTTCGATGCATGAGATTTTATATATACTTAAGTAGCGCGTACCTGTAACCAACTGCATCGTGCATGAAACGTATTTTCGTTTGTTTTGCTTCTCGAATCTGCTTTCAGTTTTGGAGGCTGAGTTGGTTTGGTTGCTCGCAGGCTAAGCAGAAGACTGTAATGGCGGAGAAAACCGAAGTGAAGCGTCTCAAGATCAAGAGACGGGCTTCTGGTTCCAAAATGAAACACGTATTACCTGTCCCTCTTCTTTGTTTTCGTCTCCGTTTTAGCTACTGATGGATTGTAGTGCGATTGATGGTGGAAATGTGATCATTGTAATGCTCTATGAAATGGTTTCGCTATTCCTCATTCCTACCCGCACTTGCTTTTTCTTTGGAATCGATTCGATCCAATGTATGTTACCAATTATAAGATCTTGTTTAGTAGTTTTTGCTTCTGATGTTATCAAGCTGACCTCTGTTTCGTTAATTTTGAACACAAAATGAATCTGTGGTTAGTGATCTTGGCGTAATTGTGAGGCTCATTTCTGTTGAATGTCTAGGTTTTGTTAACACTTCCAGACCCGTTGGTTCCTATCTTCTTTTTGTTTGTTTCTTTATTCTACGCTCTCATGTTCTCACGTTAGATATTTTGATCAATAAACCTGTTAATACAGCTTAAATTACGCCTTATGAAGATATGTTATTTACTGATTGGTAGTTCCTTTCGTTTTTTAACAGGCATTATCAAGTCATGCAGGGAAGTGTATATGGTTGGTGATATTGCTTTAAATACTTCAATCCAAGTTTTTTGGTCTCTCGAAATTCTTAGCTTGATAATTGTGAGTCTAATCATTTTATAGCTGTAGGGAAAATAAACCTCAGAGCGAGGTAAACAACACTCCTGTGGAAACTAAGTCATCCACTATGATTAGAGCAGAGGAGGTTCAATCAAATCTAGAACCTGGATTCCCTAACTTTTTGAAGGCTTTGGTCAGATCCCATGTTGCTAGTTGTTTCTGGATGGTAAGCATATTCAAAATGCATACAGTGAAAAAACCTTATCACAAGAACATGAAATCCGTTTGTAATACTTATGTTTTCCTGTAATAGGGGCTTCCTGGACCATTCTGTAGAGCACACTTACCACATGTGGATACTACCGTCACTTTGGAAGATGAATTCGGTAGGGAATTCAGGATGAAATACATAGCATATAAGACTGGTTTGAGTGCTGGTTGGAGGCAGTTCTCGACAGCACACCAGTTGCTCGAGGGAGATGTGTTGGTCTTTCAACTAATTGAACCCTGCAAATTTAAGGTGATGTTTTGAGTTTGTTTTACTGTTTTCACAATAAAGTATCTTTCAGTAGTCACACAACTTTTGCTTCCCATAAAAGATATATGGATCAGATGGCAAAAATGTAAACTATTGTGTCTCAAATGTTTCATGTCAATGAGGGTAAAGTGTTTGGCACAGGTGGATAGAGTACTTAGTAGGAAATGATTCACAGTTCACTATTATGTGGATAAACAGAGTAGTGCATAGATATTTGTTCATTGAAATGATGTTTGAACTTACTGTGTTTACAAGAATTGTTTTGACAACATTGCACCTATAAGATTGACCCATGGTCTTCATGGTTCTGAAAATACCATGAACATAGAAAATCAAATCCAACCTTAGATATGTGGATTCATGACTGATATTTACTTACATGATATCTACATGGGGAAAGATGGGGTGCCGTCTAGGCATCTAGTTTAGTCTTTTTTTATAAATGCATCAATTTATTGCATTGGACAATTTGCATCTTTTCATTTTGGGAAGGCATTGAGTTAGAAGTTTTTGACAGGCCCTAGAAATAGGGTTTTCAGAAGCAATTGCCACTATACTCATATGTTGCAAGAATTTTAGATCCTAGCTTGCTAAAATACAAAAATCTTTCACCATGTATATAGATCTATTCTCTTCAGTATACTCAACGTTTCTGCTTTTCCACTTTGGTGCCTTAATTGTTGAAACAGCCCCTTCACTACTGGATCAAAGTAGTGTAGTTATTATATTTGACTCATACATCATAATTGAGGTAAAATCAAGTTTGAATATTTTGTTTATGATATGCACCTCAAAGTTTTGTTACGTTTGACTCATAAGTGATAACTAAGCTAAAATCAAGTTTCAATGGTTTTTTTATGATATGCATCTCAAAGTTACAATATCTAATTATATGGCTCCCCATATAGTTAGATATTGAGGAAAAAGTGGGCTGATAGTATTGCCTGCGAATGAGAACTACATTCTGGTTTATATGACAGAAACAGGTTACTTCTGGAGAGAATTTATTCTGAAGTCATTGATATTTGCAGGTTTACATCATAAGGGCAAATGACTTAGCTGAAGTTGATGGAGCCTTGGTTCTACTAAATTTGGATGCTCAGACCAAACAAAATGACACAGGCAAGTGGAAAATGTCCACATCTTACTCATAACATCCTATTTTATCTTGAAAAGGCTCCTCCATTGCTTGTTAACTGCAAATTTAAAAAAAATATAAGATGATGCAGAGATGGCTGCCATGGCCGGTAAAAATGCAAGGAGGAAACGTCCGCGCTCTCTACCGTTAGCTGTTGTGCAGAAGCAAAATAAGAAATCTCGCCGACAAAGGTCGTCACTTGTTAGTACTGGGCAACCAACTGAGCAATCTGAAAATGATAGCGAGGAAGTGGGTTCAGAAGTTCTAGAAGGTTTCAAATTATCTTTTCCCGCTGTTCAATTTGATGACGTTAAAAGCTTTGAGAATTTCAGCATTTTGGTGGATGGTCTAGTTTTGGATTCTGAACTATCAGAAGATATTCGGAATAAATACTACAAGCTGTGCTGCAGTCAGAGTGCATTTCTTCATGACAATCTCGTCAAGGGCATTAACTTTAAGTTGATTGCTGGAATTATTTCTGAAACTGTTAAGATTGCTGATGCCCTAAAAGCTTGCGATCTTACCACCCCACGGGATGAGTTTTCTATATGGGACAAGACTCTGAAAGGCTGTGAGCATTTTGGCATGAATGTTGGATTTTTACGTGCTAGACTGAGTCGGCTTGTGAAGCTTGCCTATGACTCAGAAGGTGCCACAAAGACAAGGAGGTACATAGAAGCTAGAAATGAACGGGGACATACAGAAGATGAAATAAGAAGTATTGAAGAAAAGCTTGTGGAATTGAAGACCACCTATGCAAGGTTTGGTGCTGACATTGAAAATCTCAAGTCGAAGGCTGAAAGCTATGAGCTCAAATTCCAGCAGGAGGTTCTTGCTCCATGGTGATATGCCTGCTTGTACCATTAGTGTAGTTTCTGCCTTTACTCCAATCTAGTCTAAATATTTCTCATCTTATTCCATTACCCAGAAAGTGAGAAGGCGAAGCAGGTCTGTGGAGAAATGAATTGCGGTCATTGCTCGATAGTCCGTTTGGTAGCAACACTGTAAACAACATGATAGCATATGCCTTGACGTTTTAGGATTTAATAGGCAGATGATATTGTGAGAATCCAAGACTTAATATGAACACTAATGCTGTAACATTTTTGTACTTCATATTTAGGAGATTGTGTAGCTTTACAAGAAGCACTCCATCCCTCTCTCTCTTCGTCCTTCGCCCCCGAGATTCAGTCATTGCGAGTTGTTCATCCTCTTGTGCAATTATTGTATTCGTTTTGCCTTGTTTGGATCATGACAAAGTTTTACTTTGTTTTTCACTACAATTTTGGCTCTGCTGGCTTCTCAGGAGTCTGGAACGCCATTTAGCATAATACAGGGGCTGCAAGCCGAGGGATTAGCCTTCGCTTGAAACTGAACCGCGGTATAACGTCTTGCAGGACATGAAAGCAGCATTTGATTTTTTTTTTTTTTGGGTAAATATATCTGATATTGGCCAAACGTAGGAACACATGTTTGGAATTTACGATGCTTTGTCAGAAAGTAGAAGAACGATTATGATTCCTTTATGTCTTATGTCTTCTACAGGGCTAATTGGGATCTTTATCATTCCAGACTTACTCTTTTTTAAGTCTTTTTAGAGTCAGAACCTACTACCGAAAGCTTTGTGATGATAAGTAGGGTAGCCTTATCGTTCGTTTTGTCGCTCTATTTATGACAACTAGCAATTGAGTGATTTAGATTTTTGTTGATTGTTTTTATTAATTCGTTGAATACTTCCATTATAAGCGAGAGGAGATTCTTAATAGAAATTCAAGTACCTCTAAAGCTAAAAATACTACAATTAAGATGAAATGTTAATAATGGATTAAGTTGTTCTTTGGTTGGTTGGCCTGTTATGATAAATTTAAGTCAACCGCTCTATTCTAATCAAATAGAAAAAGAAAACATCTTATCTTTTGCGAGTGTGTGATGTCGGCAACCAACGGTGTCACTGTCAGGTGTTAACGTCGGATGATGAGCCAGTCCCAACTTGCAAGTAAAATTACGTTAGGACTTGGCCTTGGGAGGCTGTTTATAGCATTCATCAGCTACTTGTCGTTCAAGTTCAACAACAGAAGATTGTCGTTAGATTCGTTACCTGTATCTGATGCCAAAGTTGTTGGCACTTACCGACTTGTCATACCCGAATTGTCATCTCCAACATCACCAGAAGTCACAAAGTGCCCATGAACCTGGCTAGAACCGGTATTCTTATTTTCTACGAACCCATGAAGCCTCTAATCAATTGATTTTAGCATTAATTAAGGAAGAAAACATTGCAATCCAATGCCAAAAGCAAATAGTAGACTAGTCAAATCCGTTTCAAGAGACTGAATAATCTCACCTTATCAAATCCATCAAGCCGTATGATTCAGGGCTTGTGTCATTGTATGATTCAGCAGATTCTACATCAAATCATAATCGAATCCAATGAATGGTAACGTTTTTATTGGTTTTGCATAATACACTACCTTTCAGGACATACCCAACATTTCTTATACAGCTAATGTTTGTTTATTGAACTTAATCTCAACCAAAGATAAAGGGCCAAATTTGATTAAGAAAATGGAAATGAAGGCCAAAGCAAAAGAATTAGAAGAAAGGGAGAAACGATTGGGATCAGTATTCATCAGGACGAGACGATACTTTTTTCCAACCGCAAACAGTTTTTGTACAAGATCGACAGCAAAAACATCAACTTCTAGGAAGAGATCCAAAGCACTAAATAAGGACAGGACTACTCCAAAACAAACAAAAGAGGAAAAAAGCAAGAAGAAAATAAAAAAGGGTTAATCACCAATCAAAGTTTAAACCCACCAACTAATCCAAATGAAGTTCTGATCTAATGAAAAATTAATCCAACTTCTCTGCTTGCTAAAATTTATAAGAAAAACACCACCTGGCTCCTGTTCCCAAAAGAATTGGTACACATCTCTACCAAATGGTAGGTTAGCTTATTTATATGTCTATCTCCACATCTCCGCAACTTGAACTTCCTTCACTGAACAGCTCCTGCAACCAAAAAGAAGATGAACATCCAAACCCATATCAGATTGATTCTTATGCATGTCAAAGATTCAATTTTTTTTATCAACCCAAAGAAAATATTTAATCTTTTTCAGGCAATCAATGAAAAGAGAAAAGAACAACAAATTAGAGATGAATTCTTCAGGATTTCTAACCTTTGAAGTCTTGTCAATGTGTACCTCCTCCTGAACAAAACCAGACTTACACTCACCAACTTTCTCGAGAGAACCATCGTTCTTATTATCAACTTTTTTTGATCCAATGTGGGTTCTTTTTAGATTCAAAAAACCTTTCCACCTTGTAGAGCCCTTTGGTGGCCTGAGTGAGATCTTGTCGTCGTCGTCGTCTAAGAGAAGCTCGTCTCTTATGGTCCTTGGCATATGGTTGCCTCCATTATCTTTGAATGGCAAAAGCCTACCCTTGAAGAAGAGCTCGTCAGCACTCATCATAGAGTAGTTTGTGACCGAGAATTCAAAGTCCGTCGATGCTGGGGCTTCTCTTGTGCTCCTTTCTTGTTTCATCATCTGCTGAGAATCAACAAAATCATTGGAAAAGGAAATCCTAGGGCTCATTGGAGGACAATGACCAGCTTTGTGCTCGGAGTTATACATCTCTAAGCATGCCATGAGAGAAAGAAAGAAAGAAAGAAAGAAGAGTGACAAACACAGTCCCTAATTAATTTCTTCAAGGGACCCTCAAGCCCTGTTGCAACCCACCAAGTGTTGTTTGTATTTATATCAGAAGAACGAAGAGAGGTGTGCGTTGGAGCTATTAGCTAATAGCTAGTAGAAGCTATATAGATGTGTGGTTTTCTTTTTGAATTCATGCACGGTATGATCATGATGTGATGTTTTGTCATCACATGTTAATTGGCATTCAATGATGACCAGTTTCCAAGCTACAGTACAAATATTTATTCACTGTTTTCCTTCGACATGGGGGTGGTGAAGATTGTGAAGTTACCAAGAAAACTCTTTATCTCTATTATACTGAATCAAAATAAGATAAATTACAAGAAGTTAATGAAATAATAATAAACCTCTCGTTTCAAGGGCCGAATCCCCTCCATTTACGAGTTCTCGACATCTTGGAAACCTTCTGCGAAGGTTCTTTCAACTTCGACATTTTAGTAAAATTAATTCTATTCAGAATATTGTCAGGAAAACGTAATCTTTCAAAAGATATTTTTGCAATAAGATGACAAACCAACCTCTATTTGAAGTGAAACAATGGCACCAAGTCCAGTTGGAGTGGACATTCATTATTACATGTGATATTTGGAGATAGAGAAATGAATATCCATTTAGATAGAGAGTTTTTTTTTCTTTGGAAAGTATTGTGAATTACCCTTTTCTCATGTTATGTTGTAGACTTAAATTGAATGTACTCTCATCTGAAGCCATATGCCAGTGATGAACTGATGATGGTCAATGCATGCATGGATAAATTTTTGGAAATTGATAAGAGAAAAAGGAGATTTTGTGCGGACAATACCTAAAAAGAAGTGCAAGTAAGTGGGGCCAATGAGCATAGCAGTGAATGAATGAACGATGTTTGATAAAATTGGATACCGGGTAACCAGTTTAAGAGACATTATAACAGTTTGACTATCTGAGATAGTTACGGCAGTCTTATTTAAGGGACAGAGCAATGGGGTTTCAAACTTTTTAACTTTGTATCTAAGTTTCAGAGGGGAAAGTGACAGAGTCCAGAAGGGTTGGGGTAGCACGCAGTGGCCTAACTTGGACCAAGCTTTGACTTGTGGGTGAAATTAGCAGTGAATGAGCTGGTGATACTGACCCATCAAATGAACCACGTGACCTAGACCGTGTTCTTTGTTTACATAATCATCCAACCATCCAATAAGATCCAAACACATAGAAATTAGAAAGTATAATATTGACCAATCAGACTGGCATTAGGGAGTCATTGAGTAGGGAAATGCTTCTTCTTCTTCTTATTCTATGATGGTTGGTGTGCTTAGATAGAGAAATGGCAAATATAGCAATAACGAGCCACTCATGTCTACTTTTCTAAGTAGTGGGTTGTGTTTATATACTGCAAGAAACCACATGGGCTTTTGAAGCAAGAGAAGAGATGTGGAGTTGCCAAAGTTTCTTTCTTTAGTTGTACGTAGAAGAGCACTAATCATTTTCATCAATCGTGATGCTTTGTATAATTTAATAAAGACAAAAAACAAGTTTGTCCCATCCCTGGTGGCTGCAGAAAGCAGAAATGGACTTGTACCAAATTGAAAGATAGATAGAGGCTAATTGAATATCTCGTGTTTCATAAGTTTCAATTTCCAAGTTTCAGAAGTCACCATCACTTTTCATTCATTCAGAAAAGTTGTAAACTACATGTAAAAGAGCAAGAGGGTCAGTTGCCTTCAGTTCACTTTGTATGTGCTGGTTCTTAATTTTCTCTCTTATCAGATTTTGTGTATCCATTAGAATACAGATGATTAGTTGGCAAGATCGAGTAGAATCATAAGTCAAGCATTAGATATTGAGGCTAATCCTTAAAACAAACTTGGTAATGGTGATCTGGGAGACAGAATATAGTCCTGGGACCTTCTCAATGCCCACTTGGAGGAGGTAGGAGGTCCTAGTAACATGTGAAGAATAAAAAGAAGATTGGGGTTGGGTGTCTATTAAATTTTTAACTTCTACCCAAAGGACATGGCTGTCACTCACATGCTTTAAGCTTTTCCAAGTGGCCAGTCAAATGGGGTTATGCCACTTGGTAGATTCCCACAAATCAGTGCCTGGCTAACCAGGACCAGTCAAACCATGTTGAATCAGAAGAACAAATGCCAGAGATAAACTTGTCGTAAGATGAAGAAGAGAATAAACAAATTAAAGTCTTTGCAGTCTGCACGGTTGGTCCTTTCATCTTCAATTTTCTTTTTTCTTCTCGTAACATTTGAGCGTGGATTTGTTTTCTTCTCATAATATTTAATGTATATTGGATAAATGTTTGTTTGTACTCAACAATATAAGCTATCCAACAAATTCAATTTAATTAATCAATAATAAAATCTGACATTAATCTGAAACTTTTACTCTAAAATCTTTGGTTCTTACAACTCTTTGAGGTATCGTAGTAGTAGAATGGGGTATGGTTCTTTTCTCAGGTTCACAGCCCTTCTGCTAGACATGTAACGACACATTCAACTTAAGAGATTAAATAAAAAAATTTTGGTTCGTTACGAAATATTATTGGAATTCTTCGTTTATCTGTAACTATATTGGATGAGGTGAAACTAAGTTCCAAAGTCTTTGCAGGGTGCAAACTCAACATATTTGCTTATTCAAGAAGAAAATGAAAAGGAATACATCACTTAGATGTAGGAGAAAGAAGCTTCCACGTGAATGCTACTTGGGAACTGTTAGTATTAATTGCCTTTGCTTCAGGATGACTATTGTATTGTTATATTCTCGACAAGTGAAGTTAAAAATATCAAAATATATTGGATTACAATTATAAATTAGGAAATTTTGAAGGATTAAATTTTTTAAAAAATTTATACTTAAATATTTTTTCCAACAATATTTATAGTTATTAGTTATTATATTTTAAAATAAAAATATTTTCTGTTAACTTTGATAAAATAAGTTATTGAGTCATGGAAATATTTTTTACTTTTAATTATAATAAAAAATTAAATTTAATTATAATAAAAAATTAAATTTTAATTATATAAAATTAAAAGACTATTTTATAATTTTTAAAAATGACCTAAAATAGTATTCAACAATGATGAGTATGGTTACATATTATGTACATAATCATAAGGATTTACTGTTAAGATTAGCTTGAACTTAGGGATAAATTATAGGGATTATATTACATATTAAGATCCCATCTTATATATAAATAGAGGACTATATAAAATGAAAAAGTGGGAATTTTTTTTCTCTCCCTCTATGTTTACATAGTTTCATAGCAGGGCATTTAAGTTTTCTATTAGTTTTTCTTTAGTCACTATTTATAGCAAGGTTTTAAAAAGCGGAACCGACTGCCTAGTCGGATCGGAAAAAGTCTAAACCAGCTTGATATCCGGTTCAGTTTTTACTTTTAACTTTTATGATTGAAAACTGGCCAGTTAAATAATAACCTGGCTGGTTTTCTCTGAACTGTGAAGAACCGGCTTCATCTTCTCCGTTCGTATCTTCTCCTAACACAACAACATCTTCTTTACTTCTCTCCCTAACTCTGGACCCTTCCCTTGAAATGTTGTCTAAACCCCAATGGTTTTTCACTTCCATGGATTCTTTAACACTCAAGAGCCCTTCTTTTAACTCTTTCTCCTTTAACTCCTTGCTTGCCAGTCCCAAACTAAACTTCTCCGCAACGCATAACTTTCATTCATCTGTCCTGTTATTAAAATCTCAAAACTCGAAACCCAACATGCAGTGTTTATAGATTTTTTATGAACTCTTTCTAGGGTTTGATGAAGAGATTAGCTTCATTGCAAGGCAAAAAGTGGGTTTCGAGATTGAAAACGATCTCTGAGAAGCAAACTGAGCCAAGAGCAAGCAACATCTCTCAATCTCTCTCCGTCTCTCTGTTCTACTTCTCCCAGATAGAAACATGGTGACGCTTGAAAACGATCTCTCAGAAGCCTTGAACGCAAGAATAATTAGTTTTGGTAGTGACGCAATTGTTCTTGCTCATGGCTACGGAGGAGACTAGTCAGTTTAGGACAAGATTGTTCCTTGCTTGTCAGAGGGGTTCTTGTTGTACTACTATTTGCCCTCGTAATTTTATTACTATTGTTCTGCTTCTCTGGAGGACTAAGTGCTTTCATATAATAGTGGAGATGGTATCAGGTCCTATTGTAATACTATTTGCCCTCATTTTATTATTATTGTTCTGATCTTGGACAGTGCTTTCATATAATTTAGGAGATGTGTTTAAAATAACTTGTAAAATTTTAAAATAATAGATGAAGATTAAATTTTATTTTTTTATGATATTAAAAATATTAGTATTTGTTGATCAAAATTTAAAATATTTTATTTTTATTTCTTATTTATTATATACCAGTTTTTGGCGGTTTAATACCAGTTGAACCTTTCCTTTAACCGGTTCGATGTCCAGTTCGATTTTTAAAACATTGGTTTATAGTTAATTTTAAGGCTCATTGTCTTATCTTTAGATTCTCCAGGCATTAATTAGCTTCTCCAGAAGACCAGTTGCCAGTAGCTCCATCAGTGAGCCACACGTGTCGCTTGGAGATCCTGCCATCTACTTCACATATAGACACGTGGAAGTGCATGTGATGGTGTTGATGTTCAATCACTTCTCCCAGCATCACCTCTCTCTTCCTCCTCTCCTGGGTACCTTCCTTCTTCATCATCATCTACTGCTAAGCAAGTTTCTCCTCTGTTTCGCCATTAAACTTATTGATATAGAGTTTCCAACCTTACTCTTTTGAATACTATTAATCACATGTTGTGAAATTACCAGTATAGTTGCTGATTTTGTTAAAGTAGGGAGAATCAACCTTGGGTGTGATTGTTAGTTTGCCCTACAACCAATCGATTGGTTATAATTTAATGACAATTATTTAAAGGTATTCTTTATATTTTAAATGTTTAGATCTATATGATAAATTCCATGGAATAATTATACATTGCAAATGAAATTATAATGAGATTATAATTATGACATTCATATTACATTTATGTATTATTCCTAAATTGTTTCTAGATATTGTTCTATTAAGACAAGATATTAATATAATGCAAACTAGCACATGTTATATTTTTCCTTATGAAGGAAGTAGTCAATCTTATAAATTAAAGTATGGAGATACTTAAACAAACGTATGGGTGCTTGTTAGAGAACAAGTTCATTGAACTGAACCGATATGAGAAATCCATTTAAAACATTACTTGTATGTCTATGAAATTCTCATTGTGATAATTGTATAAGTGATCATTTGACTTAAGGTCTCCAAAGTTATCTTGTATAGGGATTGTTATGTTTTAATACTATTTATGACCTATTTAATCACGGGTCGTTCAATCGGTAGTCATTAAAAGTAACATGAACTATATGGAGATAGTTGTGTGATCAAGATAAGATTTATTACCCTAAAGTAATTACGGAGAATGTTTCGTTGTTCTCGATTAGTACTGATTCAGGAAATCTTTGGCCAAGGTGAAATGATGTTTTGTAGACAGTTTACAAATGTCATTAATTGAGTCAATAGCTAATGACATATAACTAATATGATTGGACTCGAAAGAGTAGGCATTAATTCAATGCTCTATCTAATCAGAATATTGTATGATGAAATAACTGAATTATATAGAAAAATCATACACTAAAAGGTTAATCAAAACCACTTTGACATTCCTAAATATTTGAGTGGTCATGATGTATTGCTAGACGCCAATCTTGATATATGATTATAGATTGTTTAATTGGAGAATTAAAGATAAATTAAAAGGATTTTTTATTTATCTAATTCTAATTATGAATTAGAATTATAATTTATAATCATTGTCAACATATTTAGGAACCTAATGGATCACACATAAAAAAACGAGTTGAAGAGGGCAAAGATATTTTTAATCAAGTTGGACTTGCTTGTAAAGTTTGAGAAAATTTATGATTAAATATGAGATATTTAATAAATAAGGATCAATATGAGATATTGGATCTCATTTGGGCATAATTGGTATTTAATTAGAACTATTTGTACTTCTAATTAAAGTTTAATTGAAAATATAATTTAATTTCAATTAAATTACTAAAACATCCAAAAACTTATTATAAATATGCTTAAGCTCTAATGGAGCTAGCATTTTTTGCTAAACCCTCTTTGTAACAGTTACAAAGTTCTCTCAACCTATTCTGTGGATACCGTTAGAGGCCGAATACTTGTGCGGCTACGGTGGTTAAGATGAATCGATTTTGAAAATGGTTCTAGGGATACGAAAAGAAAATGATCAAGCTTTAAAATAAGATATGAATTAAGAATCATGCTTTATTATGATTTATGTGTTAATCGTCTTATAGAATTAAAGTAATCTTAGTTTTTGAAAAATCAAAATACAAAAAAGTTTCGTAATTATTCCGCTACGGTCGGAATCTGATCCCTTTTTAATTCCCCAATAGTGATCTCTTACGAATGCTTACTTTTGGTTGGTACAATCATCTTTGTTGTTTTTAAGAACAAATTTCTGGTTGGTAATTGGGTAATTGTGTTGGTATCTTGGTGTAGTGAGCATGGAACACTGAAGTTTTTTCTTTTTCTTTTTTTGGTTTGTCTTAAGTTTCAGATTCACTTATATGATAATTCAATGTTATTTGTGGGTATATTTGATTTATTATACCGTGACTGATGAGCAGAAGTCAATTATGGTTACAGATGTTATCCTGTTGATGTTTAAGATCACCAAACCTAAATTGATAGGTTTTAATTATCTAGAATGGGGCAAAAACATTAGAATTTATTTGCGGAGTATCTCTAAAGATGAGCATTTTACATATGATCCACCAATTAATGGAATAGGAAGAGAATGGTTGAAAGATGACACTAGGTTACTTTTGCAAATTAGGAATTTGATAGATACTAAAGCGGTCAGCATCGGTAATCACTGTGAGTATGTTAAGGCATGAATGGATTATTTAGTTTCTTTTATATTTGGAAAAAGAGAATACTTCTCATATTTATGAGGTCTATAAGCATTTTTATTGGGTGGAACAACATGATTAGTCTCTTTAAACCTATTTCATGAATTTTAAAAAGGTTTGTGAAGAACTGAATGTCTTATTACCTTTAGTTCTAATATCAAAGTATAACAAACTAAAAGGGAGAAAATGAAAGTCATGAGTTTTTTAACAGGCCTCAATCCTTAATTTGATACATCGAAGTCTTAGATTCTCTTAAGTGTACAAATTTCCTCTTTAAATGAGGTCTTCATTAGAGTACTTCGCACACAAATTTGTAACTCACAAAAGATGAAGTTCTTGTGAAGTATGGAAGACTAGTTGAGAAACTGAACTATATTACGATAACTCATTTTGATATTGCTTATTCAGTTGGCATTAAGAGTTGATTTATGTCTTCTCTGAAAGTTCATCGCTAGGCAACTTTGGAGCAGATCTTGTGTTATTAGAAGGGAGCTTTCAGACAAGGCATATTGTAAAAAATTATGGTCACACTCGAAGAGAGTGCTTTTTAGATGCAGATTAGGCAGGATCTAAGATTAATAAAAAATCCACCATAGGCTATTGAGTTTTTATTGGAGGAAATTTAATCTTATGGAAGAGTGAGAAATATAATTTTGTATCTCGCTCAAGTTTAGAATCAAAATACAGAGCCCTGGCACAATTCGTGTGTGAAAGAATATGGACATATTAATTATTGATTGAAATTGGTCTCAAAATTTCAATGTCAGCTAAGTTATGATGTGAAATCCAGGTAGCTCTTTATATAGCTTCCAATCCTGTGTTTCATGAACAAATTAAGTATATTGAGATTAAATTGTCATTTTGTTTGTAAAAAGGTGCAATAAAACTTAGTTTCTACAGGATATATGAAGACTAGAGAATAACTAGTTGACCTATTTACAAAAGCTCTAAATGGAACTTGGGTTAATTATCCTTGTAACAAGTTGGATATGATTAATATCTATACTCCAACTTGAGAAGTTTTACAGATTTGTAAATAATCATAAGGGCTTACTGTTAAGATTAGCTTGATTATAGGGATCAACTATAGGAATTAGATAATATATTAAGATCCCATCTTCTATATAAATAGAGGACTATACAAAATGAAAAATTGTGAAAATATTTACTAGTACCAGTACAAGTTCTAGTATGATATTTACGATTTTATTCTCTCAAAATATTAAAAGTTATGTACTTGTTTTGTAATTACGGATTTTCAAAGTTCATTTTGCTCAAACTCAAAATATAACTTTGATTTACGGCTAAACAAAAACTAATTGTTGTGATAAGTTTTAATTTGAGTAACCAGTAACATAAAATATGTTTTAACTCATAATTGGTAAAATTAGTTAATACGATGTCTATTTATGTATAAAATATACTTCTTTAAAATATAATTCATGTGACAAAATGCTATAAATCAGATTGAAAGATTTGTTTTCACGAACATAAAAATCAAGATGTTCATTATGTATTAAAAGTTTCAACTCAAAGCGGCAGCAGTAGAAATATTGGAACTAAATTCGTAGAAAACTAAAAGGGAAAATAAAGAAGCAAAAGAAGCAATCATGAGCTCGCATCACCAATCATTTTGACAAATTTTCATGTGCAAACGTTGTTGGGCATAGACGATTAACTTCTCAATCTCTTTGTTGTTGTCGATTAGGCCATTTTTGTTGGTATCAGCTCCCTTCATTCCCTGGCGAGCCTTCCACCAAGCAAACCATGTCCTCAAGCTATAAAGGGCATCCTCTAGCTCTTCCCGGCTGATACGCCCGTCGTGATCGTTATCAAACCGGTGAAGCCACGTCTTGAACTCATCCACCGTCATTTCATAGCTCGGATGTACCTGAAGACAATTCATAATTGCCATCTCCCGTGAGCAAGTGGAAAGCTTGCGGTGAAATGTACGAGGCAAGGGTTGATACTTTTCGGTTGCAACTCAATGATCTTGTTATTCTTCAACTACATTAGGTTATAATGGAGTATAGAATCCAATGGAAGACGTGACATTTGCAACTTGCCGAGAGCATCCTTTTAACACCTTCCACGAAAAAACATTCAAGCGACTTTATTCTTGCATCAGATATTGGAATAAATTATCATGTGGAACATTTTCTAAAGTAGTCGTGTAGATAAATACGAATTTTTGTGGACCAAGTTTACAATTTCCTATGAAATCAAAAGAATACGTTTTGATGGCCTAGGTCCAATCCAAGGCCTGAAATGATTTTTGGCCCACTAGAAACTTCGAATGAATGAGATGTAGGTTAAAAAGTGATTTATTAATTATTGTATATATTTAAAAATTTTCAATTTATCCAAAAGTAGATATATTGCGACTTTCTCAATTATTAAAAACAAATAAGTAGTATAATTGTTAACTACTTATTTTTGCGTGCATTGCTCGCTTCACTTTAAGTTGCTCGTAAAACCAATTGAAAGATGTGTTTGTTTACTTAGGAGCTTGCGTGCCTAGAAATTGTAATGATCCATATTTAACCTATTTATTTATCCGAGAAATGAAAAGTAACCAATATGTCCCTTCTCTATTTTCACAATCCTTCATCGACTGGTGTGAAATATTGAAGAGTGAAATGTGGTGAAGATACTTGCCAATTCAATCCTTGAAAATCTGATGGTAACATCTGGGTTGAAGCAATCTAAGGCTATCTCTTCAAGATTTTGACTTCTTTTCCAAGTACAATATGTCTAGTTATTAGTTCCCTTAGCGTGGTTCAAGCTAATCAACAAGAAAAAGAACATGTATCCTCCATCTCAAGACGATGCAAAATATGCACCACCACAGGGGTACGCAATGAGTATGCCAACTAGACAACCATACCATCCTCCTTATATCTCTTCCGCCGGAGGCACAACTGGAGCACGGTGGTCCACCGGGCTTTGCCACTGCTGTGATGACCCTGCTAATTGCTTGGTTACATTCATGTGCCCGTGTATCACATTTGGACAGATCGCCGAGAGAGTTGATAAAGGCTCAACACGTAATCTTCCATTTTATTTTGTAAATAGCTCTTAATTATTTTCTTGGGTGGTTAAACTAATGATTTTGATCGTGGACCTTTCGTTCAGCTTGCGCAGCAAGTGGTGCAATTTATGGTTTGCTGCTAGGTTTCACTGGTTTGTCCTGCCTTTATTCTTGCTTCTACCGGTCAAGATTGAGAGCTCAATATGACTTGGAGGAGGCACCGTGTGTTGATTGCTTGGCTCACTTTTTCTGCGAACCCTGTTCGCTTTGTCAGGAATATAGAGAACTCAAGAACCGTGGCTTCGATATGGGGATTGGTAGGTGCAATTGTGTCTCAAATATCACAGATACCTTCATCTGATTATTAAGACAAAATATATTACATGTTACATCATTCCATAACGCAGGTTGGCAAGCAAACATGGACAGACAAAGCCGAGGAGTTACAGTTGCTCCTGTGGTCGGTGGTGGCATGATTCGATGAATATTATGTTCTGACGATGTTCCGTTACCATGTAATGACTCTTGCGTTGCTGTTAACTAGAGTAGTTAATAAGTAACTACGGATCCTGGATTCCGTTGTCGTGGCTTATCAGTTACAGTCATTTTCCTTGCAGTGGATAACTATTTAAGGTTAAGAACAGAAATTTCTTAAAAATTGAAAGCCAGGTTAATTTTTAAATCCGGGTTTCGAAACTTTAGCTTATTTCATTTTCCACTTCTCTTTCTGTGGTTTCTTAAACTTTAATGGCCGACATTCCTAAATGGTAACCCTAAAATGGTTGAGAAATGCAACACTCCACTTTGTATCCCTAAATTCAACTAATGTTCTAATTATCACAATATTGCTTAATTTAATTGCACTTGCTACGCCAAATGAAAAATCACAAGACGATTAAACAAAATAAAGATAGAAGAAGACCAGGTGGAGATCTTCACATCATTAAAACGGTACTGAAAGCTCGAAGAACACTCGGAGAAGTAACCTAACACAATTTCATGGTTCCAGTCATCATTTCCATGAATTCATCCATGTCAACCAAACCATCTCCATCACGGTCGACCCCTTGAATCATTTTCCGACATGCATCCAAGCTGGACCTCTCTCCCGTCATCTTCAAAACTTGCATCAGTTCCTCTGCACTTATTTTACCACTTCCATCCAAGTCAAACACTCTAAATGCGCTTCGAATATCACTAGTACTCACACCACCTCCCATGTTGTTCATCATTTCCATGAACTCTTTGAAGTCTATGGAACCATTGCCATCTGCATCAATTGCCTCAAATTCCTTGGCCATTTCAGCTTCCTCCTTCCCTAAGGCCCTTAAAACTGACTTATACTCTTTTCTTGAAATCTTTCCATCTTTGTTGGTGTCAAATTTGTCAAACACCCTTTTCATCTCCTCCACATTTGGATTGAACGTCTTTGAGATATTGGTACACCCTTGTCTTTCCCTGTAAGTTTTTGATTTAGCTGGTTTTAGAGAAGGCTTCTTTGACATGCCATGGAAATTGAGAAAGCTCAAGTGAGACATCTTTGCAGTTGGAAGGTTGAAGGAAATTAAGGTTTCCAAGATAGGAATGAATACACAGATTAAGCTGCATTTTCTTATATATGCAGGTACGCGTTAAGGCTAACTATTAACTTTATACCCTCTACGCGGAAGAATCTTCAAAGAGGTTCTCATTCCGCCACGATCCGGGCATCAAACCAATTGTGTTAGTTGCATTGTACTGTTAACTTCCATCAAGAGTAGTCCTAAATGTTAAGTTTTAGGACTAGATCACTTAGTTTAAAACTCAATTTTCACTCTAAGTTTCTGAAGATATTACAAATTCTTTGTATAAGAAATTATTCCTGGCCGATGTGTAATCCATAAGGAGAAGCTCGTCATTGCATTTTCTTTTGATTCTTATTATCCAAGCTTGCTTCCGGCAAGAATATCTACCATAACCCTATCAGAGTTTCCTATTGGATGCTTTTGGGAAGTCACTTTGGGAAAGAGACTCGGTAGAATTGATTCCATTAAGTGTTAAAATTGAACCTCACATTCTTCAATACGCGTAACTTTTGTGGTGAATCAAACTTTTACACCACAAGCTTGAAAAAAGGAAAGAAGTTTTCAACTTTGATTCTTTGCTTCCATCTTCCCTGCTATGTTATATACACCGAATTGAAGCATCTATCAATTGTTAGTGGAACTAAAAGCCTGTTTGGTTTGTCGCTACACAAGCTTCCTCACCAGTCGAGTGATTTTTCTACTCTATCATTACCACAATGATTAAAAAGATTCGAGGAATTTAGAAGTGTATACCTGTAGAACTAATAAAACTTCCCATGGTTTTCTTTTAGTCTGCAGCCACACTACACCTAATTGATTCAACTTTTGAAACAAGTTGATGACATTCTTTTCTCGCACACAATTTAAAGATATCTCCGGTACAAATAACACTCCGAAAATTGTTTTTTAAGGGCATTCTAACTAATTTATAGTTTTTTTAAAAATATCCTCCAAATATTTGAAATTTTGTGTTGGAGTTTTCGTGATTCTATCAGGCCTTTAAATATAAAGTAGAGTGAAGCCTCCAACGATTATTTGAGTCAAATTAAAAACTCAAAATTAAATAATTTATAAATTATTATGTGTGCTTAAAAATTTATTTAATGTGTATATAAATAGTTATGTATTTCCAATTCAAAAAATAAAAACATTGTGAAAATGTTCCTCCATAAAATTGCTAAACACTTTTTTTTTTTAGAAACGGGGAAAACCCCCGGCGGGGCCCGACCACCGAGGCTGGTTGCTAAACACTTTGAATATGACCCTCAAATAAGCTTATCCAAATTTTAGTTTTATTTTATGGTTTGTAATTTGACCAAAAGTGCATATTAAACCTTAATATTTACAATAAAATACAACTTTAATATTAATATTTTAAAACATTCAAATTAAATTTTAATATTTTTAAAATGTTCAGATGTAGACAAAAACATTGATGAGGTTAACTTGTCGTCAGATAAATGTCATGTCAATAATACTATTGTGGTATTATTTGTTTTTTAATTAAAAAGTGAGCTTCACTATTATATAAGACCCATATCTAAAATATAAAAAACCTAATTATATTTTTTTAATCTATATTTAGGTTAATTAAAATATTTAAATTCTCAATTAGTGAATTAATTATTGATTATCCTAATTAAAATTATTAACAAGTAATAAAATATGAAATTGTGGATGAGGGATTTAGAGAAATTGATATTGTTCTTATTTCCTTTCGATAAACTTGTAACTCCAAAGTTGTTAATTGAAGAACAATTTGATAATCCAAGATAATTCCTTTCCTTTAAACCACAACTATTTTGGGAGATGCAATCATGGAAAGTGAAGAGGCCATTAAAGAAGTATTGCTCCGCCCTTCCTTCTCCACACCCAGTAATGGTAGAGACATCAAATTCACATGTCCTCAAAAAAGGCCCCTTAATTGGGTAACACAAACATCCAAAGTCAAGATTGTTTCTTTTTAATATAGGTACATTGTATACACTAAAACTGAGCATTCAAAAGTTAAAAAGACTACATAATTGTTATGAATAATTTCTGTTAAAGATAAAATATGAAGAACAAAGGAGAGAAGAATCCAAGAGGAGAGAAGGTAGAGAAATACACACAGAGAGAGAGAGAGAGAGAGAGAGACAATAGCTAATTTATATTCTTCTGTTGCTAAGGAAACGGTTACAAGTAGTGTTATACTATCCACACATGCAATTACAACTGTATAATTACTGTAATATTTTTATACTAACAATTCCTTTTACTTCAGAAAACTAGGTTTAATAGGGAAAGTATTAAGGAAGTTTACAGAATAGATAAAAAAGAAATAATTATATTTTCTTTTTGATGAAATTGAACTTCTTTTCATCACCCATCTCCTTCAAGACATCACCAACAGTAGCTTCTTTAGCATAGTTAAGGACGGAGACAAGATTATCAGTAGGATAAGACACAATAGCATAGAAAACTCCAGCAATGTAACCACCTGCAAAGCTCACACCCTACTCTTTTAACAGAACTCCAAAACCAAATGAAATGCTTTTATACTTTGTATGGACAATCTGCATGTTACACTTGACGAGATCAAGAGGGGTAACCGCCATGTGAGTTAGACCATAACTGAGAATACCATCGACCGTACAAGCAACTTAGAAAGCCGAAGAGTACATCTTGATCCTAATATGCGTGCTGGTAGAGAGGACGACAAAGGAATCACCAAAGTCAACATCTCTGTTAATTATGAGAGAGGTTGACTCTGAGGGCAAAGTATAAGCGGATGAGGAGTCAAGGAGTTTAGAGACTACATATTCGTCCTTCTCTTGCACAGTTTGCTTGCTTCAATTTATGGGTTCTAGAGTAACTAGAATAGTCGCTCCCGATTCTACTCCTTGTTATTGCATGAATTGTGTGAACATGGTTTTAAGCTCCAGCATTTCCTTCTCATATCTTTCTGCCCTGTTTTGTGATTTAAGAAACATTTTCTCATTTTTAATTTGTGCTTCCATCAGGGTCTTCATGTTTTCTTTGATTCTACGCAACTTCACACCCCTTGTACCTTCAACTATTCATTCTTTTTCCAGAACCGATTGCTCTGATACCATTTGTTATGAATAATTTCTGTTAAAGATAAAATACCAAGAACAGAGGAGAGATGTGACGCCTCGATACTCCCTGGAAGGAATACCGAGTCGCCACTCTCTCCTAACTCGCGCTCACACGATCTTAATCCAATTTTATTATTAATTGCGGAAGCGAACTC
>JAOQMM010000173.1:4035728-4046177 GCA_027563515.1 Erythroxylum platyclados | reverse complement strand
ATTAATCTCAATTACACTATTTAATCCACTTTCAATTCTACTAATTCCAATTAGGGTATGTTTTGGGGTGTTACAGTTGTAGCATATATAGAGTATCTTCCTTAGTGTCAACATCTTTATCTATCAAATTCTCAGATGAGTCAAACTCATCATTAGAGGAAACTATAGGTACAATAAATTTGGTTTTCTCATCTTCACTGGTTTGTTATTTAATGACGTCTTCAATGTTACTGTGATTATGGATTAGCATGATAGCATCAATAGATTCCAACAATTTTAAATCTCTCTGTCTTGTTAGGACATTGTCGAGCAAAATGTCCTAGTTTCCATAAATAAAACAGTGATATGCTTTTCTAGTATAAGGGGCTCTCTTTTAAAGAATTGAACATATCTGCATCGTTTACTTCTTTGAAATGATTTTTGATAACCTCCACTATAAACTTGGGATTTTGAGATAGTCTGTAGGAGAACTTCTTATGATGATATTTCTTTTTGGTAGGACACTCACAGTCTTTTTTCTCCTTACACTTGATCTTTAACTAAGGCTTTTTGCGTCTTTTTCAGAAGAGGACTACCTTTAATCATGTTCTTGAAAAACGTTTACTAATTATAGAGTTTATCAATAGAGGCTAATGCAATTTGATAAATCTCTCCAAGAGATATTTCTCTCATATCTTTACATAAAGTTTCAATGATCCTTTGAAGTTCAGGTTGAACTTAATCTAGAAGAGATGTTATGAACATATAATGAAGATTAAAATCATTGAAACCATTAAGCAAATAATAAATTTCTATCATACGTTGAAAATGCTTTTGAAGATCCCTCCTATCTAAAGAACAACACCGTATTTCAAAGTATTCTTGTTGTTTTTGCTTATTAATGAGTTGAAAATCTTCAATGAATTCTTTATAGATAACACCAAGAAGAATTATGAAAAATGCTACCTGAATATATTGGAGTTTTTGATAATCATCTAGAGTTTGCCCCCATTCTCATAAAGTACTAGTGAAACGAGAAGTAAACTTGGACAAAATATCTCTTAAAGTAGTATCAGGTCAAGTTATTTGTAAATCAATCCAAGCATCCAATTCATAAAGAAGATCTCTCAATTTTTGGGTAGAAAATCATCAAAAGTAAACCAGAGTCCTAAGGTAGGTTGTGACAGAGGTACTTGTATATGTGGTGGTTAAGGTCTTAGGGGTTCAGTACCTGTTGATTCAACTTCACTAATTTTTTGGTTTACCTTAGTTTAGTGAGAAGTATTTGGCATAGCTATCATTATCTAAGCTAATTCAAATAAATTTGTCAATTGCTCAGAAGTTTCAGAATCTTCAGTTATTTGGCTTTCATATTCATCTACATTGGATTCAAATATGGGATTTAGAGTTGCAATGAACTTTTGTTGAGGGGTCTTATCTTTCCAGTTGATGGAACAGGTTGGATTCTAGGTGGGGAAGTTGGAGATGTTTTAATTTGTAAAGGTTTTATCCAAGGATCAATAGGCTTGGTGTACGAGGATGATAGATCAGTTTTCTTTTCAGTCTTGCTTTTTTTAGGTTTTGTAGATTTTGATATGCCAGTGGCCTCTTTTCTAAGTAAAGGATAATTTATTTTGAACACATTATAATCAACTGCTTAAGGATAAGTTAGGATTGAATAAATAAGCTGTATAACTGGAAATGATATAAGATAAACCCAATAAATAGTCTTCAACTGTTTGTTTGCATATATGCCTCCATACGTTAAAGTACTTCTTTAACTTGTTGAAGTTCTTTTTCTTTTGTGGTAAAATTAGGTCCAAAATATTGAATATCATAATATCATTTTAAATCAGCAACAAGTAGGATTTGATTTTGTAAAAAAGTATATAACTTTTGGATTTGAGAGGATACAAATTCTACCCTTTTTTGAGTTGCTTGTGTTTGTTGGTTAAGATCATCAAGGTTAAGACCATCAAGGTTATAATCAATGCATCGAAGAATCTTTTTTTGAGCAACAACATTATTTGTTTACCAGTTGAGTACCTCTCAGTGAGGATTGATGCAAGGATATCATGGGATATGTTAGTGGGCTAATGAGTGGCCTGTTTTCTAAGTAAAGGATAATTTATTTTGAACATTTTTTTATTATTAGCCACTTTAGAATAAGTTAAGGTTGAATAAATAGGCTATATAATGGGAAATGATGTAGGATAAGCCTCACAAATAGTCTTCAACTCTTTTGTTTGCATATCTACCTCCACACGTTGATGTACTCCTTTAACTTGAAGTTCTTTTTCTTTTATGGTAGAATCAAGTCTAAAATATTAAGTATCAATGTATCATTTTAGATTAGCAGCAAGTTGAACCTCTTGGTTTTGTAAAGAAATATACAGCTTTGGATTTGAGAGGACACAAATTCTACCCTCTTTTGAGTTGCTTACGTTTGTTAATTAAGACCATCAAGGTTATAATCAATGTGCCAAAGAACTTTATTTTAGGTTTGAAGTAATTCCTGTGGCACGAATATAAAGGTTTGCAATAAGTGTCATCTATTCTTCTCTTCAGAGGAGGAAATTCTTCATCATTATATCGCGTTATTGTACGCGAAACAGGTGCTGGAATAACATGAATTATAGGAAGATGAGCTCATTTTTTACTTAAAATTTATCTTTAAGAAACCAATATTCCTTTTCAACAACTTTGATAAGTTCATAAATATTCTCATGTTGGAGCTATGGATTTTTAAGTTCAACCAATGGTCTCAAATTTGGGTCATGAGACGAACTTGTTGTGATGGTCGACAAGGATGAATTTTTCTGAGATTGTTTCCAGCTTCTTAGGTTGTAATTTATGTTCTTTTACATAAATCAAGCAATCGGAGCTTTCAATACGTGAAATAATGCATGCTAATTTCTACCAGTGCCTAACCCTAACAGAAAATTTTTTCATCGAAACAAAGCATACCTTCAACCAAATTTCTTTTCCTTCCACTTTAGATGCCAAATAGATCACGGAATTTATCACTTAAAGAGAAGACATAAACAAATATACTGAATTACTGATGATCTCATTCTCAACATCGTTGCAGGCTACTCAGATCATCTGAAAGACTCCAACAGTTGGAAAGTGTACAAAAGATTAACTTGTTTTCTTGCACTTTATAGATTGCAGAAAGTAAATCTCACAAAATCTCAGAAATCTGCAACAACAGAACAGTCAAGTCAGAAACATGCCAAAAATCAGCACACGGATAAGTCTCATTAAGACAGGAAAAATTAAAATCCTTAGTCCTATCTTCCGAGCACTAATGTCAAGTATAGAAGTAAAACATATATATTTGACATATTCACGCTTCTTAACTCCAATAATAAAGTAATATGACAATTAAGAGGAATTAGTCGGGCATTTAGATTCACATGTTAAATACAATTCATACAATTCCGACATGTTATTAACCATAGTAGAGAAGTGGAGCACCACAAAATACTTACATTAATTGGCATTTCGGCTATTACAAGGTTGGTGTTTTCTTCAAGACTTTTTAGAGTTATCACTTCACCCCCAACAACCATATTGATCACAATCCCATCTGCATGAGTTTAGACTGAGTCAAAAAGGATCTCACAGCATAAACATTACAAGTATCCAAGGCAGATCAATGTGGCAAAAGAACCTGCGGCCAAACATGTAGCCATGCGTCTCGTGTATGCTTCCTGCAAGCAAACCAACAAGTACAAAAATTAAAGAGAAACTGTGGATAAATTCTAAGATCATTGGCCATAAATAGTTATGGAGGTACGTATAACATCATATGCAATTATTCAATCTGCAATGGCCATATAGCTGAGACAACCCTGCCCTTTACCCTAACTGAGCAGTAACTGAGGCATGTGAATGGAGCTAGTGCAAAAGGAACTGGTATTGATTTCAATAAACTGCGATAAGTAGAAAAGCTAACTATGCATTTGGAACATGTATGACTTTGTACATATTTACATGCACATTCTACATTCCACTTAACAGGGGCTGAGAGCTTTGTTCAATAAATTTTTGGAACCTGCCAGTTCTTGTACAACCAAACTGGGCGCTCCATAAGTGCTACTCATCCCAACATGAACGATGACCTACTTTGAAGAGTCTTAAAATATAGGCTCAACGATCTAACAACCAAACTTATAAACCAGAAGCCGACATTTATTACATGTAGATCAAAGAACCATATTAGACTGCAAGTAATGCCAGTTTTTTAAAGTATACTGCCCATTTTAGAGTATTGCATTTGATTCAAAAATTTATCTAACCAAGGCAGAAAAAAGTTAGACCTAGAGATTAACACCCCTTAACTTTAAGAATGAAACTCGGCTTCTAACTACAGAAACAGAAAGTTCACAAAATAGAACAGTTGCCCTTAGGCATTACATGCATGAAAGAAAGTTTGTATAGACATTTTTTATAATTCACAATACATGTTTAAGGCCTAGAGAAAAAATGGAAACATACCTTGTTTATTGGAAGCTCATAATTAATCAAAACACGAGCAGGCATAGGTGATTCCCCAGAAGCCAAAAGAGGAAGGCATACATCTGTAACGACTACCATGTGAGATTTATTCTCCCTTTTTCCCATTTCACTGTCATCTGTTAACTGTAGAGTAACATTTTGGTTCCACTTCGTCGTTACTTCCCTAAATGTCTCCAGAATAAGGATTCTTTCTGATTCAGCCAGGTCACTGTACTGGCATTAACAACAGTATTGATGATATGTATCAGCAATTCAATTAAAGTACATCAGATCTCCAACTTTTTCCCTGATGCAACAAATCTAAGACTCTTTCAAAAAAAACCACAAAATGCAAACTACCAAATGTCAGGTTTACCAATGACAAAACCTTAAAGTAGCACTTGATATCAGGCAAAACCCTAGATTTTGAATGCCTTATATTAACAATTAATCTAAAGAGATAAAAACATAAGCACTTAGATTTTTCAGTAACTGACTATTATGACCGCAGAGATGCTAACTCTCAATATCACATCGAGCAACAAGTTCCAATCACTTGAAATTTAACAAAGGTTTATACTACAATTTGATAAAATTTTAACATTGATTTTCATCTAAAAAGATAACAATAAAATCAAATTTTAACAATTGAATCGGAGAACAATCAACTGCCATAACCAACTAAAGACACAGAACTAAAAACACATAGTTATCAACAAAAACCTAGATTAATTAGAAAAAGAAAACTCATACGAGACAGGAAAGAGAAACATAAGGGAGATTGGAGACGGCGGCGCAGACGGCGTCCAGCTCGTCGCGGGAGCTGCAGCAGACCACCATCGGCAGCCCAGGGCGCCGGCCAGCAACGCCTAGCAAATCCACCAATGTCTCCTGCCAGATCATCACCGTGTTTTATGCGCAAAGTCAATTTCTATGTCTTCGGATCTAAAAAGCCACATACATTTTATGTGTTCTGAAAGCGCATATGTGTGAGAGAGAGGGACCATTTTGAAGTGGATCCTGTCGACGGCGACGTAAAAGTGTCGAGGTTGACTGAAACGACGGCATGAGATAAAACAAATTAGCGAAAAGGAAAAATGTATTAGACGAAAATAAAAGAAGATTTACCTAAAGTGGCCGGAAGGTGACAGCGACGGCGGCGAGGCGGCTTCAGTGGCCTCTGTTATTGCCATAGTTCTTCTTCTCCAGCTACCTCCCGTGCTGCTTCTACTCCACTCCAATTCAATCTCGTTCTCGTTGCCTTTATACGTTTGTTTCTCTTATCCGAGCGAGTTTAGCTTCGAGAATGAGCTATTGATAATCTTTGGCATTTTTCGTTAACCTTTCTAAAAAATCGTTTTTACTTCTAAAGACAAGCCACCGTAACTTTCTAAAATTTAGAGCATTATATTTAATTTATATCTATATTATATTTCATCATTTTTTTATTTTATTGTTTAATAAAATATTCAAATAAAATTTGTAATATTTAATTATATAATTTTATAAATGACATTTAGATTTGGATTTTTTTAATTTTTGGTTCATAAATTTTAATATATAATAATTAAGGTTGTGGATGATTATATAAAAATGTAACTTTTATATGTTTTAATTATTTTAATTACTTGGGTATGAAATTATGAATATTCATTTATTGTACCTCAAAAATATTAATTAGTAATTACATTAAAAAATTATTACTAGAATTGATCGTAAATATATTTGTTTCTTTCTCTACAACTCTCATTCTCTCTCTACCTCCACTTCGAGCTAGCTAGTAGGGCTCTTCTTAGTTTACCTTTCTCCGCGGCGTACGTTATTTCCGTCGTCTCTATCCTGCGCTCCTTTTATCATACACCCCCTGCCTTTCCTATTTTGATTCCACGATCAACCCTAATTTCACACACTTTTCTCTATTTCCCTCTATCTTTCATTATTTCAGGTTAAAAGAGAGACGCTACTTCCTAGGGTTTGGTTCAGTGGGGATCACCAATTGCAGCGAGATCGGGCACCACAAAGTTTGGTAGGGGTAATATTTTAGGGATTAGGGTCTTTTGGCTAATTCATGTTTTGGCGGGGATCTGAATCTGCCGGAGGGATTGATAATCTGGGTCGGACCGCCCTGAGATGGCCAATCCCGGAGTCGGGACCAAGTTTGTCTCTGTAAATTTAAACAAGTCGTATGGCCAACCACAACAACAACAGTATCACCACCATATCAACCACCAATATGGGTCGGGCCGGAATCGCCCTGGCGGAGGCGGAGGAGGAGGAGGAGGGATGGTGGTACTTTCACGGCCGCGGAGTTCGCAAAAAGTAGCTGGGACGAAGCTTTCTGTTCCACACCCGTTGAATCTACCATCATTGAGGAAGGAGCATGAGCGATTTGATTCCTCAGGGTCAGGAGGAGGCCCCACTGGAGGCGCTTCGGGAGTTGGTGGGGTACGGCCTAGTTCTTCCGGTATGGGATGGACTAAGCCGGCTGTGGTTGGTGAGAAAGATGGCTTTATAGGTGTTGGCAGTGATCACACTGGAGATATTTCTGGTTCCAGTGTTAATCATGGTTTTGACCAAGGAGGTAATGGTGTTGTTAATGGGGTGAGTAAAGGGAATAGTAGCTCCTTGTATGTGCCACCTTCTGTGCGTTCAGTTGGTCCTGCAGCTTCCGGTCTGTCCCCGAGCAATCAAGTGCCTGAGAAAGCTACGGTCTTGAGGGGTGAGGATTTTCCATCGTTGCAGGCAGCTTTGCCCGTGGTTTCTGTGTCAGAAAAGAAGCAGAAAGATGGTTTGTTTCAGAAACAGAAGCAGGTTATGAATGAGAATCTTGGTGATGAGCAGGGGGGTCGCTCGGGTTTGAGTGCACATGTAGATATGGGGTTGCAGTCCAGGAATCATGTTAGCAATGGAGAGAACGAGAAGGAAGGCGAAAAACGTGGTTTAGGTGGTGCTGGCATGTTTGAGAAAGACCGGAGGCAGGAGGAATACTTTCCCGGACCTTTGCCATTAGTTAAGCTGAACCTCAGGTCGGATTGGGCAGATGATGAGCGAGATACAGGGCATGGTTTGATGGACCGGGGGAGGGATCATGGGTTTACTAAGAATGAAGCTTGCTGGGATAGGGATTTTGATTTCCCAAGGCCAAGTGTTTTACCCCAGAAGCCAACATATAATCACTTTGATAGACGTGGGCAGCGTGACAATGAAACTGGAAAGATTACTTCCAGTGAAGCCGCAAAATTGGACACTTTTGGCCGAGATGCAAGAGCAACTGGTAGAGAGGGACGAGAAGGCAACTCATGGAGAGTTTCTTCACATCTTGGGATGGATGGATCTGGTATCCAAGAGGGCGGCAATGAAAGAAGTGGCATTGGTACAAGGCCATCTAATCAGAACAGAAAAATAAACTACGAAAATAAATATGTCCCATCCCCTTTCCGAGACAATGTTCAACATGATAATGAAAGGAGGGATGCTGGTTATGGACATGTAGGGAGACATCCTCATAGTAACTCAATGGATCCTTTTGGTGGGAGAGCATCTGATCGGAGCAGTCGAGAGAGTTACGGGAATGAACAGTACAAAAATCATAGAAGTGATCACTTCCAAAGTAGTTCAACTTCCAAATCATTGTTTTCTTTGGGCGGTAAAGGGCTTACAGTTAATGATCCCATACTGAGTTTTAGTAGGGAGAAACGCCCGTCCTCAAAAAATGAAAAGGCTTTCTTTAATGATCCTTTCATCAGGGACTTTGGAGCTACTGGGTTTGATGGACATGATCCTTTTGATGGGGCTTTTGTTTCTCTGGTTAAAAAGAAGAAAGATGTGGTTAAACAGACTGATTTCCATGATCCAGTCAGGGAGTCTTTTGAGGCTGAACTTGAGAGGGTGCAGAAAGTGCAGGAACAGGAGAGGCAACGCATAATTGCCGAGCAGGAAAGGGCTATGGAACTAGCTCGGAGAGAAGAAGATGAAAGGATTCGGCTGGCTAGGGAACAAGAAGAACAACAGAGGAGGTTAGAAGATGAAGCCAGAGAAGCTGCATGGAGAGCCGAACAAGAAAAATTGGAACTTATGCGAAAGGCTGAAGAGCAAAGGATAGCTAGAGAGGAAGAGAAACACAGAATTATTATGGAGGAAGAGAGGAGGAAACAGGCTGCCAAACAGAAGCTTTTAGAATTAGAGGAAAGAATTGCAAAAAGGCATGCTGAAACAACAAAAAATAATAATTCTTGTATCTTGACAGATGATAAGATATCAGTGACAGCTACAGAAAAAGATGTTCCCAAGTTAGCAGATGTTGGTGACTGGGAAGATGGTGAAAGGATGGTGGAGAGAATTACAACTTCAGCATCCGCTGATTCTTCAGGATCAAATCGGCCTTTTGAGATGGGTTCTAGGCCTCTCTTTTCCAGAGATGCCTCCTATTCCTTTTTGGATACAGGGAAACATCATAGTTCATGGAAGCGAGATGCACTTGAGAATGGAAACAGCTCATCATTCCTTTTACACGACCGGGAGAATGGCCATCATAGCCCTCAGCATGACTCTGCTGTTCGAGGCAGAGTGTTTTCCAGAAAAGAAGCTTATGGAGGACCTGGATTTATGTCATCTAAGACTTACTATAAAGGAGGGATTCCTGAACCTCGCATGGATGATTTCAGACAAATTAAAGGACAGAGGTGGGATCTCTCTGGAGATGGAGATCATTTTAGTAGAAATCTGGAGTTTGAATCTGAATTTCATGAAACCCTTACAGAGAGATTTGGTGATGGTGGATGGGGACAGAGTCATTCTCGGGGCACTCTTTATACTCCCTATCATGAACATTTATATCACAACTCTGAGACAGATGGGCTTTATTCCTTTGGAAGATCACGACACTCCACGAGGCAACCTCGTGTTCTTCCACCTCCTTCCATGAACTCCATGCAAAGAAGTTCTTACAGGGGTGACCAACATCCTGGGCCCTCAACTTTTAGACGGAATGAGTTGCCGTACAACGATGGCACAAGAAGTAAATCTACCATGCAGAAAATGTTTGATAATAGCCATCAGGAGATCATTTCAACAGCTCAAATAACTGATCTGAACGAAGACAGTACTGAGAATGCGGCACAGAAAATGGATGGGGACACAAAAAGATGTGATTCACAATCTTCACTCTCTGTTTCTAGTCCCCCTGATTCCCCTGTTCATCTATCTCATGACGATTTGGATGACTCCGATGATTTCCCTGGATCAGCTGCTGATCGCAAAGATGAGACCTTGGCTTTACAAGTTAATGAATCTGCAGCCTTGCCTATTGACGGTGGAAAAGAGAAAATGATGAGTGACTCAAGTTATGATGATGAAGAATGGCCTATTGAGACCGACGACCCCTTGCAAGAGCAAGAAGAATACGATGAGGATGAAGATGGCTATGGGGAAGGAGATGAAGCACATGATGGAGAGGATGAGAATACAAACCTAGCCCAGGAGTTCGAAGACCTTCAACTAGAGGAGAAAGGTTCACTTGACATGGTGGACAATTTGGTGCTAGGCTTTAATGAGGGTGTTGAGGTTGGGATGCCGAATGATGAATTTGAAAGAAATTTGAGGGATGAAGATGCAAAATTTGTCCCACCCCAAGTATCTGTTGGAAATGTGAAAGAACTGGGATCTTTTGATGGGATTTGCAGTGAAGAACAAGCCCTTCAAAATATGACTGATTCTGTGGAACTGGGTCTGGATGATACTTCTGGAATCTTCCAGGAAACTGAGAAGAAAAAAATGCAGGACTTGGTGATCCAACCTAAGCATGTTCCTCAAACTTCAGCAGCATCTGAACTTATGAACCATATGGATGCTCCTAGCACTGGCTTGTCTTCTCAGGCCCAAGTTCCATTATCAACAGGACAGATTTTTATGTCCAGTGCTCCCTCTGTTCATGGTCAATCAGAGGTACCTGTCAAGCTCCAGTTTGGG
>JAOQMM010000173.1:4006888-4031960 GCA_027563515.1 Erythroxylum platyclados | reverse complement strand
ATATAACTCATTTTGTATGATTATATATAATTCAATTTCATCCAACACAATTCGCCATAAGTCAAAAACTGACAATTATCATCCAGCAGGTTTTACTGGCCCTTTCATTAGCCCACCTGGGAGCATTCCAGGAGTTCAAGGACCACCACACATGGTTGTCTACAATCATTTCGCACCAGTTGGACAATTTGGACAAGTTGGCTTGAGTTTCATGGGCACAACCTATATTCCACCTGGAAAGCAACCTGATTGGACGCATAATCCTGTGTCTTCAGCCATGGTTGCTGGTGAAGGGGAAATGAATAATTTGGATATCGTTTCTGCACAGAGAAATCCAACCAGTGTTCCTGCACCTATCCAGCATCTTGCGCCTGGGTCGCCACTTCTTCCAATGGCTTCTCCTTTGGCAATGTTTGATGGGCCGCCTTTCCAGGTAAAGTCATGATCTGTGCTGTGTAAAATTACAACCATTTGGATAGAAAATTTATTCTGGAAAACAATTTCCTTTCTTTCTCTTAGGACAGTAATGTTATATACCATTGTGTGGGCTAAGATTTTTCTTTGTTTTCAGTTCACCAGTGTGGGGGCTTATATTTGATTTTGATTACTTCATGTCATAATGTTTTTCATTGCTATTGTTGTTCCTAGTCTGCCCCGGACATGTCAGTGCAAGCTCGGTGGTCCCATGTCTCGGCTTGTCCTCTTCAATCAGTCTCTGCTTCAATGCCATTGCAGCAACAGTCAGAAGGTGTTCTCCCCACTCAGCTTAATCATGGTCTCTCTGTCGAGCAGTCATTAGCAACCAACAGATTTTCTGAATCTCAAGTGTCAAGATCCTCTGACAATGGCCGAAATATCCAAGGAGCAACTGATGCAACTTTGAACCAATTACCTGATGAACTTGGGCTGGTGGACTCCTCGAGGTCTAGTAGTACCAGAACTTTGGCACAGAGCAGCATTCCCAAAAGCCCATCTGCCATTACCATTCAAGACGCTAGCACGACGGATGGCACCCAAAATTGTACCAGTAACAGCTTTAGCCAGAATACTAGTTCTGCTTTTAAGACACAACCTTCCCATCAGAAAACTGCATCTGGCCAGCTGTACAATTCGTCTGGTTACAGTTATCAGAGGGGAGGTTCAGTTCCTCAGAAGAATATTTCTGGGGGGGAATGGTCTTATCGTAGAATGGGATATCATGGGAGGAATCAATCTTTGGGTGGAGAAAAGAACTCCCCTTCTTCGAAGATGAAACAGATTTATGTAGCTAAACAGACAACAGGTGCAACATCCACGGTGTTATGATCGGCTTAGATATTTACTAAGCGTTGGTTTAACATGGAAAGCACGAACACTGAAGAGTCTTTCCAGAATGAAAACATTTTTGGCAGAACCTATTGATAGGAACGGCTGAGATTTGGAAACCTACAGTTGATAATATTGGCTTTCTAATCGAAGTTTGCAGGATTGTGGACTGGGACCTTTTTATGAGTCTTGTTTTTCAGGCTTATACGGAGAAGAGTTCTAGTGCGGTAGTGGCCTGGCGTCTAGATATATCATTTCAAAAGTTTTGTGCATTAGACGGGTGTGGTCTGTGATTACCTTTTATCATCACATTGTTGGCTGCACAAGCCAAAATGTAATCTCATGAGATTGATGTATGAATATAATTAATGATTCAGCTGATAAATTTTTGTTGCTGCCTGTGACGACCTATTTAAAATGGAATGGCAGCCATTGAACATTTTGTTTTGGGTGATCCAGAATTTCTTTTATTTACTCGACAGAATTTAAATCCTTACCACCCCAGATCATGAAACGGAAACTGCAATTGGCTGGCTAATGCCAATTAATGGAATTAATGGAAAGCCGTGTGCGTCCACTGTGGTCTTCAAATTGGTCTGCGAGTCAGCTGACGCCGCCCACTGTCCTGGGGATTATAGGAAGTCAACGTTTATGCTCGATTTGGTAAAAGGCCAACCTTAAGGAACTTATTTTTCTATTTTTGGTTGCAGCAGATAAAGATGAACCCGCTTTGACCGACCAGTCGCATCGTCTTCTCCTTCCAGAAACATTGTTTTTATTGAGATTAAAAATGTCATCGTACAGTGTTTCTCTCGGATTTGAGCTTCATAAAATACACATTAGCACTGGACCGAGTTTACAGCAAAAGTGTATTTCAGTTTATCGACTAAAAGCAATACTACAAAGAATTAAATAATAATCAAATAACTTAATCAACCAGCCCCCAAAAACAGAGAAGAAACAAGCTTCATCCTTCAAAAACTGGATGAAATATTATCGATTCTCTCAAATTTATTTGCGAAATCACTAATCCATCTTCATTATTTCTTTAAGCTCATCTTCCCCAAAAATTTCAAAGAAATCGTTATCTTCTTCATTTCCCAACCCTTCAACTTGTTTACTGCTGCTTTCTGCTCCCATGGTGTTCTTTTTTTTCAATGTCTCGTCTTCATTTGCTTTATAGTCTGTTGCCGGAAAATTTGTTTTGGCCTTGTCTCCCCTGAACTCAATCGCGGCTTTGTCATAAGCTCTCGCCGCCTGCTCCGACGTTTCGAAGGTGCCGAGCCAGACCCGAGAGGCCTTTCTGGGATCACGTATCTCTGCGGCCCATTTGCCCCATGGCCTTTGCCTAACACCTCTGTACTTTCCTTTCTTTCTCTTCTTCGCCCTGATGTCGTTGCTGCTTTGGGGCAATTCATGAGCTAGATCTTCCACCTGGTGCTCCGTATTTGTGGTGGGGAAGAAATAGTTGCAGCCAAGACATCCGTTGATGTTGCAGACGGGACACGTGTCAAAATCAGCGAGGAATGGTGAGGTTAAAAATGTGGCAGGTTGGAGGGGAATGATTGGTTGGTGTAGTTCCCATGTGGGACCATCAGGAACGTCCCCTGATATTATATGTTGGAGGGTAGAGACGATGATGGAGTGCTCTTGTTCTTTGGTTAAGTGCATTTTATCTGATATTTGTTATGTTCTCTTATGAGTTTGGGGAGTGTTTGGATGGCGGGGAAGTTTTGGATAGAATAGACCGTTCGAATGAGGGGTTCGGGCGGGTTTTATTTTGATCAGGCAATGGCTATTACACCTGGCTGCCAGCTGGCACTTTCAACACACGCTTTTTAAGTGTTGCTGTCCTTGGGCCGTTACGTTATCAATTGCGTCATATTTAAAACATGAGCATATCAATATTATCTTTTTTTATAAACTATTAATCATTTAGCTAATTGACTAACTAAAGTCAAATTTTAATTAAAATTAGATTCTCACTTCTCATTTATAACAATTTTTAGCCCTTATCACATAAAAATAATTGAGGATCTACAATTTAAAATCAAATTGCTTCATTAGTTATTAAAAATTTCAGTCATAAATAAGGATCACACTAGAGTCAAAGTCTAGTATAACTATGTCCGATCTAATTTAAATTCATCAGGTTATAGTTGACTTGATCAAGTTTTAAATTAAATTCAGACCTAAAATTTTATTTTATTCAAATCAATACGATCTTTTAAGTAAATTAATGTTATTTAAGATAAATTTTAAGTTTAAAAATTTTTAAATGGAACAATATTATTTTTAAAAATATTTAAAATAATATTGTTTTGAGTAGCTCACTTAAACTTCAGGCTCAAATCATTACGATACAAATATGTCCAAACTTCAAATCTTACATATAATATCAATTTACAATTTAACATTATTTACAAAAAGCTAAAGCTTAATTTTATTACATTGGTTACTTCAATCTAATGTTCACAAACAATTTTACTTATTATAATACAATCAAATTTATAAAATAATTTTAAAATAAATAATAAAATTTCTAAATCTATGGTGTATTGAGTTCCCAAATAGGGAAATTTGTTGTTAGCAATTAGATTGCCTAGAAATAGGCTTGTTTGTCAAAATACACTCACTTTATTTATTGAGAAAATGAATTATTTAGAGACAAACTAACACTATAAACTCTCACAACCCAACACCCGTTATGCGTTAGCTTGTTGAAGCTAACAACTCAAAATTTTACACACACTCTCTCACTCTTTTCTTCTCTCTAAAAATATGTCACTTATCATATAGCCAATGCCATATTTATAGGCTTCTACAACATCAAGTAGTTGACAATTTGTTTGTCAACTAATAAGAGAAAGATAAAGTCAATTTGAATTGTTAAATTGACCGACTAATAAGAAGAAGACAACTTCAATTTGCATTGTGAATTTAACTAAGTCAAATTTTTCATGGATAAATAATCTAGAAACATCTTGAAATCAAGTTTACTTTCCAACATTTGTTATTTTCATAATTGTTTTAATTTATTTTGTAATTTTAATTATGTTATAATTAAATTAAATATTAAAAATTGTGAATCTATGTGAACTGAAGTAACGATTCAATCATGTCAACCTTATTCGTGTATACTACATGAACATTGCAAATCTTGATTCGAGGTTTTCTTTAAATTTAACAAAAATTAAGATTTGGGTTGTTATGAATGTCATTTAGACAATATTAAATTCTAAATTAATATCACACATAACGGAAGTTGGTTTTTATCTTTGGCCTAAACCGAGCGCCGCACTGTTCGTATTATTTAGGAGGCGGTGGTTTACGAGGAAAAGCATCTCGTTGTGTGGTCAACTGACTTCTTCATATAGTTAGGTGGGACAGGAATGGCGACAAGCGACAGCAAATCAAACCGACCAAAATGATATTATTACTGTTAGAATGTATGAAAATGGTTGACCTTGGCCATTAATCACGTGCAAACGTCAACGACTTGTCACTCTCTATATCCATATCTTAATTGAGGTGTGAACAACATACGAACTTACCTATTCACCTCCGCATCCTCACCATGACTCGCTTTCTGGGCTCTGGAGTCGGCTGTTTTGCAATATAAAGGCAGACAATATGAACACGGTTTCATCATCTGCTACAGGGAAGAAAGATATCCAGCAGGAAGTGTGAAACTCCTGGAATGCAAGAAAGAATATGAAATTTCCTATTGAAACACGCAGTTTATTCACCTCCTGGCTCCTGTACAATTTCAAGCTGCTGCAGGTGTGCACCTGGGTGGGTAGTCGTGCTGGTGCCAGTTGTGGCTTAGAATCCTACACAAGAACTCCCTCATCTCCATGTCCATCCCCCAATAGAAGACTGAAGCCAGCAATTTTTCTCAATCTTCTTTCTTCTAAGTTAGACCTGACTTTATTTGAATCTGTCCAACGGCCAGCTGCTGCATATACGTTAGCAAGCATCACATATGATTCTGGATTTTCTGTGCTCGTTTCAAGAAGACTTCTCCCAATAATCTCCCCTAGTTCAAAATCACCGTGGGTTTTGCAAGCACCTAACAGAGACTCAAGTAGGCCAGCTGATAATTTACATGGTAGCTTCTTCACAATATCATAAGCCTCATTTAAGTGGCCGGTTCTACCTAGCAAGTCCACTATGCAAGCATAGTGAGCCATTTTCACTGGTATCCCATGTTTTACCATGGAGTTGAAGACCATCCAACCTTGCTCAAGCAAACCAGTGTGGCTGCATGCTGATAAAACAATAGAAAAGGTGATATCATCAGGTGTCACTCCTGAAAATTGCATCTGAGAGAAAAGTTCCAGGGCAGCTTCACCATCCCCATGAAGACAATATCCATGAATCATCACATTCCAGGAAAAGACATTCTTTCCAAGCATGTTTCCGAATAACTTTCTGGCGCTACAGATGTTTCCACATCTTGCAAACAAATCAATAAGAGCATTGCCAATGACGACGTCCTTGTTAAACCCTTTTTGTATGGAATAAGCCAGCAAAGAGTGAGCAAGATTCAGGCTTTTTAGCTCAGAACAGGCTGAAATCAAATTTAGAATTGTTACAGTACAAGGTTCTAAGCCTACTCGAATCAGATCTGCAAAGAAGGCTACTGCTTTTCTGGCATCTTTTGTTTGTACAAGCGCAGACATGATGGCATTCCACAAAGATATATCCCTCTTTGTTCCCAATTCAAAGAGTAAAAGACATGAACTTGTATCCTCAAATCTCGAGTACATAGAAACCATGGAAGATAGAAGATGAGTTTCTTGCAAAATCCCCAACCTAGTTGCAAAAGCGTGGATTGACTTACCTTGCCTCTTGTCATAGCATTGGGGCAACAAATTTATCAGGGTAAAAGAGCTTGGCCGTTGACCTTCCTTAATCATTTGATGATATAAGATCAAAACCTCACCATTTAGATTTTGACGCCTGTAACCAGACATCAGGGCATTCCAGGACACTACACCCCTTCTCGGCAAACCTTCAAAAAGTAATCTCCCAGCCTCAGTATCTCCACATTTACAGTACATGCTTATCAGCGTGTTAACTAAAGAAACATCAGAAGTGAAACCTTTTGTGATTGCATAACCATGAAGAATCATCCCTTCATCCAGATTGCGATCATCCTCAAATACAGGGAGAACGCTTATCAGTGTAACCAAATCTGGTGCTGTTCCCTCTTTGTGCATCTCGTCAAGGAGATTAAGAGCTTTTTCCACATCTTCACTGTGTATGCATCCACATATCAATGAGTTCCACGAGACAACATCTCTAGTTTGCATTTTGTGAAATAGCTTAAAGCAAGTGCTGAGATCATTGGAATCAGAGTAAAAGTCCAGGAGCGCATTTGACACATTGAGGGTTGAATCTAAGCCCTTTCTGATGCCATATGCATGGGCAGACTTACCAAGACACGCAGCCTTCAATTGTGAGCAAACAGAAATAACACTAATTAAAGATGCTGCATCGGGACAAAAACCAGAATTCTGGATTTCGATAAATGCAGCTAAACTTTCATCCAATTGTCCACAATGTTCATATCCAGAAACCATGACATTCCACAGTAAGAGGCTCTTAATAGACATCCCATCAAAAAGAAACTTGGCTGTTTTCATGTCTCCCATCTTGGAATACATGGAGACAAGAGCCGCTACAACAGAAATTTGATTTTCAGAACCATGTTTTATAATGTAAGCATGAATGGATTTGCCATACCAAATACTGTAATCTGAAGAACAAGAGGGAACGATGGACACAAAAGTAACAAAATCAGGAAGTACACAAGTACGTAGCATTCCTCGAAATATCTCAAAAGCTTCAAAAGGCATTTGCTTTTGTGCATAAGCAGATATCATGGCATTCCAAACAGCAACATTCTTCTCCACTCCATAATCAAAAAAACTTCTAGCAGCATATAAATGCAACTCACCGGCGTCGCCAGCATACATTGAAATTAAAGCAGGCACCAAGAAATTGTTCCCGAAATATCCAGCCTTAAGGGCAAGGCCATGAATACCCTTCCCAGTATCAAAACATCCCAAACGAGTGCATAGAGGAATTACGCTGGCTAAAGTGCTCAAATTAGGCTTCAAACCCACAGCAAAGATATGCTTAAAAACATTGAAAGCCTCTTGCTCAAATCCCCGCCAAGAATAACAAGCAATCAACGCATTCCAAGAGACCAAGTCGGGTTGAGGAATTCTATCAATCAACGCGTGTGCAATTCCAAAGCACCCACTTTTCCCATAAAAGTCAACTAAAGCAGTCAGTATAACAACATTTCTTTCGTACCCACTTCTCAAAACAGCACAATGTACCGTCTTTCCGATTCCAAAAGCACCCAAAATGGAACAAGCTTTGATTACAGAAGGAAACGTGAAATCATCAGATGGGCAACATGAAACTCGGCAATTCCCAAAAACATACAAAACATCCTCGTACAAAGCATAACTGCTAAGACCCCTAAGCATTAAGTTCTGGAGCGACACGGTGGGTCTCTTGAAAGTATTGAAAGCGGAAAGAGCAACATCCAAAGCACCCACATTGAAACATGAGTTTAGAAAGTGTTTCAGGAAAAGCTCACGCCCAAGTAAACCACTAACGATGAGAAGAGACTTGACAGACTTCAAGTGGCAAGTGTTTCTGCAAAGAGTTAATATTTGAAAGAAGAAATTGGTTTCTTTGAAGCTGAATGGAGAGTGTTTTGTGCCGAGTCGTCTGAATTCTGAATTAGCAAGTTCCAGAGCAGCACTAGATAGAGTGGTAACAGAGAGGAAACGGCTAGGAAGATTGAAAAACATAGTGGCGGGTAGGCCATTAGTGGATTAGGGGGGGAGCTCCGTGTCGCTCACCATCAATTTGGACGACAGGTAACTGATTCTGAGTGTAGTTATAACTGTTAAAAGAAGGCAGTAGCTACTGGTTTCTAACAACTTGGCATAAGCAGCTGGTATGCTGCGTCCTCAGAAGAAGAACAACCTTTGTTCTCGTACTAAGTTGATAGATCCTATGCTTACAAGAAGCCCATTGCATACTTAAGGTCCTGTAAGTGGTCAAACTACCATGCTTAAAGTCGAGATTAAAGGTCGAGACTTCATTGCATATGAGATTTTAGTTTTTGACTGGTGAAGAGATCTATCTTACACGCTTAATTTATAAATTATTATACGCATATAAAAAGTTCATTATTATGAAATTTATTAATATTAAATATATATAATTTATGTGAACCATTTCATTTATAAACAATGATTTCAAATTTTATTATTAATAAATAGATATATATTTAGTGATTATCAATCTTAATAACAACCCATGTTATGAATTGCAGCCATTTACAGTAGTTTATACCCATTGTTTGCATCTGGCATGCCTGAACTTCAGATATCTTCGTATAAACTCAAATATAAATATCATGATTCCGCATACTTGTCCCCAGTATAATGCCAGCATCCACGGATCTACAGAACTATCAAGCTCTATAACTAAGTTGTAGAGTAGGCTTAATCCTCTTTTCCGACAAAAGGCACGATCTAATGGAGTCCATGAAAAATCTAGTGCATCGCCTTGTAGTTTAAATGTGCAAATCAAAGAAAATAATTCCATCTTATTGAAATGAGTTTTAAGTAATAAAAATACGAATTGGATTATATTATACCACATAACAAAGGTCTTGTATCAACATAATAAAGATCTTGTACCAGGCAAAATACATAAACATGTCACACCATAAATTACCTAAGCCAAGACCATTTCTCCCTAGTTTGCAGATATATAGATGTTATGTAGATGGCTAGATTAAATGCCTCCACATCTGGAAAATGGTTCACAAAGTCCCATGATTTTACCCTAAGTTTAGTAACCATACATTGTCTTCTTCATCATCCTCATAAACTCCTCCAGATTCACTTCTCCATCACCTGTGCATTTCATAAAGCCAACTTGTAAGTGATAAGCAACACCATAATTGTGCCAAACAGATTAACAACGAAAAATCCGACTCAATCCAATTCCCCAGAAAACCTATGGACTAGGATGCAGAAGTGTGAAGATATCCGCCTAATTTCAGTTGGTGCTCAAGGTTTTCCAGACTTATTAGATTAACCTAATAAGTAAAGAACGTAAGTTGTTTCTGAAGGAGTAATTGCCACTTCCAATATTACAATTGAAAACATATTATCCAATAGTTTGGTAGGAATTCCAAGATGTTACAACAATGAGAAAGATGCACCCTACTGCCTCTATGTATGCCAACTCATAACATTTAAGTTGGTGTCAGGAGGAGGTCAGACACTCTTGTCAGTTTTTTGTTCTAAAATATCAGGAAAATATACGAATATGCAAACTTACGATCTCGATCTGCTTCTTCAACCATCTCTTCAATTTCTCTATCAGTAAACTTTTCACCAAGTTCTTTTGCTGTTCTTTTAATGTCAGCAACAGATATCTTATCCTGCAGAAAATGGGAGTGGGTAAGCAACTGACGAAAAGAAACAAAGTCAACAATGAATGACCAACAACGGACATTATTATCTTGGTCAATGATACGGAATGCCCTCATCAGCTCTTCTTTGGTGTCCCTTTCTCCGATCTTGGCTGTCATCATATGAACAAATTCATCAAAATCAATAGCACCGCTCCCATCCTTGTCCACATCAGCAATCATTTGATTGATTTGCTGCAATGAGCAATTCATTATGCATTAGTCATGTACAAAGGTTTCAATTCAATTTGAACCAAATAGGCAATAGCAACACACAATGATTTTAGACATTTAGACAGGAAGGAAAACACCCCAATTACAAAATTATACATTAGGGGACCCTTCTGTAACTTGGCTTGTTCATTCCTTTGCAGTTAACACAGAACTTGTTGCAAGGAGAAAAGGAAACACAGCATAGGCCCACAACACAGATACTTTATTTATTTGCGAAGTAGTAAAGGAATGCCTTTATTGATAGCTTCATTACTGTAAGATCTGAACCAATTCATAAAGAGAAAACAGCAGTTTCAAAATGCACATACATTAGTTACATGAACCGATAATTCACTAACAAATTCAGGCTCAGAAAAGTACCATAATTTCCAAAAAGAGATTTACACTTATGCTAAGAGTTAGAAGATACCTCTTCTGTCATCTCAAAGCCAAGTGCCCTGTCATACGAGAAGTTCAGTGTTCACACATCTTATCTCTAACCAACTTAGAAAACTTTTACGCAAGTTATGCAATAAATACCTCATAGCAATATTCAACTCCTTAGCATCAATAGTGCCTGAATAAGAAAACAAACTACCATGTAAATATTAAAATTAAAAACATAAACTGAAGCCAGAGATGCCAGTAATAATATCATTACCTGAATTATCAGTATCAAATAGTTCAAATGCTTCTCTAATTTCTTGCCTTTTTTGTGCTGGTAACCCATGATGTCGCCCTCTAGGCTTATCTGTACGAGACTGCCCTCCATAGATTTTTGACTGATGAGGCAAAAGTGCACATATGAAAGTCATAAGCCAAAAAAGTACTTCAAGGAAATGATAGAGGAACTAAGTAAATTTAATAGACATTTCAAAAAGGATAGCAGGACATATAATTTGAGTGATCTGAACACGACAAAATAAGAGATTTTAACAGACGATTAAAAATGCATAATAATGCAACTCGGGATTGGTCATAAAGTCAATATTTATTCTGCAAAAACTCATCCATGATCAATTAAAACATGTCCAAAACAAAGTGAAACGCATAGTAGGAAGCAGATCTTCAACTTAACATTCCCCTCAATATAACACCAGCATTTCCATTGCTAAATAGCAAAAAAGTTCATAGAGAACTAGCAGAAACTGTAACTAACAACAGAACCTGGAATACCAACAACTACCGAATCATCTTCTAATTACTCGAGTAATTTGAAAATGATGGAGAACATATCAGATCAAATAGCCTTCCACACTTGATCCAAATGTTACAACTAAAACTTACATGTTCATTATGTGGAAACATCTAGACCGTATAACTTCTCGTCAAAAATCATGCACTTTAAATTAATGATAAATCAGTAAAAAGAAAATCCAGAGTTCAGACCCAAAAAATTGGAATAACGAATCCTCACAAAACTAAATCCATAACCCGGTGATCTACACAACAAATTGTTCCAATTCGTTCATTCCCAAAAGCACCGGCGCAGCACCCTTGACCACAATCTGAGTAAAAGGAAATTATCTCCCAATTTTAAAATTTTAATTATTACATAGATTCCATGAACGATCAATAGTAATCAAAGATGCAAATTCATAGAAAAATAAACGCATCTGTAAGAAATTTTCGAACCAAACAGAGAAGAGGAGATTCGTGTTTCTCAGCAAAAGACTCGACTTTTTTGGAAAAAAAGAAGATGATTCACTGAGAAGTGACAAAATAGGGATCAACGAAAAGAAAACGACGGAGAATATAAGATTTCTATACAAGAACAAACCATAGCTCAATTGTGTCGATCAACGGGATAAGCTTCGTGTGCAAGAAAATTCGTCGGGCAGAAGTGACTTGCCTGTTAGTATAGCATTTGCAGGTCGTACTGTTAAGAATCGAACTTTTGGGCTTAACAACAACAACCGACCTCCCTGTTAGTTGGGTCCATGTGCTTGTGACCCACAACTCTGATATGGGGTCTAATATAATTTAGCTTAATTTGTATTAATCAGAGATTAGCTAACTAATTAATAACTAATCTTTTTAATGAGCTGGCATAACCTTATTTAGGCATGGCAATCCAGCTCGAACCCGACCTACGAGCCGAATTTCTTGGCTGACCGAGTTAAGGGTCCAGCTCAGGCTAAAGTTGCCTAGCTCAACTTGACCTAAAGAGAAAAGTTGAAGTTATTTTTTATATTTTTTAAAAAAATTAAATTTAATTGGGCCACTAATCAACCCGAGCTCAACATATCATACGTCTGACCTAGCTTGTTGTCATTTATACCTTATCAACCAAAAGTCCCCGGTTCACTATAATCTAGTGACGGACCGTCTTTACACTCATTATCCTTCTGTTCAAATTGTCTTTTCACACAATATAGGTCTTCCTGTACTGATGAGTACTTCTTTCCCAATTCGGAGAGATTCGCTTTGGATCTTGACTTTCCTCAGTTACATCCTCCATCCTTGAAGTCGGATGCTTGATTCGCTGCTCCGAATGTGTTATCATACTTTTGATTTCTGTTTCCATCTGATGAAAAGAAGACACTTCCATTTAGAGAGAAACATTATGCTCTGCAAGCTCTCTAACCCTTTCACGAAGTCTCTGCTCCTCTAATTGGCACTTTTCAAGCTTCGTAGAATAATCATTTGACCTTTATCTACCTCCTTCTCTAGTGCTGATTGCAACTCACTCTTCTCCTTCTCTAATCTTTGGGTGCGAGACTCTAGTTCTGCTTTTGCCAATCTAAACTCTTCCATTGCAGAATCCCTCTCAGCAATCCGAGACTTCAAAACACCTGATACCTCATTTGCCAAGCTTACCTTATCAGCCATCAAGTTTCTAATAATCTGAACCGATGATGGAAAATCAAATCCACTATCTTGAAGAAAGCTGTCCTGATCAAGCTCTTCAGAAAGAAAAACTACTCTCTCCTCGATTTCCTTTGATCTTCGTTGCAGTTCCACATCTATAGCATCCTCATTTGCAACAAAGTTCACATCACCATTGTTGTCTGGTGGAAATGATGAATTGGAGATTTTGAGAAATTAAGGTTACGCCAACTGTTACGGAATTTAGTTTAAAAATTAGTTAATTAACAGACCTCATACTAGATAAAATTTTTATGTAGCAATAGAGTCCTGCAGAAAAATATTTAAATATTTTATGTAAGAAATTCTGAACGGAGGAATTAATTATTTGTTAATTTATAAGTCTGTTTAAATATCTATCAAATATTAGGGTTGTTTTAGAATATTTATGAACATTAAAGTCTTAATTAAATTTTGGTCAAAGCTTTTGGATTTTTGACTCTTTTGCATTACTACCAAACCCTGCAACAAAGCGTGGATTTGGCTATGATTTATTTGACAACGATTCCAAAATCATCGCTAAAAATAAGCTTTTGGCAACAATTTTTAAAAACATTGCCAAGGTTAACCGTTTCGCGACGTTTTATAAAATTGTCGCTAAATGCAAACCTTAGGTATCAATTTTTGGGAATCGTCGCAAAAAGCTCATCCTTTTGCGACGTTTTAGTATTTTCGTCAACAAAGTGTGAGTATTTGGCAAAAACTTTAGATATCCTTGCAGAAAATTTGTCGCCAAAAGCTTAAATAACAAAATTACTCTTTTATTTATAATTATAAATTCATTAATTTTGAATTGATTATTTTGTAACTGAACATTATATTGAGAAAAATCAAATTTAATATTATTGACAATAATTCTAAGTGTAAAAATATATTTAGCTAATAAAAAGTCAAATCATTTTAGTAATTGATGAAACTATAAACTCAAAATTAATTAATATTACATAGATTTATCAAAATTAATTAATATTACATAGATTTATACTTTTTATTTTTGTCTTTTAAATTATATAATTTGACAGTTTTATATGATATCACAAAATTTTTAAATAGTTTTAACATGAAGTTTGTAATATAATGATATATGATTCTTACAGAAAAACAATAAATATTGATATATGGTGAGTAATATAATATAATGATATATGGTAAGAACATATATATGGTAAGAACATAATATAATATCATTATATTATATTATAATATAATATAATATAATGATATATATTTGAAGTTAGAACAATTTTTACAAACAAAATAATAAATAAAGCTTCACGCTTGTTCCTTCGAAAAGAAAATGAGATAATTATTTTTTAGGATTTCAGGTGACATGAGACTCAGTAGATAATGTAAAGGAGTTCCCTATGTTTAGATTCCTAAGAAGGTTCCTTACGCATTCAAAGGCATTAATTGAAACGGTTAAAGATCTTCCCTCAGAAGTTAGTTTATTGACACCTTCTTTCAACAACTTCTTGGCTTTAACTAAACTAGCAGAAGATACAGTAAATGATTTCCCAAATGTAGTATAGATCACTGAATTGGATAAACCATACGTACCATGTGTTTCACCTAAGGAACAAACAGTATAAAACAATCAAAGCTAAATCAAACGGTATAAGGAACCCAACTTTGAACACATGCATACCCGATTGAATGACTTTATCATCGTCACAATGAACAGATATAGTTTTTGCAATCAATGACTGTTCCAAAACAACCAATTTCTCTAATCATGTATGGACCATCGAGACATCGCCACTACTTTCATTTTCATCTATGTTCTCTTAAAGATTTGAGAAAGCTTTACACAACACATAATATATACAATCAGACATTCATCTAATAGCTTCCTAACAGAAAATGAGATACAGATAATAAAGAAAGAAAGTTCATTCGAATAATAATAAAAATCTTAAAGAAGAAGATCCACACTTTGATGAGGAGATTTGTTATACATCGATTTGCTCATCAGAGAGAATTTTGTCAAATTCCTCCCATTGGAGCTCATTTTTGCCATTGAAAACTAGCCACCACTTTGACATTCCACGATGAATTTGTGTTAATAGTTTTATTCTGAAAGGTCAATAGATAGAAAAACAAGTCATAAATATAATCAATATAGAAGCAGAGTGTATAATTTAATAAGGAAACAAAAAATTATATGAAGTTATATACAATTAATAAAATATTCACAAAAGAGGCAAAGATCATCCAAACTTAATTTTTTAACCATCCAAAAATCCCCTATACAAGCACATTCTAGTTTGTCAATCACCGTTAAAGATAAATAATACCCAGAGCAGATGACACAAATTAATAAGTGATCTAACATCTTTCAGAATAGAAGACTTCTTATTTGAATGTTCCAACTTTCTAACAATGTTAATTTTGTGATTTGTTAACTTAGACTAATTCATATGATAAGGATGAGAATGTTAACTGTGTATGTACTATGCTTAAGGGATACATAATTAAGTGTGCTTTCGACTAAAGTTGCTATTATGATAAAAATAGTGGGAAGACTTACCTAAAGAGTTTAATGAAGACTGGGGATCAAAGTTGTCTGTATCTTTTCAAAACAAGACCCTATGATCTCTAACTACTAGCTGGAAATCTGGATTAAACAAAAAAGACACTGAGGTAGTACAAAAGAATCAATTAATTTCATACTTCGAGATTAGCTTTCACCTAGGATGGGAGTGATCTGTGACTCCTCTTAGAGAAAGCTAATGACTATCTATTGTAGAACAACGACCAAAGGTAAAAAAGAAGAAGAAAATGTGAGAAGGAAGATAGAGAAACCCATACCTGGGAACTTGACCAGCTCAAAGAAGAAGATCACCTTTGATGGTTCAACCCTAATTAAGAAGCATTTGTAGACTCTTTCGGCGGGGGAGGTTTTCAATTTATGTCCTATGTTCGGGTAGTTAGGTTTTTTATTTCATAAAACAACCTGGTATTGGTTAATAGTTTATCGCTACGAAATAAAGCGTAGGTGAAAACTATTAGTTACGATTACAGAGAAACGTCGCTTATGATTTTCAGCTACAACGATTTGACGACGTTTTTTGCGACGAATATAAATCGTTGTTAATGACTATTAGTGACGATTTTGGGACTTCTAGTGACAGTTTTTTGGTACCCAAATGTCATTTATGTTATATTTAAATACAATCTAGGAAATAAGAAGGTTTGAGAGTAATATTTTAAAAACCGGACTGGAAGTTAAACAGGTAAGACAAGAGATTTAAGGTTTAAAAGGTTCAATCGATATTAAACAGTCATAAAACCTGCTAAAGATTAAATAAAATTACAAATTTTAAAATATAATTAAAAGAATTTGTCCATACCTGATGAAGAATTTAAAGTTTAGTTAAAAAGGAAATAATTAAATAAAAATTAATTGATTTATCTTAGTTTATAAGAACTTATTAATTTACAAAAATTAACTAATTAATTAAAAAATTGATCAATTTTTATCAACAAAAGTTGTTAAAATAAATTAAACTAAAAATTAAAAATAGAATCGAAAAATTAAACAATTCAAAATTTTTATAATTAAATCGGATGAACTGGTTAAATTTTTGAACCAATTAAATATGTCACTTATAGCAGCCTTGTATATAAAGAAAGCTTTTGGCTCGTATTTGTTGGCCTTGTCATAAGCATGGGAACAAAAATCTTCTGTTTCTCCTATTTCCAAGTCATCCCATTTGTCTAATTTTTGTGAGTCCTATTTATTGAATCGATAAATTTTTATAGAATAAATTAAATACAGAGTAATAGAAACAGATGATCTAATCCCTACAAGTACAAGTTGTAAACCGCTGTTTTGACATCATTAGGAATGCATATTTGTCCGTAAATTTTAAATACAAAATGGAATTATTGAAGATTTCACGTATCATATTTTTCATTTCTCTGTCAGTTTTGTTACGACATGTTAGTGTGTAAATTTCATTAAGATTTTCTAATCTCACTGACTAATGATTTTAAGCTTCTGTTTAAATGGTAAACTTTTGAAAAACTACATTTCAATACCAGAAAGGAAAAATGAAATGTGCCTACCTCGCAGTAATCCAATACACGTTCTTCAAAATGAACAGACTCTTATGTTTCCGTGTAGAACGTGCGCATGGCCTAATTTGTTCAATAATGCAAGTAAATCGGCATTCATACAACAGAAGCAAAGTTTATATGAATTTGAATTTATTATATGATTATGACTTATGAATTAATTAATTATTTTAAAATTTAATTACACAATAGTGGGAGAGATAATGTAAGAACAAAATAAACAAAAGCTGTAATTAAAAGATAAAAATCATTAGGATCTGTAATATCACCAATGACCTCATGGTAATTTTACACGTGTGGCTCTAACTATTTAGTTGATAAATAGGGAGCAAGAGGGCCATTTGCCTTTGATCTCTTTAATCCCCTCCCAAACATTATTGGAATAAACTGTGCAAAAGCATTTTCTAGTAACATAGAGACTACTTTTTAGAAGATCGTATGCGGGAAGGAGCATGGCTACCCTACACTCACTACTGCTGATTTCAATTGCATATCTTGATTTCTTTTGCATGGGACCCAGCCAACCCTATCTTCTCATCACCACGACCCCTTTTTTTCTTGTTCTCATCACATTTCAAGAGAACTCCAAACAGCTTCGGACCCTCCCCACAGCCACCATTTTTGTCGTCATCGTCATCGTCATCGTTAACATCATCGTCGTCGTCATCACGGTTCACGCATGCCCCACCACCCAGTTCATCGTGAGTGGACCCAGAGCAACTTCCTTGCCGCATGATGCGATTGATCTGATCGGGCCCCACATTCACGTACTTAGTCAAGAAAGCCATCAGCTCCTCGCATTGTTTCTTGGCTTGTGCCAGCTCCGAGCTCAACATTTCGTTGTCTTTCTTCAACTTCTTGTTCTCTCCGGACAAGTCCGCCAATTGGGTCATCTTCGCCACCGTCTCCACCGACCCAAGGTTCTTTGAATCAAGAGAAGAAGTCGATGTCGAACCCATGTCCTCGCCAGAGTTTGAATGCAACGAACCACCGCCTACTGCCAATTTAACGGCTCCACTACCTTCGGTCGGCGTCGCGGTTACCGCTTTGCGACGACGGATTTCGGACAAGAGCTCTCTCCGTCCTCGCCGGAAATTCTCGTTCGCGAATTCCCATTTGTCGGGCACGATCTTTCTGAATCCCTGCCAGTTAACAATAAAAACACCATCTTTTCTTAATGATATCAAACTCAAATTAAAAAAAATAATTGAAATAAACTAATTACTAAATTCTTACCCACGAAGTTAAAACTTCGATAATATTCAATAACGTGTAAAATTAAAATAATGGGAACTATAAGTCAATCACATGGACTAAGACAGTATTTTGGTGTCTATATTCCTGTTCATGGTTTCCACAAAATCCAATTCGGACAAGGAAACTGAAACGCAAACGCCCATGTTTTTGTTTCACATTTGGATGTCGGGTTCGGGGCTTGGTAATAAATCGGCGCAGCCAACGACAAGAAGATATTGTTTGGGATACGGAATTGGACTTTCAAGGGATTTCAGTCTATCTACGCAACTGGAAATTCTATTTAATTTCGTAGGCTAAAGAAAGGAAAAGCTCATATATATTCCATTTAGGGTAAAGATGGTTAGTGCGAAATTGTATCTTATCAAGTTGCATCTTTTAATAGACAGCAGGAGCATTACGAATCATGTTTTTCTAAAAGACTATTGCGAGTCGTCAGACATGTATGTATTAGTAGTCAAAGCCAACAACCACAAGCCTTATAGGCCAAGATATGGAAATATAGCCTATTCATTAGTCATACTCTATAAGTGTCTCTTTTCTTTTCTTTGATTGCAACATAAAATGAGAAAATTCGTGGTAACTTTAAACTTAAACCCACGTTTTACGGAAGACTTTTAAGGTACATAAACTCAAGTTCTAAATACGATATTAACTTCACTAGAACATTTCGTCAAATAAGTTGTCGACTACGGAATACAATACTAAAAACAAAAGAATACAACTCATGTACACATGATTAAATTAGCATCAATAATTCAATCACTTCTAACACCAACTGTACTATAAGGTTCTTCAATATATGTATATTACTGAACTCTCCAAATACGACAGTTGTCTCTATACAATTTTGTCCTTATCTGCGATCGAATATACGAGTTATAGACAGTTATGCCCCTTTACCTAATCTTAGTTTCCAAGTATAAACATCGCTAGATACGACCTTACACGCTTCTAGATGCACCGATAACAAGCGATACACGCTCTTTACCAACTTACCAGAATAGACCAAAGAGTCTTCCGGCAATAGAGTCCTAAACTACCGTCCTACCCACCATCGACATTCACATCCGAAATAGGATTCTAGTGTCTACACAGATTTGTTTGGTTGCGAGGAAAATCCGGGGATTCATTGACACTAAAATCTCCCTACTCATGACGGCTACACAAGAAAACAACCAAGGTGTGGTTCTTGACCTAAAGCTATTATAACGTTCACAAGTGGTGGTTTAAACTTGAATCAAGACAAACGTAGGAACAAACAACGTGAAACTAACGATAGAACAGAGGTGGGTGGGACTTACATAGGTGTTGAGCTGGCGAACAAAGCTGGAGAAGTTGTTGTGCTTGAAATAGTTGGGAAGTAAATCCTTGGCAAAGTCTGCAGTTTTCCAGACAACAAAAGTGGAGCCAGTCTCGTTCCAGGATATCACATCGTCGGTGGTCGGATCATCCACCAACTGGTACGTTTTTGTCAGAAACGGCGCAGGAACAGACCGTTGGGCCATTTCTTTCCGATCTGAACGGCCGAAAACAACACAAGAGCCTAACACCAAAATATTCAAAGGTCTAAAAAGAGAAGATAACAAAGAAAGAAAGAACCACCAAAAAAAAACAAAGAGTTCGAATAACAGGATCAGACTGATCAGCAACTAAAAAGCAAGAGAGCGGTGAGAAACTCCCAGCCCCAACAATAAAAACCGGAAAGGAAACAGTTAGAGCAAACGAGATTAGAGTCAGAGAGCTTCTTCTTATCGACTTCCATGGATGTTCAGCAAGATAAGATTGAGGGTTGGTGCCAATAGAACACACAACGCAAAGACCATAACTTTCCTTTTAAAGAGAATGGACCCTCCCTAGAGTGGACAGGTATAAATTTCCCCTCCGGTTTCGTGTACGAGACACTTATAATAAAAGAGCGACTAATAAGGAGAGAAAGCAACGTGGAGTTCTAGAAATTCTGAGAAACAACACACTACTACTGCTACTACAACTGTAGCATAAAACTAAAAACCTTTCCACAGCGCATCCACACGATACGCCCACTTAGTTCTCGCTCTTTGATTACTTTCTTGACGATAATGATATGAGAGAGAGACAAACTTCTCTTATATTTATTTAACGAAAGAATATTCAAATAGGGACTCGGTACGTGGAGATTGTTCTTGGTTGTTTCTATGAGACGGGAAGCTTCCAATATGTTACCGGCTACTCTCCTTCCTTGGATATGAACGCATGGCCTTCTTCGCCTTCTTTTTTGCTTTTTCCTAAGAAAAGGAGAAGAAGGAAGAAAGAAAAATGAAGAATGACGAAACCCTTCTGTCTCTTTCCAATTTTCAACACCTACCGTCTTCTTCGTAAGGTTCCGTCTTCTCCTTGTCTTTGTAACAATTTCATATTCCTTGTGCTTTTTCTCCTTATACATCTTCCTTATGTTCTTTTTGGAAACTTTTAGTTCAATTTCTGTGAAAATGAAAAATATAACCTCATTTTCCTAATTGTGGTTAAGATGTCAATTAAATAAATTATAAAAGTTAACGAATTGTGTTACTTGGGATAACTTGTGATGTACTTGTCTTTTGTTTAATTATTCTCACAATTTGCATACTAAGTGTGCAATTAGTCCTCCATTTTGCTTCCAAAGTTTAATTAACACGATTTGACTGATAGCTACAAACTTTCTCAATTGAAAATATTATAAAAATGCTAACCAATTGAATGAAACCAATTGTAAGAATGACTATTAATTGATGCGATACATATGCATATGTGATCAATTCTTCTTTTCTCAATGAAAGTTTTGATAAGTTTAATTACTAAAACTTTCATTCCAACAATCAAAGATTCATGGAAATTGCTTTACCAATTTACATCAAAACTAGCAAGAGTAGATAGGGCTCCACAATTTGAAAATGCTGTGTTACCTAAATGACTATTATGGCATCTGCATTTCGTAATATAACAGTAGGTGGAGACCAGCCAACTTAGAGGGGTAGCTTTCTGAGACCAACGTAACTTCTTCCCTCGTTGAGCAATTCCTCCAAGGATACTTATATTTTTCCAAGAAGTTGGCACTCCACCCGGCCATTGTTGGAAATTATGTCGCTTGAGGATATGGAAAAGAGACGTCACTGATCAAACAATTCGATAGTCAATAAGTACTTTGCATGAATATCAAAATAATTGTAGTCCTAACTTTGCGGTTGGGTCACGAGACAATTGTGTGGAATTTGATTAATGTCACAATCTAAGTGGCTTTTGTCATTTATTGACTAATCATTTCAAGGTTCTGAAATGTTGTTCACTGACTATTGTTAAGAAAACGTCCAATATCCAAGCCTGGATCAATGTGTTGAAATAAAGATAAGAGCCCAACCACAAACGTTGAATTTATATGGTATGATTTTTCATCAATATAATGTATTTAATAGTAATATCCGAGTATGGTCATCTCTAATGAAATAATACGCAGTCCAGCTGTCCAGTTTTCAAAACAATAGTAAACTCCATAAGTGATTTTAAGGTAAGATACGATAGAAGACATAATATCTTCCTCTATTTAAGGGCTTAAAAATTCTCCCCACCTATGTTTTAAACAAAATCGAGTATAAGTTGTAGATATACAAATATATAATTCATAAAGTAACGATTTCACCCATTATGTTTTAGATGCAACAATTGCCACGGTATTTTGTTTTGGTAGAAGATCTGGCTACAGTTTTTTTTTTTTAAGTGCAAAATACCATGTTGGATCCTAGAAAAAGAACATGGGCACTAGTTGAAGTTCTATCATCTTGATTGCCTCGCCAATCAACATAAAAAAAAAAAAGAAGTAAATATAGGTCAATAGTTGGCGAAGTAAGAGTCCATGAGATAATTACCCTTCAAATAATGCAAGAGGCCTTGAAAGCAATCCAATGAGTGGAATCAGGACAGTGCATGGACTGAGAAAGTTTATTGATAGAAAAAGCTACATCCAATCTTGTTAATGACAATTACTGAAGAGCACCAATAATTCGATGACAGGCAGTAGCATCAACAGATTTATTGAGCATGGACTTGATTAAAGATGAAGAGACGCTTAGAGGAGTAGCATCCTCTTTACCTTCATACATATTTCCACTTTCAAGTAACTTCTTAATGTAATAATGTTGAGTAAGAAAAAGACCATCCTTATAAGGAATTACCTCAGTTCCCAAAAAAAAAAAAAGAGAAGAAGATGGCTCTTGGAGATAAAGTTTGGTAGGTAATTGAGTAATAAATAAATTAAGAAATTTTGAATTATTACCCCTAATGAGAATATCATTCATATATATCAAATATCATGGTGCCACTTCGATAAAATAACAAAGAGTGATCATTATGAGAATGTGTACGTAGAAACCACAAAAGATCTCAATGCAAGATACTAAACTCGGGGAGTTTGCTTAAGACATAAAGAGCTTTCTGAATTTTACAAACATATGATACTGCAAAAGAATATATAAAAACAGGAGGTTGAGTCATATAAACTTCTTCTATAATTGGTCTATAAAGAAACACATTACTGACATCTAACTATGATATACGTTAACCTTTAGAAACTGTAATGCTCAAAACATTCCTAATTGTGATAAGTTTTACAACAGGAATGAAGATATTTATGAAATCAATATTAGGTCTTTAAAGAAAACCTTTAGCAATTATTCTCACTTTATAGTGTTGAATTGAGCCATCTAAATTTGTTTTGACCCGAAAACATTTGTAACCAATGATATTAAACTAAGATTGAGATGGAACTATCTCTCATGCATAGTTTCAAATCAAAGCATTATATTAGACAGATATAGCCTTATGCCAATATTGATCTTTTATGGCTTGAGTGATAGTACTTGGTTCAACTAATTGTGGAATTAAGTGTTTTATGGATAGTTATAGTTTTTTTTTCTTGGTTTAAAGGTATGATTTTAAGATCAAGTAACCATACTGTGAGTATGTTGAGATTGTTAAGAGGAAGAATTAGACCAGATAGATATTTCAATTTCAGTTGATTATGCATTTGAATTAGTTAGGGAAGATATATCAAGTAAGAAAGTAGGTAAGATGTTGGAGATAGGTACAAACTCTAAATTAGTAAAAGAATTCAGAGGAATAAAAGAAGGAGTGGAGTCAAAACTCATATTAGGAAAAGAATGTCAATAAGAAGAATTCGAAAAAGTGTAGGACTCTTAATTTTTTCTTTTTGAAAAAATAGTAGTTTGATAACAAAAAAACATATTTTTGAAATGTTACATGTTATGAAGTATACAATTTATACAACATGATATCAAGACATAAAAATTGGCTTTGATGTAAGAAGTAACTAATAAAAAAAATAAGGCTTGGAATAAGGTTCAAGTTTGAATTTAGTATAGGGCCTTAACTAAGGATAACAAGACAACCAAATGTTTTAAGACTCAAATAATCTGGAGCAACATGAAAGAACTCAGTATGAGGTGACTGAAACCAAAGTAGCAACTTTGGAACACGATTAGTGAGATATGTGAATAGGTTGTCGAAGCCCTCATAATTAATTTCTGATTGACTAAACCATTGTAGCAGTCGTGAAACCAGGTTGAATCTCAAGAAAACTAAATATTAGTTTTTAATTTTAATCGATAAAACATAATGGGAGTTTATGATTAGTTAACTAACAAACTAAAATTAATATACAAGAAATAAAAAAAAACTATTTGAGTATAAAAATGAGAAATTCAATTTTACCTAACTCAAATTTGAGGAAAGGATCTTAACCAATTATAACTCTAATCATTGGTCTAAAAAGAATAAATTTTTACAACTTAAGCCTTCAGTTTTAAACCTATCAACAAAGCTATAATAAATCTATTTTTCTACATTAATTGATTCAAAACTAGCATTCAAATCAAAACTTACTATTAACTTATTGGATATGATAGTATTCCATATCAATTAAATAATAGTAATAAGCTTAAAGAAAAAAACCAAACCCTAAATTAAATAATTGAAAAATCCATAACTATTTAATTTAGTTTTATTGTTTCTCATAAGTTAGCTATACAAACACATAAATAACCTACTTGCTGCTTGTACCACTCATTTATGACAATTATTGATTGGTGAACTCATGGATAATAGTAGAATAATTAACACTAAATCAATTTGTCAAATCAGTCAATATTAATTACTCATGAAATAGAAGAATAAGAAACAAGAAATATTTGAATTAAAATACTTGTAACTTTGGAAACTTTTGTTCTAAATCTATATTGCATTTTAATTCAGGTTTAGAATAAAACATTCCAAAGTTACAAATGAATTTAAATTCCCCTTTAATAAGAAAATTCATATTTGGCCACTTATGACTTTCTTTTCCTCTCCAAAAATAAAAGAAAGAAGGCAAAAGAAAATATAGAATAACATGTTATTCCCTCTGTAAAACTATAATCTACGAATATTCCAAAGATAATGATTGAAACAAATATGAATCCATATATAATAGAGATGAAAATAAAGTATCCTAATTAGACTAAACTTCCTAGAATGAGTTTAACTCTAAACATGATCTCGTCTTGTCAGTTTCAACAATCAATCATCTTTTACTCCATCTTCTCAAAATTTATGACTTTGATGAATTATGCTCTAATTAGATATTTCAAGCCAAATTTAGTCCAATCTAGAACTTTTGAGGGATACGTTAAGAGTCAAAGAGATTTAAACTAAGTAATAATAAGACTTAATGAGTGATTTCTGTCTTTTTCTGTTTTTAAAATGTGATGAATTGCATCCATAAAATGCATGACCACATTAATGGAGTTGTGACTGAAGTGACCAGGCTAG
>JAOQMM010000173.1:3990339-4005496 GCA_027563515.1 Erythroxylum platyclados | reverse complement strand
GGGAAGCCCTAATAAAATAACTAATAACTACAACTATTCAATTTATTTTTTTTATTTCTCATAAATTAGCTATGCAAATACATAAATAACCTACTTATTACTTATACCAATCATTTATGATAATTACAGAATACTGAATTCACAGATAATAATAATAAAATAATAAACAATGAATTAATTTATCATATCAATCAATATTAATTACTTATAATACCGGAATTAAATTAAAATCCAAGTTTATAACAAAACCTTTTAAAGTTACAAATTGAGTTTTAATTCTCCTTGAATTAGAAAATTCATATTTAACCACTTGTGGTTATCTTTTCCTCAGAAAAAATAAAAGAAACAAAAGACAAAAGAAAATCAAAAATAATAATTGAAACATATCAAAATTCCTATATAATTGTGCTAAAAATAAAATATTCTAATTAGATTAAACTTTTTAGAGTGAGTCTAACTCCAGGCATAATTTCGTCGTATGCGTTCTAGTAATTGTCAAATCTCAATTGTCACTTTTTAAAATAAAATAAATATGAATTTTACCAATTAATCACTAAAATCAACCTAAAATAAAAGAAATAAGTCTAATTAATATAATACAATGGCATCTTATCAATATGCGACTGCTTTGAGAGCATAGGTAAAAAAATTTGTAGGTAAAAAAGCTTGATAAATCAATGTGAAAGGTGGCTTCAACAGGATGACGATATCATCTTTCGGCGGACCCATTACTTTGCAGTGTGCTTATATGTTTTGCGTACAAGTATATCTCTACAATTATTTGTAGATCCTTAACCAATATAGAGCAACACATTATTCAACGTGCGGGTAAGCTGATCTGATTATCGTCTTATTGTTCAATAAAATTAGCCAGCAGCCATCATATATTATATATATATCCACGGTCAAATTGACTTGTTAATTCACCAATTTGTACACTCCTATTGGAATTCCTTAATTGTCAAATCTTTGACTGATAACAAATATAAGTATAATTTACTGGCCTAGGAATTTCGGTGTTATAAGAAAAGATTTGCAAGAGTCAAAAACCATAATCAGTATAAAATTGCTGTTGATCGATTCAAAACATTAGCTAACAAGCAACGTGTCTTCTCGACAGAAACTTCATAATACCTGCAAAGATGCAGAAGAACTAAATTATCAGAGTTTGCGTAATCATACATAACTTTATAGATAATATATGTCTTAAATTTAAATTACAATCCTATCATTATAAAAATTTACTATTTTTAAAATTATGATAATAACATAAAATAAAATATTTTATTGAATAATTTAATTTTTCAAAATAATAATATAATAGTATAATTATGCAAAATAATTATGATTCACAACAAAACTATATATAAAATAATTATGAAATTTCATAGTTTTGAAAGAACTTAAAAGTTGAGTTAATTAACTTTTTCTCGCCTTTTTGTATAATTTAAATTCAATATTTTAATTTTTTAATCAGTCTTATGTTTAATGTTTTGTTCTATAATCGCCGCTTCCACGGCCACTGACAAAAAAGATTCCACTTCGACGGGCCACAGTTTCTTCTCTCTCTCTCTGTCCCTCTCTCCATCGACTTTACTCTGGAGAAAGGAAAATATCGTCATTTTTCAGACGTGGTTGTGAGGAGCCTGACGATTTTTGGGCCAACGATCCGTTAAAAATTTGTCTTCGTGGCCGGTTTCTCTATATTTATTTTTTGATTGTTTGTTAGTTACAATAGTTTCAAGGAAAGTTTATGAACATTAAAGTCGTTTTGAAAATAATATAGAAATTTAAACCGAAAATTAAAAAATAAAGGGATTAAAAAACCATTTTAATTTTTTTAATTTTTATGTCTTTAATTAAAAATCATTAGAATACTCTAAAATTAAAATATAACTTATTCGAATTATTTTACTTAAAGAACTTAGAATTATATTGCTAGAAAACGTAGAAACTTCCTTGTTGCTCAGCAGACAAAAAGGACGTGTAGTTGGAGAAAAATCAAAGCTCCCGATATTTAATTGATGCTTGACTTTTGGAATAAGGTGATTAGTTTAGTCAACACAAGAAATTTACACCATGGAGCCGTTAACCAAAACGACAAGAAGGGAAATGCATTATCGATAGGTATCATTCGACAATACATTTAATTTGTGGATGTTAATGACCGTAGGTATCAAGTCAAATTGGAAACACAAGTCCAGCATTTCCCATATCCTGTGTTCATAAATGATATGCCACTCGTTTTTGGTTTAGCTATAAGGTTTTAATAATACATATTAATATATTAATTATATATTTTAATGAATTTGATTAAAATAATGTTAATTAACATCTTACAGAGCGAAGAGACACTCGAAAGGAAACGGACCGCTAATTTCAGATCCTAAACATAAGGAAAAATAAACAAAACAAATAAGTTGAGCTTGATTATCCAATAAACAGAGGACAGAAGGAAAGACAAGGATCCAATACTTAAAAACTAAAGGACGTTGCTACCAACTAATGGACCCCATTGACTGGGTTGCATGATTACACGTTGAAGGTCATGATACAGCCCAACAGACGTTGAAATTAATTAAACTTGGTCCATCTGACCCACCGTTGCCCGGTAATAGTTGGCAAATGCTCGGGTCCATTCATCTCTGGCCGTCAAACCATACGCGTACAGAGAATTTACTCTCGACTCTCGAGGGTTCACAGTAGCACCTGTCCCTCTACTCACCAACAGACCGATTTCATAAGGATTTCGGTGTGTCCACTCCTGGTTCATGAAACTCCACGATTAACGAACAGAACTTGCCTGCTTGTTGAAGCCAGCTTGTCTTCACATGTAATGTATGAGTATGCTTTTCACTAGTTTAAGCTGAACTATTATCCAGTTCTCACTGGATGAATCTGTGCACTTTATTTTAAAGATGAACGACCGTGCAAATTCAGCGCCTAAATGGAGTGAAATCATGTTTATTTAGTTACATACAAGGTTTTACACCGCGACACCATATTAATTGATTTGTCACAATTGTATCCACATTATTTGCAATTGCGGTAATCATTACCATATTTAATGATTAAATGCTGGTGATATCTTTTTATTTATTTAAGTATTTTAATTAGTATATTTTTTTGAAAATTTTTATATTAATGCATATATAATAAATTACTTGGCGAATGAACGACATAAATTTAAGTCACTGACTTGAAGAGTAAGTTATTTCTTTCTGACTCGCAAGTTCATAGGACTAAGTTAAACTACAAACAACATATTGCAATACTTTTTGGGTAGCCGGACAAGCATGCAACAGGAAAACGGTGTCTTTTCTTGGAAAGATAGGGAATACCTTGCCTTTCAAGCAACAAATGATTTGCTGCCCATGAAAGAAAAGCAAGAAATCAAGTTGTATCTGTCAAGTTAATGGATTCTTATTTGGTAAAAAAGATCCCATTTTCCCTTTGTTAAGACATGAGAAAGATATAAGTAACTTTATGCGGTCTGTTTCCTTAGCATTAGCTTTCCAAAACACAAGATTACAACAGTTAACACACACTCCATTCAGAAACCCTCTTTCACACAAAGTGTTGCAGACATATATGTAAACTAGCTGCGAATAGACCACCTTACTTAGAAGTTCCCATGTAAAACAGACCCCAATAGCTGGTGAACAGCAGTAGGAAACAAAAGAAAAGGTTGAGCAAAGAAAAAGAAGAAAAACTCAATCCTACTATCGGCTTCGGTTCTTTCCTTTTCACTGGTGGGGTTTTCCCATTTTGCGTCCCTTTTTCTTTTTATATCTTCAGCTATTACCATGACTATTAAATCAGTTTCGTTGGTGGAGTAAGGCAGAGGGAATCAGTATCATATCATCATCAAACAAGTTGATCAATATTGATGTTCATGTTTGGATGCATTTATTAATAATCCCCACCCTAATTTGGTTCGCACTCAATAATCAACCCTTGGGAATATCATGAGCTTGAAGTCGAAAACTGCCGCACAGAACAAGCAACCACCTGAGCCCACTGCCTTAGCCTTGTCTTCACGGTCTGCGGATTGTCACCTGCACAAGTTTCCCGAGAAACAAAATTATCATGTTTAGTATCATTCATATTTATGCAATAAACTCATAAGACAAAAACACGCCGCCAAGAAAGAACATGAAGATTATTTGTTTTACATGTAGAAAACAAGTTTTGATGCTTGTTTAGATGGTATATCTAACTTAAAAACTTGGAAGGAAATTAATAAGAAAAGAAAAAGGGAAAGAAAACTGTACCAGGACCGACGATGGTATGTGGGCTGCCGAGAGGAGACGGCGAATCACACTCCGAGGTCGTGTACCAAGACGACGACGTCGTCGATGTTAACGTCGGAGATTTAGAGACTGCGTCATTGTAATTCTTGTTAACAGCATAATAAAGTCCGAGTGCGGGAAATGTATCAGACAGCCTTTGATCCACCTCTGGTGAGTCAAACCCGAAGCCTAACTCAATACAAGCCTTGAGCTCATCGAGATCGTCATCTGTCACGCTCTTGCTCCGTCGGTTTTTTCTGTTCCCTTTTCTCCGGAGCCACGCCTCATCACGGTAGATGTCCGGCGACCACGAGTGTTGTTTGCAGAGAGGTACCGTGGGAGCCAGCTCTTGAGGTGGGGAAAAAAGTGGCAAAGGCCCTTGTGATGGTAGTGCAAAAGGTGGCACGTCGGACATCTGCGCAGCCCCGGAGTGCGGCGGAGGTCGGAGGACCTCGCCGGAGAGTTTGGAGAGCTCTATGGCTGCGGTGGAGATGTGTTATTCTATTTTCTAAGAAGGTGGGAAATGGGAAGAGAATTGGATTAATAAGGTGGTGAGGTAGTGGGGCCCCTAGAGAGACTATGGTTTGGACCGTTTGGTTGGACCATGTAATGATGAGCTGTCTTTTATACTTTTTACAAGTTTCCTTTTTTATATATATTTTCACAAATTCTGATTGCGTTTAGGTTTTCTTTCTTCCGAGATTGATGTTAAGAAAATTTTGTGGTCAAATTGAGACTTATAAGCGATAATAATCTCATTATCAAAGGTTGATATTTTAGAATATTTTTTATAATGGAATAATATACAATATTACTTTGTAAATTTTAAATGAATCATATATTTTAGATACAAATGTTCTAATATATATTAAGATCCATAAATACTTTAGGTTAGACATAATAAATGTTTACTTATTTCCACAATAAGTTTTATATTTTTACAGGATTCCTTTTTAACTATATCATAATTTGATAAATTAATAAACTTATCAAATTTATTTTAATAAATTTTGTTGTTAAAAATTGATCAATTTATTAACTAATCGAATAATTTTTATAAATTAATAAATTCTTATAAACTAAAATAAATTAATTAATTTTAATTTAATAAATTTTAAATAAAGAAGGACAGTCTCTTTTAATTATATTGTAAATTCTTTAATTTTATTCAATGTTTAATCAATTTTTTGACATTATGATATCAATTGAATCTTTTAAACTTTAAACTCTTAATATTATTAATCTACTTTTTGATTCAATTTTTAAAATATTACATAATAGCATAAATTAAAGACTAAAAATAAATGAATAAATTATGAAACTGGGACCAGTATTTTCGGAATCTTAACTCTTAAGTTAAGCATTTTGTCCGAGTTGAATTCAAAGGTCAACAGTCCTATTAAGGAGGAAGGCACCATCAAATTGAACGGAAAACACCTGTTAATTTTCAACATAAAGACTTTGAAATTCTAAAATAAAGAGTTGGGTCGATATTATTGTATTCGCAGCTTACAGAATATTCCATAAAGCCGTAGCTTCCCAAGTTTGATTCGGTCTGAACGACGTCATATGGTGGATGGCTGTGTGAGCCTAGAGCTTATTACAGTATTTGATAGGGAACGAGAAGCTCGTGGTATTTACTAATTGATTTTTATAAGGTTATCAGTAAAAGTGGTTTTATCATCTTGGATTAATTATTAATATTCTACGTAATCCTTCCAACTACATATCACCCTAGTTAATAGGTCTTTTATTCCTTTATAGCGATAAGGTCGAACATAATCCTTTGTATACTCCTTTACATATGTTAAGATATAAACAATAAGAAAAGGCAAGGAATGTAGGATAGGTACCATATTAACGAAATTCAGTTGTTAGAACGAACATAAAATTAATTTAATTAATTCATAAAATCTCAAAATTTTACATAAAATATAATTTAAGGTGATTTTAACCAATTATATTATATATTAAAATATTTGAAATTCTGCAATATTATAATTAAATTTTGGGTTAATTATAAAAAAACTAAAATTTTGTCAAATTTTTAATTATAGTCTGAACTTTAAAAAGTAGCAATAAAATGCTCAAATTTGTAACTTTTTTCAATTTTAGCCCAATGTTAGTCTCGCCGTTATCTTCGCTGACGTGACACTGCCACATGTCAATAGACTCTCACTAATCAGACACGTTAGTGTAATTAGCAAAAGCTAGTCTGATTAGTGAAACGATGTTGTTTTATGATAAAATTGAGACGATTTTATTTTAACAAAACTGAGACAATCACACCCCGTCGTTATTCTCAATCTGTAACATAAATCTCTAACTTTTCTCTTACTCCCTAACGTCTGGTTAGAATTAAAAAAATTGAAATTTTGAGTATTTTATTGCTACTTTTTAAAATTTGGACTATAATTAAAAATTGACAAAAGTTTATTTTTTATAATAATTAATCCTTAAATTTTTAATGTCATATGACTGTCATTCTTTGGATTATATGAATTACGTTAAACTATATTCTAGAGTATAATTAATTTCTTTTCCCTTAAATTTACCTTAGCATTCTGCAAAATTTAATCGAAATTGAAAAGGACGAATTTCCTCTTCTCGCCACTAAATAGCCCTCAAAATGCATTACTAGTTATATTACTAGAAACTTTCGTGTTCGATTTGATCACGTAGCACATGTAAACGACTTACCCAAGAAGTTTTTAAATAATAAATAAATAGATATAGCCTCTTTATTAATTAAAGGTAAAATTATATATTATTAGATCATTCTAAATTTTAAAAATCACTTAAATTTCTATTGGAGAAAAACAAAAGTGCGAATTCTAACATCTTTAATAAGTTTCTTTTCTAGTAGAAAAATGAAGAGAGAAGAAAATAAAATTGTATATTGCATGATTCATCTTCACAAGTTGACTTCTATGGTTTGCCTACAAATCACATTATGGTGTCGCTTTCAAATTGAAGAAGTGGGTTCGTAGCCCCACCTCAGCAACGTTATCACGCACAATAATACACCACCACCCAAATCTTTTTGTTTACTTTTGGTCAGATTAAGATTCAAATAAACTATGGGCAGGGTCTTGCAAATATAAAAAGACCAAATATTGTGTGTTAACAACAACTTGCTTCCTCAGAACTCAAGTTGCCGCTGTACTTGTTTGTGGAACGTAAGTAGACTTCGTTAACTTAATTAAGAGGTTGCTTTTGTGTGGATTGCCTGAAAACTTAGAATTTAGTTCAAGCAACTGTGGTTGACGCCAACACTACATCGAGTTAATGTCAACTAACTAGTTTAATGTCAATAGGAGGAATAGGAAGATCATAAGTTGGCATCGGTAAGTCATGCATCCCAAAGCCTTCATGTCCTATGTAAGTTTGGCCCCGTAGAGGGAAGGTAGTATTTATTAATAAAATATTTACAAATTATATTACACTCAAGTCAAGGTTACTTAAGAACATAAAAAACTGTTTCTTATGCGTTACTTTTCAACTTATTAAGACTAAAAAAATCAAATCAAACTATGATAATATTAAGATTTTACATAATTAAAAACAAGAATTATAATTAATTTAAATAACAATAATCTTAAAATTTAAAATTAACATATGCGTTATATTTGTCTCTCTCTCAAAATATAAACTTTCTTATCATCAGGAGAGTCCCTTCGTTTCGATGTGTGTAGTGGGTTCATGCAGGGTGTATTCATGGCACGTCATAAGTTGCCGTACGAGGCTGGCGGTGTTAGCTGCGTGTTGTGGCACTACACAATCCTTATCAACGTAAGCAAGACATAATTATTGTTACGACAAGTTTTGTCTTCAGACCTCACAAGCATCGGGACCTAAACATCGGAGAGAGACATTTGTGTGTAAACCACTTAACAATGCCATCCACTCTACGACAGTCGGCAAAACCCAAATTGCGAAAAGAAACCAATTAGTGGAATACATAGAAATTGCTAACATTTGTGGGGGTGAGTGGCGAGTGCTCCTCTTTGCTTATCGTAATGATTTGCCTACTTCCATGGAAACTCCATCGTTAAAGGATTCACCTTTTCACCTTTTTATTTAAGACAACGCATGTTCTGAACTTTGCTCATACCATCATCAACTTTTAAAATCAATTTCTATATTGCATACGAAAATTAATGATTTAAAAATCGAATCGGACTGATCGGTTCGATTGAAATAAATACGAATCAGCCTGATTTTGGTTCAGTTTTTATATATAATAACTGTAATAAAAAATAGGAGAGTACATTAATAATATATTTAATAAAAATTTCAACGAAATTTACCTTAAAAAAGAAAGTAAACGAATGTGGTTAAAACTTGGAATTTATCAACCAATTAAAAGAGTTTGAATAGCTTTTCCCATTTCTGGGCCATTGTTTTAGCAGTGGGTCAGTTCACTGATTCAATCTCAAGTAGCTTAGTTGGGTGGAGAGGTCTACCACTAAGTAGCATGACCTGTAATTAGTTACGTTAGGCCCAGTTGAACATTTTAAGCTTCTCATAATACGACATAGTTTGGCTCTTCGTGTCACAGAAGAGACGGCGTCGTTGGGGGCACAAAATTCTCAAACACTAGAGCTTGCAATCGTACGGTTCATATAATTCCCTAGACCTCGTGTCTGGTCCGAACGGTCCAGATTTCTTAACCCGCCACTCTTGTATACACTAAGCAACCGATAGGGAAGAGAGGAAAACCTAAGAAACTAGAGCGATTCCTCTCATCGTGTAAGAATCGTTACGGTACGGTTAGGGTTGAGGAGAATCGGAGAAGGATGTGGCACGAAGCTCGGAGATCGGAGAGGAAGGTGCACGACATGATGGACGCCGCACGGAAGAGAGCACAGCGGCGGGCGGTGTACTTGGCGAAACGGAGAGGCGATCCTCAGCAATCGATTCAGGTCATTGGTTCTCGTTGTCGGGTCTATCGCGATGATGGCCTCTATCAAGCCACTCAAGATCAGCAAGGCTTGTATGTGTGATCTTTTTGTCATTGTTATTGTTTTGTTAAATTTTGAGATTGGAGGTTTCTTTTCTTTTGCATCTGTGTGTTTGATTTGGAGTGGAACTAATGGATTAAATGTTGTCTCAGGATACCTTGGAACGGAAAACAGGACGTTTTGATTGACAGATTTGATGGTCGTGCTCTTCTTGATTTTATTCGAGAACCTGGGTCCAGGCATTTTAGGGCCCAAGAGAAATCGGAAGAAGAAGAAGAATTAGAAGAGTTTGTTAATTTTGAGCGTTATCGGGATTTAATTAAGCATCGGCGTAGAGGATGTCGGTACTTTTTTGATTTCATAGAATGTCTTTACTTTTTATCTATAACAATTAACAAATATACTTTGCCACTTTAAAAACATTGGGGGAAAATTGATTGTGGCTTTCTAATTTGGTTTGGTTAGAGTTTAGGGATTGATTTGAGGTCACTTCACAAGCCCCTCTTTTATAATTTAACAGTTTCTGATGAAGATGGTTTGCAACACGTAAATCAGGAGATGGAGGCGAAAACTGTAGCTCCGTTTTTATCTGACAGGTAATCATGATACCATTTCTCCTTTCCTTCGTCTCAGTCAGTTGATGTTATCGTCCATAGTGAGGTAATGTGTCTTTTCGCTGCTTTTAGAAATAGAAATTTTGCAATCAATTCATCCGGCGGCTAATTTTTGCATTCTTCACTTGGTTTTTGGGTCAAGTAAGGGGTTTGTGCCTTCATTTAATAATTTAGCGATTGACCGAGACATGAATTCCAATGATGATTGACATGAAGCTACTCAGAATTAGTTGGCAAGGAAATTCAGGATAAATCTTTCAATCATTTGACTAAATTATTATGGTTCTAGTTATTTTTGTCAAGCTTTCCCGTATCCTCGGTGATGTGAGCATCTGTGGTCTAAGTTTGCCTCTCATGGAGTTGGATGTTAAAGTAGTTGTAGTTTTGTTATTAGCTCTGATCTTTTGCGTCACATGACATACCTAGGTCATTTCTGTTGGCTATCATTACTGTTCCTGACTTAATTGGAATCTGTTATCTTGTCTTTCATGCAAATTTAGTAGTTCTCAGCCACCACGACCACCTATAAACAAGGGCTCATATTCTCAAGTTGGATTCTCTTATGATGGGGGTACAAACGAGGGATCCCACCTTTCAGATGGTGATGATGACGAGGATGATGATGAGGATGAAGATGAAGATGATGAAGAATTTAACAGTGATGATAGTGATGATGAAACAATGGATGTCATGGCAAAAGAATTTGGAGTTAAGAGGTACGGTTGGCTTGTTTATATGGAGAAAAAGGCAAAAGAGGAAGAGAAAAGACAAAAGGAAGTGATCAAGGGAGATCCTGCAATTGTAAGTTCTCTTAGTTTCTGTTTAGTTTTATGTTTTACTTTCTTTGAATACAAGGGATATTTAGTTATCGGTTCACTTATTTTAGAGGAAGCTCAGTCGCAAAGAAAGGAGAAAAGCTTCTCAAATAGAGAGAGAAAGAGAAAGAGAAGCTGCACGGATAACAGGAACTAGAGTGCTTCATCGTGATCCGTATCGGTAGAATATACAAGTTTTCTTCTGTTTGTTGTTTTTGTTACAAAGTCAGGATTTATATCCTGTCATGCAGATTATTATAGTCGCTTCCATCTATTGATGCAGGGAACCTAGGGGAAGTCCAACTTATGAAGCTTATTCTCGGTTTAGAAGGTGTGACTGTGCTCGCTTGATTTTTTTTTTTGTTTACTTGAAGAGGTCAAATTTTCAGCATTGTTGGATTTATTCTCTCTTTTACAGGTCTAGGTCCAGATCTCGATCATATTCACCATCGCGCTCTAGACGTAATGCTCATGCAGGTCATCCTGATGAAGGTCACCGTAGTAAACCAAGGACACCAAAGATAGAATATATCACTGAATTTGGGCGGTCTGGTGACGGAAATGAACCCAAGCTTGAAGGATTTTCACCACCACCATCTCCTCCATCCAATGCTGTTATGTCAAATCGGTCGGAGCACTCGACCTTTAATTCTAGCAAAGATAGATTGCTCAGTGTTTTGTCTGCTGCGGCTTACCCATTTTGTTACCTGAAGCAAACTTTGTTGGTTTAGAATAGATCAGATCTAGGGTTATCTGCATAAAAGCCAAGATGGAGAGGGAAGAAGGCTTCCTTTCTGAAGCTCATTTAATCCCGAAATGGACATAATCTGCGTGTTTTCGACTTGTGTAGAACCATCAAAATGCAATATTTAATGCATGTACTTTCCTGCAGGCCATCATCTGGTCACATACTTGAGGCACTGCATGTTGATCCTGCGTCAGGTGTAACACTTGATAAGGAGAAGAGTAGTAAAGTTTTGAAGCCAGCAGTAAGGTCTGTAATCGTGTCTGATGACATGTAGTTTCACCTCAAGTAACTCGCACACTTAGCTTATATTATTTTTCATGTACTAGAAGGTTTCATAAGACTTTTCTATTTCATTCTTCTTTTCCCTATTACTGTATTCTTTGCGTGTGCCTGATAAAACTTTATCCTGGTTTTTTTCCCCCTACAGCAGTTCATCAGCATTAGCAAAGTTGACCAAGGGCAGTACTTCTGGGGGACCATTGAAGCAGCAACAGGGAGAGAAGAAGGAAACTCCACAGGAGAGGCTGAAAAGAATTATGAGTAAACAGCTGAACAAACAAAGTATAACCTAAAATCTCCATCTCCTTTGTCTTATAGTTCATTCCTCTCTTTGTGTCTTTTGTTTATTTAAATGCTTAGGAGGATAAGGATTTATGAAATTATACTTTCTTCTGATGCACTGGATGCAAGGGGGTGAGACCAATTGTCTTTTGTATAGGAAGAGATTGGGGGATTGTTCATTTTTCATTAAATATGTTTATGTTCCTTAATGTCACTGTTTTCTCATACAGTTAAAAAGGATACTGCTGCTGAAATGGCAAAGAAACGAGAACAGGAACGCCAGAAGCTTGAGAAACTTGCAGAAACAAGCAGATTAAGTCGACATAGGCGTCGCAGCCGCAGCAGGAGCTACAGTCGTTCTCCTCCCAGGTATCTATGCAATAATAGAGCACTAGTTTCAACTTTGGCTAATTATCTTTGCAATGTTGAGATGGTAGTCCTATCTATTGTTTTTAGTTGTGTCTGCAATATTTCATGTGAAAATACTTGCAGATAAAGAGGTTCTTCCTTTCACTTTAATCTCCAATAATTCTTTAATCTTTAGAGCTTTGGATTCCTAATTATTGCAGATGGTGCCGCAGCAGCCGAAGTCCAAGCAGGAGTTCGCGAAGATACCATTCTCGTTCTCGTTCTCGATCTCGATCTTACTCCCCGTCTGAGTCTCCCTCCCATTCTCGTTCCCACTCCCGTTCACGTCACTCCCGCTCTCGCTCTCATTCACGTCGATCCCGCTCTCGATCTCAGTCATACTCCCGTTCACCAAGGTGAACACAATCCTGCATTTTGATGTTCTTTATTTATGCATGTTGTCCTTAAAACTAATCAACAATGCTAGTTTTCAGGGCAAGAAGTAGGTCAAGGTATTGACGACAGAAGTTTTGCTGGCGGTGGGTTGCTAAACCTACTTGGGGCTTTGTCCTTTCTGAACTGGTCTGGCAGTTTTGCCCTATGGTAATGGTGTGGTATATTGAGAAAGATAATAGAAGCTAGGCACCGGTGTATTTAAATTCTCTTTGAATGAAATATTTTAATGCTTACCTTTTTTGCAACATTCTAAATGAGATTGCCAATTTCATTTATTAGTTCTCAATTTTCAGATTTTTTGCTCATGTTTCTACTTCGAGAGTTGACATGTTAAATAGCATTATCCAACTAATATACGACCCACATATAGCTGTGGAGCGAGTGGTACGGCTAAAATTGGTTAGCATAGTTCTTGCACAGCCATGAGTGATCACCTTGAGAGATTGTTGGAGCCTGTAATACGAACCCTGATTTGCGTTGCATAAGATTTCTATCTTTGGTACATTATGTTGGTCGCCCTCTTTCTCAAACTGAATTTCTTGACAAGAACAGCTTTAGAAAGCTGAATAAATGAAATGGGTCATTATGATAACCTGTGTAGGGGGAGGGCGGGTATTTGGGGTTACAAACCTTTGTTATGCAAGTTACAACAGCGTATGCCCACGTTAAGGTTGTTCCATATCTGAGGAGACTTTTTTTTAGCCTTTTTTTCAATCTTTTAAAGGCTGTGTTTCTAAAGAGTGTTTTACCGGATATAACCGCTATCAAGTAAAAATGCTCTGTTGAGTGTGATGTGTTTACCACCTAATGAGCGCTTGAAATGTTTTGTTAATATAGTTGCATCATTATGAAGAGATCAATCGTCGAGTTTAATATTTTATTAACAAGTCATTAGTAGTGAAAATCTGTATTTTCTTTTTCAATGGATGAATATGATATCTTGTTTTTATAATACAAAAAAGTATACAGCAAAAGCTAAAATTGATTTCCATCTCCTTAGGTTGTTTTATAATCGAAGAAGGGCCGTTATCAAAATCAACTTGTGTAAACTTCACAAATCAAACACATGTTCTGCTCGATCTGAAGCTATAACTTTTATACACTGCATTAATGCTTTCACTCCAAGCTCGAAAAGGCTCCTCCTACGATGACTCACCGGTTATGTCATACAGTTGAGCTATAAATAACAACGACGAGTATGATTGACAGCTCAAATAATTTGTCGAGTTGAACCCTCTTTGAGTTTGTGGTTTCACTCGAAATAGTATGAACTTATTTACCAGGCGGGATATGGATTCATGAAGTTTAAGTCTGATTAAACTCTGGACAGGCTTGGATCTGGTATCCTTATGTGCGAAATTCAACTTGCGAGCTCAAATTCAGTCGAACCAATTTTAATCCATTAACCTGGGCCAGTGGACCGAACCGAGCCGGGTCAAACTAATTTAGCGTCCTATTGTCTTTGTTCGGACAATTCAATTCCTTTTGGACAACAGATAAAAAGTGTTGTGAACCATTTAAAGCAGTTTGTCTGTTCTGACATGAAGTTGATTATTTGTGTTGTCAGAGTCAGAGATGCCCTACTCAGCTCAGATGTTTGGCTTTTCGTTGTAGGTAGGCTGTCCTCTTGTGCCTGACAGTGGCAGTTGGTTCTCAAACTTTAAAAGGTATTAATCTTTTGCAGCAGAGAAGCACTAACACGAGCTAAATCAGGTTCAACAACAGCTGATGTTAGTGGAAACTGTATGTCAGATTTAAGAGACAGCCAAAGTTGCAAGTTAGAAATTAGAAAGTTATCAACTCCTTTTATCTGTGGACGTGTTTATGTCTTCTCAAATAACAAAATCAAGTGATAACCTGACGATATCTATATTTTGTTCGTTGAATGTAATGCTTTCACAACGACATCAAGCATTCCATCCGAAATGACTTGCCGGTCCAGTATTTGGAAGAATATGTTAATCTGATAATCATATTTGTTATACATTAAAAAGCAGAAAACAATTAATCAGGAGTTGAACGCCTGACATAAACTAATTTCATTAACACACTCTTCTAATAACTCATTTCTTCTAATTTCTGACATACGTCATACTATGCTCTCGTCTTCATTTCTGAATGCCAAAGAGAAAAAAAAAAAAAAAGAACTACCACTTAGAGTATTGAAAACTCTTTAATTATTACATCATAAAGGCCTTTTATTCCAAATTAAATATTTAATTTGGTAACATGACTTCAACGAATGATGAAGGAAATGAATCCCAATTCATCTAACCTATAAATCCCACTTGAACTAGGCTTTACCGACCAATGATTCCTATAAAGTATAGTAGCCGAAACCTTTTATTAGTTAAACAAA
>JAOQMM010000173.1:3974144-3986011 GCA_027563515.1 Erythroxylum platyclados | reverse complement strand
TAGGCCTTTTAAAATCTTATTATAATATCATTATAATTTAACTTTAATTAGTGTTTTAACTTTGGTAAACATCTATCGATAGCTACAAATACATTGGTTTAAACTTTAGAATGAACACAAATGGCGTGAAGACAAGATATTATCTCAGTCCTTTCTTCTTAATTATCTATTTGTGGAAGCAAAAGGGTAGCGGCTTAATTACATGATTAGTTCAAAAGTTGGTTGGTACTTGGTCCAAAGACTAGACCTCCTCAAAATGCCACACCTAACACTATTTAATTTTGGGCTATATCATTGTACTATAACCCAACGCAGTAAAAAAAAAGTTAGGCTGGTCTTCCTGTTTTTTTTGTCAGAACTGGAGAGTAGATTTATGAGAAGGGCTGAGTTAATTGGGCATTGGATACATTGGAGGTGATGCCATGTGAAAGCCTCTGCGACACCATTTCTAAAAGTTAGTGTTGTTAACATTTTATGGTTCCTACCTAGTTATCTTCAACCTTGTTTAACATATGTGTTTCGTCTTCTAACAGCATTATTTTGAAAGGGTCGTCTACTTTTGCTCCATATTATCGAATTCCATTCAGTCTCAAGCACACACAGTTAGATTCAAGCTCGGGCAGCTCGTGATTTGTTAAATTTATAGACGAAAAGGAAAGTTTCCCCTTCCCCATTGAACACGGCCTTACTTGCTTAATATCTTGGGATAGTCCTTTGTTTACAATGTTAATGTTAAAGGATAAAAAATAAGGACCTTCCTTCATTCTTATTTTATGTTAAAAGTATCTTTTTCTTTTACTCTTGATTAAATTTGAGACTCTTCATGGCATGCCCTTTTCTTTTCACGGGGTCCTATTGATAAATATGGTTGAAGTTAGCCTAAGTTCTCGTGAAAAGAAATAACAAGTTCTCCTAACTTTGATGGGAAGAAGAATAAATGCTTTCGATCTTCACAAGTGGTAAGGAAGATAGTACTCAACCAGATGCTGGTTGTGTTGGAGTTATGGCAAATGATTAGCTTTACCCCAAAACTGCTCTATGTTTTAACAAATGAAACGAGGGTGATTTAACGTTAGCATACAACAAGGCGCCATTATTATTATGTGCTTAGCTTTATCTCTGCTGTCCACAGTCCCATAATTTCTTATGCCCCACACTTTCTCATTAACATAAGCAAAAGTAGGGTAATCAAAAAGCTAAAACAATTAAAATAGAAAAAGAGAGTAGAAGAAGAAGAAGAAGAAGCTCCTTTCCATTTAATTTAATGACAATATCTTGTTGGAATTGGTAAAATTTTAATGCTGAAGTTATAAATTAATAAAAAATAAATAACTTAAGTGAGATTATATGAAATTGAACCGCCTTTCTATAAGACTATGTTTAGTTGAATATAAAGTTTTTAATGAAATAGAATGAAATGATTTATAATGGAATAGAACGTAGATGAATGTAATATTAGAAAATTATTATTTGGGAGGAGTAGAAGGGTTCATAAGTAAAATATTGTTTAAAAGAAGAGTTCATAATATAATATAGTGAAATATTGTTTGTTATTTTACATTCTATAATAAACTTCTCAAATCGAAAGTAACTTATTTTTACTGTTTATGATGAAATAGAATGTAATGTAAAATCTCTCCTTCCATCTTATTCCATTTTATTATAAACTCTTCTCTTAAATGATAAAATAATATTACTTTTATTCTATTTCATTAATAACCACTCACTTAAACATAGCCTAAACTTATCTGAACTCTAATCGGGAATGTTGATTTACTCTTAAAAGGATTGGGACGATGACTAGGATACAATAATTATCACACACTTGTAAGGAACCATTTATTATCGGATTCCACATTAATTTTGACTAGACCAAGGAATATCTTCAAACATCTAGGCAATTTCAATGATTTTATAATTGCCTTTACCAATTTCACCAGAGTCTCCGATTGCTAAATTACCGTTTATAAAGTTAACTAACTGTTTTCCTTTTTTATCAAGACTCAAGACTGAAGAGCCGTTGTCCCTATCAGCTTCCGGAAATAGCCCTACAGTCCCTTACCATAACCCACCCTGATTCCCGTTAATTAGATGACTTTGGAGGGTCAATCAAGGCAATTCAAACAAAACCCAAAATGGAACCAAGTGGACTCCACTCCTCCACTCCTATAAATATCCCACTTTTCTTGCTAAAACAGAAAAAGTAGTCCACTCTCTGTGTTCCCTCGCTTTTCTCCATCTCCACTTAACATACCATAACCTTCTCTTCCGTTTTACTCCAATAATCACACTCTCTGATCTTTACAACACTTTGATTTCGCAATGGTCGACGTCGACCGGAGGATGACCGGTCTCAACCCGGCTCATATAGCCGGCCTCCGCCGACTCTCGGCCAGAGCCGCCGCCCCATCAGCCACCTCCGCACTCCCTGTCCGCAACGGGCTGCTCTCCTTCTCTTCCCTCGCCGATAAAGTGATAACCCATTTACGTAGCTCGGGCATCCAAGTACAAGAGGGTCTATCGGACGCGGAGTTTGCCCGGGCCGAGGCCGAGTTCGGCTTCGCTTTCCCTCCTGATCTCAGGGCCGTGCTCTCCGCCGGTTTACCCGTCGGCGCAGGCTTCCCAGACTGGCGCTCTGGTGGCGCCAGACTCCATCTCCGAGCTTCGCTTGATCTTCCAATTGCAGCTATCTCATTCCAAATCGCGCGTAACACGTTTTGGTCCAAGTCTTGGGGTCTGAGACCGTCTGATCCAGAAAAAGCGTTACGTGTGGCGAGAAATGCGTTGAAGAGAGCTCCATTGTTGATTCCTATCTTCAACCATTGTTACATTCCTTGTCAACCTTCTTTAGCCGGAAACCCTATCTTTTTCGTGGACGAGAATCGGATCTTCTGCTGCGGTTTGGATCTGTCCGACTTTTTTGACCGAGAATCTCTCTTTCGGAGCTCTGAGTCCGATCTTCTATCTCTCCAGAAGCAACGATCCGTGAGCGAAAAGTTCGCCGGTTCATCTTCGAATTTTTCGCGGCGGAGCTTGGATACGGGTATGGTAACCGGAGCGAGAACGCCACGATGGGTGGAATTCTGGAGCGATGCGGCAGTAGACCGGCGTAGGAGGAACTCGGCAGCGTCTTCGTCGTCGGGGTCATCGTCGCCGGAGCGATTCATCGACATGCCGCCTAGATCGGAGGTGCCTAAATGGGTGGACGAGTATATAGGGCAAATCGGGTCGGTTTTGAGAGAAGGCGGGTGGGGTGAATCAGATATATCCGAGATGGTTGAGGTTTCGGCTTCCGGTTTTTTTGAAGGGGAGATGGTGTTGTTGGATCACCAAGCGGCTTTAGATGCTTTGCTGTTGAAAGCGGATCGTTTCTCGGACATTCTCCGGAAATCGGGGTGGAGCTCGGAGGAGGTGTCGGATGCATTAGGATTCGATTTTCGACCGGAAAAGGAAAGGAAAGCGGTAAAGAAACTGTCGCCGGAGCTGGTGGAGAGAATAGGCAGACTGGCGGAATCGGTTTCCCGGTCATAAAGTTGGAAAGGACACCGAGATTCTTTCCTGTGTTTTACATTTGTTTTTCTTAAAATCTTGTTTGGAAAGTCTCTGGGCTCGGGTTACAGGAAGCGAAATGAAAGTACATGTTACAAAATATTTGGGAAAAACCAAAAAAGAAAAAACAAAAAGGAAATTTCGGATTTTACATACGAGATTGTTCATACTTCATATCATATCCATAAGTAAAACAGATTAGCTTTTTCTTCGCAATCTTCTTTATTTTGTTTTTATTTATTTGCAATTACATTAACAATTGTTGTTCATTTTAATTAATCAGAAAGGTTAAATATTGTATTAAAGTTCTGAATTTTAATTAAAAAACGTGTTTGCTGCGGTGGTGGATGCCATTTGTGATAATCCAATTCCAGCCATGAAGCAGCTTTCGAAATAGGGCGCTTTCAGTGCACGTGTGCAGTCTTTTTGAGCAAAGAGAGACGTTTTAGGGTCCCACGGTGCAATGGAAGCAGCCCAGTGTCCAATGATGCGCTGGTGCGGGACAACCACATTAGTTCCGTCGTTTAGTTTCTCAATAAGTGTCGTTTCGTTCCTTAATGCTTTTTTAACCTTCCCTTATCTCGATTCCTTTTCCTCCTTTTCACCAGGTGGGATCAGTTTCTTAATAAAGGAAAGGAATGGAAAGGGCAAGCTTCTTGTGACTACGACGAGACTAGTGAAAGAGAGTACTTACACGCCGTTGGCAAGTGAAAGCAAGCTTTGATCCTTTTGAGACGGGGAGAGAGAGAGAGAGAGAGATGGGTGTTTTCTTTTTTCTTTGTATTGGAGTTTGGGATTAAAGATGTTGAGTTTCCAGAGGAAAACCTGACACAGCGAAAGTCCTTACCCGTCTAGCTTTTAAGGGACACAACAACGAGGCGTATTTGGTTTTGTGTGCCTGAGTTCTGTTTTGTTCTGTTCTGTGTTTTCAAATTCTTATGTTTGTAGATGGAAAGTTTGACATTGACACACAAATACGTGTTTTGAGATACGAAAACTTGCTAATTGTTACCTAGTTTGATAGTTTCTGCTCAGTTGGTGGGCAATTATGGAATCTCAGTACTGAATAGTAATTGGATCGATGGTTCTGTCTCTGTCATATGCTTGGAAATCATCTGGGTAGGGGTAGGTCCACGTGGAGGAGCGGGACCGTCAGTGTACTGTTAAGTCATGAAAATTTGAACTTAAACTAATCTCTATGAAGACTTTATTCACTGAATTAGGTATATTTAATGTCAGTGTTTCATTTGGTTTTTGCCTAGGTTCAAGTTCTTCAATGGATTTGGACTTTCTGGGGTAGCATCAGGTTCTTTTTCAAATTCAGTCCAACTGCTGCTTAAATCACCCCTAAAATTCGTGAGAAGTTCTAAAAGCATTTCTGTTTTCCAGTTCTTAAATGAGCTGTGCCATTTCAGGCATTTGAACATCCAGCATCCAAGAGCTATTCTAATTCCAAATCCAATTCCCCGGTTCCATTTCACTCATGACTCCAATTCCTTTACGTATCAGAGCCCAGATACTGCTTGTTTGGTCAGGACTTGCTTCTTGGAATACTCGAGCATAATTGCTCAGCTAGAAACAAAAATCTCATCAACCTTTGTCCTAATAGCCATTTGGTACTAAGAAATGATGGGAATAATTAGTACACTACCAAAATAGAGATGGGGGTATGATTTTCTTTTCTTTTTTATTCAAAGAGATATGATAGAAATGTTGGTAAAGACAATGCAAGGGATGTTTTATCATCACCTATAGGTCTCAAAGAATAATTTAGCATCCAGCAAATGATGTGTTGTGGGAGTTGAACATTGAAATCATACCTACAAACAAGCATATTTTAGTTTTATATGTTTTATCCTTTCTATTAAATAGAGATAAGGTTGCGTACTATCGGACCTTCTTAAATTTTGCACTTTAACGAAACGTTAACTGAACATTGATGATGATAATGATATTTCATCCTCATTTTAACTGACTTAATGAAATTCCAATTTTTAAATTTTTATATATATTATATGAAAAAATTCAAAATTGCTATTTTTTAAATATGCACTATTTAATTCTTGCTTTCTAGTGTTATATTATATTAAAGTGCACAATTAATAATGCCATTTACTTATGTACATATTTTTGGGACGGCGAATCACAGAAACCCTGCGGCTGCTATCCTCTTCACACGGGAAAAAAGGGGATTGGGGTCGTCAGGATTATGCTTCTTCGCGGAGAAAAATCTCGGGCGAGGGCGAGTAGACATTGGATTGGATGTCACTTGAAAAATGGCCTCACTTTGACTTCAACAGTTAGTTAAGAGTTGCAACAGCTACGTACAGGACCCGTTAGGAATAAAGGAAAAAAGAAAACAAGAAGCATGCGGTGTCTGTCTCCTGCATACGCATTTAATGCTGCAACGGTCACTGCCACCGGCCACCGCCAACCACCAACTGGTAACTTGCTGTTCAGCTTCGTCAGTCACGTGCCTATGCTGTACCACTACAGCCGCAAGTATATTCATCTTCATCACGTGCTCGTACAGAGCTAGAAAACCCTTCACGGTGACTCGGTTGGGTTGTGCATGGACCCTCCTTTGGATTTAAGTAAGGTTATGGGCTTAGCTATTGACTGGTACTAGTTGTGTCTGCAGATCCAAAGACAGGAACTTGGGTCCACATTGTTTTATGTACACACCGAAGGAATTCCAAAGTCTCAAATCAAGTATGAAATGATTGTCCATATAAAACATTTCTGTTTCTAATCAACTATACTTTGCAGATATTTTATACATGTGACCGGAGCCACCCTCCTAGAGGGCAAAGCTAACATGACAAAAGATGATATGTAACACCAAGCTACTCAGGTGGTACTGAATAGTACATTGATAACGTAGGGGCGGTAGAGATTTTAATAAAAGGTTGGCTTTTGTCGGGAGAGAAGGGGGAGGTGGTGGCCTATCTTGTCGATAGAAAGGTCGCTGGAGTTGGCGTCCTTGTGTGATGCAGAGCGGGACAATAGCACTTGGTTTGGGCTAGATGGTGCGATTGCGGTATCCGAAGCTGAAGATTTGTCAAAAATAACTTTATCGGATGGCGACCACTCGTTGACATGAAGAAGAAGAGGATGGTGACTTGGGGATTTGTCCTCTTGTGTCACTGTAGCTGTTAAATAGTCTACTGGTATGGACATTATGGCAAATTTGCAAGGCAGGCGTTTCTTTGTGAAATGCTTACTTACATACATGTCCTGAAATTTTTGTCCTTCCTCTATCTGCAACAGCCAACAGGGCTCCAGATTTTGGGCCGTCTGAAGATCATGTGTAAATGGGCGAGGCTTAAGATTAATAACATATACAGGTTCTTCGACCTAAGTACCCGAGCTTTGCCTGCTTCTGTCATTTCGCTTCTTTGAATTGGTCTTCAAATTGGTCTCCTTTGCGAAAGTCACTTATGGTTGTCTTTAGTGCAGACTTTGTGTGATGTCAAATAATTTTAATGAATTTTATTTTTATTTTTATTTTTTATTCTTAAATTTAATTAATTTAAATAAACTAATTTACTATAAATAATTAGAATTAATTAATTTGAGTGAAATCTGTTTATTATCTATAAACATGATGCTCTAGTATGTGGGACTAAAATGACTTGTTCGGTCTTCGTTACGAGATAGTTTTGACATGGCCATTTTTATGAGAATGTAAATGGTTAGAATTTCAAATATAGGATGTATCACGATTCATGCATATGTCTATAAATAGCTTAATGTGTCATTCATTTTTTTCTTTCTAAAAGCTTAATGTGGCAATAAATATATAAAATAATTTACATGTGCTATATTTACTATCATCTGTCAACGTTATTGTCCCTCAGATCCTGCGTTTCAGTGGGATTGCAATTGGTATTGATGAGATGATGTCAATGGTCGTCCAGAGGGAGTCGTTATTATATGAACAATCGTTTTAAAAGAATCTATGGTTTTTATGATTATAAAAATTAAAAATAATTTGAATTAATTTTATGAATTGACTTAACATATTTAGTAATTTAGGTTGCGGATCAATAAAAAAATTATCTTCAAAATTTAAGAGAAATTAAAAGATTAACTGTACAAGAAATTAAGTTATAAATAAATAGTACAAATTTCAAAAACTCTAAAAATGCTATAAAATGTTTAGAATTGGTTGAAGTAGTTAAATAGGAGATTATGTAGCGGTAAATATTAGACTTGACCAAAAAAGTTTTAAATTTTACTTGATTTGAAATTTTGTATTAATTTAATTGAAATTTTAAACTAAATTTAAACTTAAAAATGTATATTCATATTTAAATTGAATTTCGGACTAAAGAGTCCAATGTAGTCCAAACCCACATAAATTTAGATTGAAGCTTGAATCTAGTTTGATAGGACTTTGAAAAAGATTCATGTTTATAAAAATTCAAGCAATCCCCATCTAAAAGTAAAATATTATAGCAATTGAAAATTCAACTCTCACTTACTATTTAAGTTATTAAATTTTCAATTAAAAAAGGTTTATATATAAGATTGTCCATAATTTAATGTCTCAAAACTTTAAACTGCAATGTTTTAAAAACTGAACTGAAAATTAAACTGATAAGACAAAAAGTTTAAAGTTTAAAGGTTCAATCGGTATTGGACCATTATAAAGTCGGTTAAAGATTAAATAAAATTAAAGAATTTGAAATATAATTGAAGGAGATTATTCTTATCAATCACAGAATTTGAAGGTTAATTAAAAAAAAGAGATTTTTAAATGAAAATTAATTGATTTATTTCCGTTTATAAAAACTTATTAATTTACAAAAATTGACCGATTGATTAATAAACTAATCAGTTTTTAACAACAATAGTTATTAAAGTAAATTGAATCGAAAAGTTAAAAACCAAATCAAAAAGTTTGACGATTTAAGCTTTTACGGTTTAAATAATCAAATTAGTTTAATTTTTTAATCATTGTTAAACTGAGATATATTCCTACTCTAAGTTTACAAAAATTTTACATAATATGAAAATTAATCTAGTTCGATATTCTATAAATTTCACGTATAAATTAATGAAATTAAATTTGAGTTTATTAAAACATTTATTGTAATTGCTTCAACAGACTATATTTGAATAATAAATAAATAAAAGAATGGCGACCCAACTAAGGGGGAATGGACATGACTTTCATAAATGTGTGAGAAAAGTCGAGCACATGAAGAGGGTATAGAAGGGGAAAACAGAGCATGTTGGTTAACCGGTGACGATAATGTTAGGTCAGAGTTATGGGATCAATGAGTTTGCCATAACATAATCATTAGTTCCATACTACCCTACACATGTTGTGATGAAATAGCTCAAGTTCATACAAAGAAGTGTCTTTGGCTCCATCCGTCGTCATGTTCTGTTGGCTCAGGCTCATGTCTTGCTTGCCTTCAAAGAAACTCTCTTTAGCTTGCGTGTTACGTAACCTATTTGGCACTGTTATTAGGCGTAGCTGTCTGCACTACCACCTTGTAGGTGGTGTTGAAAATGAGCCTTGTAATGCTCAGTTCCAATAATCCTGTTTAAACCTGTTCCGCGCACTGTGATGTTATTTTATAGTTAACATGACATTGTTTTATGCGCAGAATAGGATTATCGGAGCAAAGAATCTTTTCCTAAAAAATGATGCCATTGCCTTAATTCAACCCATGAAATAAACTTCTTTAATATTCTTTTATTTTAAAAAGTTACAAAGTTCTAATTAAGAATAACAATAAACTGATCTATAAGCTTAAATTTAGATGTTTTTAATGACCGACTCATGGGTCAAATCAGGTCCAAACTAATCTAAGACCTAACTTTTTTAACAAAATGAGTAAGCCTAAGTCTGAACAACCTAGACCTGGACTCAATTAAAAAATGCTATTTTATATTTTTAATTTAAAAAAATTAGCAAAATCGACCCTTTATTGCTATCCGTGGTTCTAATAACATGCGGAGAAATTGCAATAATTACTTTCAGAAAAGATGGTTGATTTAAAATACTTATATGTTAGAATTTATAAGTATTGTTTTGATTAAATATTATATATTATTAAGTTATCAAATAATTTATTTAAAATATATAAATTATAAATTATTATCAGTATATATTTAAAAAGCAACAAGTTCAATTTCTACTTATATAAAAAATAATTGAATTCATCCAAATTAGAATAACAGTCAAATTCTTAACTCAAAGTTGTTTATGACAGCATCAAAATTAGAATTCACAAAATTGAAATTTAAACAATCAATTTCACTTTTATTCTAGTGTTGAATTTCAGATGTACAAACTCTTAACAGAAATTCAAGATTACTTGGTAGATGACAAGGACGAAGTTCTGAAGAGGGAAGTGAAAGCGCAAGTGAATTTCTGAACAGTGGTGGACCTGTACGAGTACATCGACAACTGCTCTGCTCGGGAACTTAAAAAGGTCAGTTTGCTACCATGAGACAAAACACGTGCAATAATTGTCCTCCTTCTTAAGCATTAGCCACATATAATCAAATTTTGAATGGCAGGTTGAGCAGACATGCAATTTTTGGATTCAGTTCAACTCATCTTAAAGTCAATAGAATTAAACTAAATTTCAAATTTGTAATATAAAATTTCAAATTTCAGATATTTGTGAAATTCAATTATATAAATTAAATTTATTCTTAAAATTTAAATTAACAAATTAATCAAAATTAATTTAAATCTAATCATATTTCGACTTAAGTTTATATCGGACTTGTATTTGACTCATAAAATTTAGAGATGACAATTAAGCCTGAGTTTGCCCTAGTTGGAAGTCAACAGATCAAGTCTGGATTGATAAGATTTAGGGCTAATTTTTTTGTGACCCTCGGGTCGTACTCAAACTTGGGCTATTCAAGTCTGATTTAAGACCTAACTTTTATAAATAAAACGATATCATTTTGCATTTTTAATTTATAAAAAATTGGGCCAAGCTGGATAACTTAGGCTCGATCGGGCTCAAGTTTGAGCTAACTGTCTTGGACTCGATTGAGCCCCAATAGCAAAAATTCACGTCGAATTCGAACCTGACCTATTGTCATCCTTAATAAAACTTAGATTCAAACAAAATCAAACTCAAATTCAAACATAAATTTACAAGTTAACCCGGGCGCCCATCCAAAGTACAGACAACAGCAGTTTAAAGACAAATATTTGCCTGAATTTATGCGTTATTAAGTGATTTTATTTAAAATATAATTAATAAATTATGACATATATATCGAATGTATTATTATCCACCATCCATTGTTCACTCATTGTTGTGAAACAAACATATTGAATTTCGAACTAAAATGTCCATTGAAAAGGAATTTTGGTGAAATTTCCATATCCATCAATAAACTTTAACCCGATAAGTATCATTGTCTTCATTTGACGTCCCTGTAACATCAAGAGCCGGGTCAATTACCAGTTGTGCAGTTTGTCCTTTCTCCAAAGAGATTTGACCTATAGAAAATTTTGTAACCATCTATCTGATCAACAAGAGTAACCTGTCAAAGTCATCATTAATGCATATTTCGTCTATATCGTTTCCTCCTGATTCCCGAAAGCATCGTCGACAGTCATTTATTGGCAGTTCTTGAAAATTTGTCATTTTTCTCTCCTGACACAACCTTTTGTCCCTTTTCAACTGTATCCATCTGGTAAATCTGAGAAATCTACGGCAGTATCCGATACATACATTGAACGGGAACCTTGGAGTGGCAAAACAAGAGAGTGAGAGATTTACTTGCAAGCTAGACGCTACAACGTTCATATAGTCTGACTTATAACCCAACTTATAATCAAACCGGCAAAAGACCCACTTCAGGATTGGTATTGTAGCTTGAGAGGAATGAAGCAGAGTTTAGGCACATTTCCAAGCCCTGGACTAGCAAATTATCAGGACAAAGGATGGAGCTCAGAGAGAGTACCACATCCATCAGGCGCTGAAAGGAGGCATATGAATGCACTGAGGCCTTTTTATAGTGGCAGGGCATTTCCATCCAAGTGGGATGATGCTGAGAGGTGGATTTGCAGCCCTGTTTCGGGGTGTGATGTTGCCAAAAACACTAAGTCTAGGCCACAAAGACGTCCCAAATCAAAAAGTGGCCCCATTGTGCCTCCAGGAATTGGACAATATTCGAATTGCTCGCCTTCTTTGCAGGTTCTTGATGGCGGGTCTGTGAAGAGTCTTGTGACAACTTCTCCGTTCTCGACGGGTGTTTTAATGCCAAAAGGAGTTGCTATTCATTATGCAGGAGTTGGCAACAGTAGGCGTGCTACTGTGGTTAGTCTG
>JAOQMM010000173.1:3939427-3955994 GCA_027563515.1 Erythroxylum platyclados | reverse complement strand
GCTTTGTTCTCATAAGAAGCCTTAGAAGCCATCATAGAGAGTGCTGCTAAGTAATTTGCATCTCCCGGTTTGATGTTTCTATCCAATTCCTTCCGCTTGTCAAAGCAGCCGATGAATGATATGAAACTTGGTGATGTTTTATCAGGAATCACTAGCTTCCCTGAACCAGATTAACCAAAGCAAGTAACAAAGTTATTGGCCACAGAAGTTATTCAGTAGTTCTTATTTATACATATATACCAAATTCTTTTTTTTGAAAAGATATACCAAATTCATTTTGTGTAAGCTTAATTCTTATTTACTCGGTGCTGACGGACACTCGGTTCTGTCTCAGGCTTTTAGGCAGAGGAAAGTTCTTTCCGATAGCTTAAGGAGCTATGGAGCAATCATTCTTGAAGTTTATTATTGGAGAAGATAAATGATGAGATGCTATGTGTATTTTGTGTATATGAGCTGTAAAGATGAGGTTGGTCCAGTAACTGGGGTCCTTTACACGAACAATTATTGTTTTTTTACCCTAAGCCTATATATCTTATTTAAGCTGCTCATAATTCATCAAACAGATCCCATAACCTACATTTTGAGCATAAATTATGCTTTTACTGTAAATTCTTATTGACCATCTTTGCTTGGCCAGTAAGTCAACACTGAACCCCTCCCTTCTTTAACTACTTTATTAAATGGCATTGCCCTGCCTGCCTGGAAGAATATATTCCTTCATCTTTTACCTTTTTAAGTGTTTATTAAATGGTACTAAAACTTTATATAACATCTATGCACAAAAAGAAGCATAAGAACAGTCTAAGTTACAGGCTTGGTGTTTCTAACTCTTTGGACGTTTATCGAGATGCAATTAATCCAAAACTCGTTTTTTGATACCACATCAAAACCGACAAATGAAAGTTTGCTTAAAGTCTGGAAAGACAAATGTTATACACAATTAATCTAAAAATTAAAAGATCGAATGAATACTTAAATTTAAAAAAAAGTAATTCAGAACACGCACAATTGTTATACACAATTAAATCTAAAGATTTTAAAGATTAACAAATGTATAGAAAGAGGCAGAGAGACTAACATGTAAAAACATTCAGCAAGAGCCTGCCAAAACTACCGTTGCTTGACAAAAGGTTAATCCACATCTCGATCTAGGACCCGATCCACGACATTTGGCTTGGAAGAAAACAACAACAGTTTCTGAACCACAATGGAAATGAATATAAGCCATCGTCTCTGGAAACTTTCCTCCGTCTCCTTTGGACTGTCGACGAACTTTCTTTTCTCTATGTCAGTAAAGAATAAAATGCGAATCAGGTCGAAGAACTTTACTTCTTCAGGTTTCAGAACCATATAACTGCTCGAGAAACCTTTGTTGCACTCCATATCTACAAGTTTTAAGTACTATCTAAAGATTGGAACTTGGAATAGCATTCCCTTGTGGGTTTAGGAGGGCCAGACCTTATTTATATAGAGAAAGCGTGCAACTTGGTTGGATTTAAGTTTACATATTCTAATCTTATGCATCAATCAGCTTTGATGGTTTGATTACTTTTTTAATTGGCACGCTCAAGTTGTGGTACTTTTCTCTTGCTTATACTTCCTTAAATTATTGAAGTAGACAGCATTAGCAATTAGTGGGTTTCTTCTCATTTTCCTCGTCCAGACAAACTTCACCAAGTATTGACTGGTGCGACTCACTTGCACACCTTTGACTTGCCAAGTTTTGTTGCTAGAGATAGACAATAGGCTGATGAGGGCACTGCAAAGATGCCTCCTTAACTAATTCATTGGATTAAAGAAGACAAGTTCTAAAATAGGCTGCATATACTCTCAAGATTCGTTAGATTTTTTTATATCAAAAGCAGGAACAAAAATAATAATGGTAAGGCTTATAAACACACATTTGTCTACTTATCTTGCACATGCGCTCACGTTAGCTAATAAAAAATAGGAATTTTTATTACTAATAAACATTTGTTAATTACTAATAGTGGCAAGTGAAAACACCTTCAAATTACTAAGTCTGAAGAGTCTTAGTAACTACCCTATTCTCTGTTTAAAAGATGAGCTGTTAATTCAGAAGACTTTCCGTAGCTTTATTACACTCCCTAAATCCTAATAGCCTACGGTAATCTCTTTTAAGTGTACATACTGTATAACCATAAGACTAATCAAATACAAATTTTGAGTTACCAAGAATATTGATGTAATATCCCAACCTAGTCGAACAATAATTAATGGAATGGCCTTATATAAGGGACGGAGTTACTTGTCTCCTAGTAGAGATTGCTGCCCCCACTAGAGTCAAAATGAAAAATATTTTTAATAAATTTAAAGTATGATAATTAATTTTAATAAAAATAAAATAAGAAGGGAATGAAGTTGATTGGCGGTGTACTTTAGAATGGATTTATGTTAACAGTGGAGGGCTTCTATGTATGGATCCAATTAGCAGCAGATAGATACACGTGAAATTTAGCAGAAGAGATGAACATAAAACGACTTGTGGTCCAAAAAATGAAGGTAGACATTGCTTGTTCACATTGAAATTTCTAGGCTCTTAAGACTAGACTAAAAAAAGTAGAATTAGTTTGGGAAGGAGAAGCGTCAATTTATTCATTTAGTGCTGCTATATTCAACGTCATTGTATGCGGTGTCATAATGACTTTCATCTTTATAATTAAAATGTTCTCTAATTGAGGAGGAACTTCGTCAGTTGAAGCATTACTTAAAATATTTAACATGTTTTGTGGGATATACATATGGTCGTGTATATGAAAATGTTTGATTTCTTTTATTAAAATTTGATAACATTTTTTGATGAACCAAAAATTGTAACTAGTCTTCTGCACAAATATATATGCATATATAACTGTGTTATGATATGAACTTAAATAATATAAGGTAATAACAATTTTACTTGTTTTTGCATGCTAAATAATGGAACCTCAACATCCTAAAGAACAGTCATTAAATTCGCCATTTTTAATAATATTAAAACCATAAATATTTAGAATAAGGGATATTATACATTAGATCTTCAATCTTTAAGATTTTTTATTGAATTCCTTTAACATAAACTTTACACACTTACTCTAGTTTGTCTTTTTAATTGTTAATTTTTAACTATTTGTATAACAAATTCACATGAGACTTTTCCTATTTGGAATCAAGCACTGATTTTTTTTTAAAAAAATCAACCGTAAAATTATTGTTGATCAGGGCTCTCTTTGTCTTTACTACCTCTCTCTTTGTCTTTTTCTTCTTCAACTTTGAACTTTATCTTTCCTCTCTCCATTCCTTAAGTCCTTACTTCTTTTTTTCTTAACTCCTCATTTAATAACCTCGTTTGTTCCTCTTCCTCCACCCTCACTCCTTTTCTTCTTTTGCACTCTAAAAATGTGACTCCTTCCATTTTAAAAATCCACTTAGATCATGTTCTAAATCTTGGTGTCATTCCTTCAGCTTCCCTTCCCTCTCAAACTCCTTAAAATCCCTTTCTCCTTTTCAACAGGATCTTTCTAAGAAAACTTGGAGTCAAATTATGGCGGACCAGATCTCACTTGTAACTCTCAAATATTTCTCTACTAGTTCAATATGTGAAGAGATTTTTGTTTCTCCTCCTTTGACAATTCTTCAAGCGAGTGCTAAGATATGGAATTCAACAGTAATAGGCTACTTCATCAACAAAAGATTAGCATTTCCTCTAGTACGATCATATGATGAAGCTAACTGAGGTAAGTTTAGATTGGAGAAAGAATTAATCAATGAAGAGGATTTCTTTGTCTTTAAGTTAAGGAGTGAAGCTTGTATGCAAAAGATCTTGGATCCATAGCACATAATAGAAAAGCCTCTTATGCTCTAAAGGTGGAGGCCAAATCTAACTCTTGACAAATCCAACACGAAATTCATTCCTATATGGATCAATTTTCCTGACATTCCTCTTAAGTATTGGACCATCATAGGCTTGAGCCACCTTGCAAGTTATATTGGAACAACTCTATGCTTGAATGAGCATACAAGAATATAAGCTTTGGCCTGGGAAGAATCAAAAGATTAGTTATTTCAAAGTATTTGGTTATAAGTGCTATATTTTTAGCACTATAGATAATTTAGGAAAATTCCTCCATCTGCTTTTAAATCAAACTTTCCTAAATTATCTATGGTAAGGGATTTTTCTTGGTTATTCTTTAACTACCAAAGCACATAAAGTATTTAATAGGAAGACTCTCGTTATTGAAGACTTCATACATGTTTTTTTTTAATGAATCTACCATCTTACCACTAAGGAAAGTCTTTAAGATGATGATGTACATCTAACTAAGGATTTGGATAAATTAACCTTTGAAGAGAAGAAGGATGATCACCTAGACACCCTATAAGAGCAAATTATTTAATCAAGTGAGGGAGATAAGAATAATGAGATGCTTCCATTTGGTTGAAAGTTCAAGAATAATCATCCTTTAAATCAAATCATAGTCGATTTTCAATAAATTGTAATTACTAGATCACACTTTAGAAATATCACATCTTGCTCTAATTTCTCGAATTGAACCAAGGCTTACAGAAGAAGCCCTTACTGATGAAATTTAAGTACTTATTATAGATGAATAATTAAACAGTTAGAGAGAAGTAAAATGTTGAATTTAGTTCTTAGAACAAGATACTACCAAGTCATATGGAGGAAGTGGATTTTAGAAACAAACTATCTAAATCTGGTACCATTGTGAGAGATAAAGTTAGATTGGTGATAAAGGGTACAATATAGAGGAGGGCATAGATTTTATAAAACTTTTATAATGATAGCTAGACTAGAAACTATAAGACTATTACTTGCATTTGCATCTTATATAAATTTCGAATTGTTTAAATGGATGTTAAAAGTACATTTTTAAATGGTTTTATTCAAAAAAAGTGTTTGTTGATGAACCCCTAGTTTTAAAACTTATGATGCACCTAACTATATTTATAAACTCTCCAAAGTATTATATGGTTTGAAAGAAGATCTTAGAGATTGGTATGATAGACTAAGTACATTCCTTTTGAACATTGACTTTGTAAAAGGCAAGGCTGATAGAAGTATCTTCATTAAAAAGGATATAATTTAGACATTTTAATTTTCAATTTATGTTGATGGCATTGTCTTTAGTGCAATAAATGGAAGTATGTGAAAATAATTTTAACTATATGAGTAGGAAATTTGAGACGAAGATAATAGTAGATCTTAAATTCTTTCTTAAAGTTTAAATTGAGCAAATGAAGGAGGGCACTATTTTGCACAAATTCTTTAACTTAAAAACTTAGAAATTATAACATGGAACTTACAAAGATATCCAATAGTTGTGAAAATACTAGTGTCATTTTCCTCACAAAGAATCCTATTCATCATTCTAAAACTATATATATAGAAATCAAATATCATTTCATTCTAGGTCATATGTGAAATGGGGATACTAAACTAGAGTTTATTGATATATTACATCAATTGGCTACCATATTCACTAAACTAACAAGTAATGATGGGTTCTGTATAATTAAGAGAAAATTAGGGATGATTATTATGTAGAGAAAATTAGGGATGATTGACGAGAATTTTATTCGGTTATGATCTCTTTTGGTGCTTACATTTACTTTTAAATAAAATCTTGATGAATTATTACATGTTTTTAATATCTATTTAGAGTCATTTTTGGATTAAAAACTATGCTCTTAGACCTTTCTATCACCTTAATAAGCTGTTCATTTTGAGTCACTCTCGTGCTCTTTTTTTCAGGTAATTAATTTCTTTTTTATATTTTCAAAAAGGGTAAAAGTTATTGATATTAGATTCAGCAACAATTAATTTCATGGATTTTCATAATATGTATTTGACATTAATATTGCATTTTTTTACTATTGGATATATTTAGTTGTTAATTTCTAAGATGTTTTATCATATCAATTTGCACTTGACCTTGCATCTATTGATATTATCTAAATCTTTATACAAGTGTTGATGACGTTATATTTATCCTTAAATGATTTAAATTTTAATCTCTATTAATAATTTTGTTGGAGCATAAATGATCAATTTTTTATTTATTTTCTAATATCACAAAATAACTTATCATCACTGAGCAACCAAATATGTGAGCATATAGAGTCGATTGTAGTAAGTAATTAAAACTAGATAGATATTACAAGAACTATATTATCATGTCTATTAATCCTAACCTAACAATAAAACTAAGGAAATAATATTTAAAGGAAAATAATTAATTTGCTAAACTAATAAAGTTGAACTAGTTAAGATAATGCTAGGAAATCTAAGTAGACAAATTTTAAGACTCTAGGGTTCTCTTATGTGAAACTACAATTATGATGGAATATTAATTATCTAGGTTGAAATAAAAATTAAACTAAACTATCTATACCCTCTCCCAAGACACATTAATATGTCTAATTAGATAACTACGATCACTTAATGCATAATCCTACCTAATAAAACTCATTAAGCATAGTTAATCCGTTTGGATATCTTAATAGTCTATGATGCTTTCATTTTCCAGCGCCAAAGTGTCTATACTCCTAATACACAAATCATATTTCTCCTTTCAGTCCTTCATATAATCCTTAAGATTAAATTTATATTGATCAGGCATAAATTTAATAATTCAGAACAAAGATAATAAATTCAACCAATAAACCAACAAATTAAAAGTTAAAAATTGTAAGAATTCATCACAAGAGACATCTTTAACCTTAACAGTCTTTTTAACTACTGAACATAACAAAAATAAAATTAAAACATGAAAATCTTAACATATAAGAAAGAAAGGGGAGAGATAACTAAAAGATTTATCATCGTCTCCTCTAAGCTTGCTCCATAGCCTTTTTTGATGGATTAAAAATAAAAGTTTAGTGATAAAGGAGGTTGTCATTAGCCTCTAAAATCTCCCACAAAGAACTCTAATAAGAGTATTTATAAACTAGGATTGCATAAAAGAGTTTTAAAGTGATTAAACTTGTAATTTTGCAAGCCTTAAAGTGATTATTATAATAACAGGCTCCTCTTGCACTTCTAGACTGACCGCGGTTTTATTCTAAAACTTTTTAAGTGCACACATGAAAGTCTAACACTTGTTTCACTTCAAACTAGTGCAAGTTTTGTTCTAAGTCTTTAATAAAATTGTAGCCCTTTGAGTTTACTTTTAAGTGACTCTAAAATCACTTCAATTAGACAATTATAAAGAACATTATGCTTAAATTCGTGATATCTCCTCAAAATCATCACATACAAGTCAACGAATCAAATATAGGAAAATATCATATAATTCGACATAAAATATGCAATAAAAATGTTAAATCAAGACTAATTTAATCTCTACAAATATGTAAAGGACCTATCAAATTCTTCAACACTTAACTCATTGCTTGTCCTCAAACAATTAACAACATGAAAACCTAGTTAATTAAATATTCCTAACTAAAACAAGAATCAATTTCATTTTCATACGTATACGGTTACATTAACATATACCACAAGCCTTTAAACTCCTATATATCCTTAGTGAAAGAATTATAGTTTCTTGAAGATTTACGGAAATGAAACCCACAAACATTAATGTAAACAATTATAGTTTCTTGAAGATTTACTAAAATGAAACCCACAAAAATTAATCTAAACTCACTAATTAGATTCATAATTAATAGTATATACAAATTCAAGAACTCATGGATTTTAAAAAATGATGAAATTTGTAGGGTAGTGAAAGGTACATTTACTTATTTTATGGATTAAATTTTAAAATATATTCAATTTGCATTCACAGGTAAAAAAGTTTACATTCTCGATCATAAGGAAAACATATACCTTGTCAAAGTTGAGATACAGAGAGTTAAAAGGGTGAACCTAAGGAATATGTGTGGGTCGGGAAGACAGACTTGGTGAATGAAGGATTCAATCTTCATAGCTATTGGGCTCAAGGTATTTTATCCATTTGTATTGGAAATTGGTATTAACGATGGCTCTATTTGAAAAGAAAAAGCACCTTATTGCCTAACTAGACTCTACCAGTCCACCCCCTAAAAACCCAAACCAATACATGCTTCCATTTAAAACTTAATTAATTGCTGTGCTAATAAACTAATAATAGTAATTATATTTTTTTTAGTGTGACCGGTAGAGGGAACTGAAAGTGCTTCAATTTTTTATTTTTTCAAAAATTTTAGCAAATGATGAAGTTGTTGAAACAAATTAGTTTTATACATTAGAAGGGCTCAATTTGTCCTTTCTTTCCTGATTTTCACTTTCAGGTCATGTAACCTATCGAAAAAGGTAGAGAAAGAGTAAGATTGAGTATTAGATTTTTGTCTTGGGATAATATTTATGCAGAGAGAAGAATTCATGCATCTAACCTCGCATAAGGGACATGAACATGCCGATGGAAAGATCCAAGAAGATAGATAGATAGATAGAACCGCGTCCTCCACCTGCACCTGCCCCTTTAAAGCAAGCATTCCTGCCAAGATCTAATCAAACCTACCAACCAACCGACTATACATTTCAGTCTCACTATTCTCACTATATATTATTTCGCAACGCAAATTTATATCAAAAAAATAACTATAAAATGAAAATTCTAAATTTTATGTTTCGAGCTCCTTTGATCAGCTTGCATTTAATGCCGTATCACTTCTCTCTTGTAAGTCGTAAATCTAGTACACATAAGATGACGTCAAATGGTAAAAAGGACAATGGCTTTAAGGAAAGAAGAATAACAAGGAGAATGTCAAGGCACCTGGTAATCAAAATTTTGTCTCTCATTATTTACAATGTCTTAAGTTTAATTTAATTTAATAACAACTCCAATTCGAATAAAAATTTAAAAATTCTAATTTATAAGATTATAAAAAAAATTATCTTTCTCTTCTTTTGTATATAAAATTTTACACTTATTTTTTATATAAAATTTTATATTTTTTCATGTGATTATGATAATCTTTATCATATTTTAAAACTAAACTGATATTTACATACTTAAAAATAGAAATTTTAAAATTTAAAATTGTTTAATAATATTTTATTTTCACATCTTTTCTCAACTTCCATATAAAATAACTATTTCAGATCTTATTTGTCACCTAGGAAATTTAAATTCCATTTATTAAAAAAATAAACTGGTTTAACACCACTTTACGCTTTAAAAAATGAACAAAGGGCAACCGAATGGAATAGGCTGGCAAGAGATAACAGGTAAAAACTCTAGGAATCCTCACACCCCTTTAAGTATCCTGTCACAAAGAACATGAGAACTTATCCTATGAAAAGGAAAATGGGTGTGAAATGATAGAAAGAATGATGGAATGTGTCAGAGAAAGTGCATACAATGCACTTGCTAGGATGATATACAAAAAAATTCAGACTTAAAGGGGTCTCCCCCCCTTACTAAGGATCAAAACGCCGTTGTGAGGTATGTTGGGTCCTTTGTGGGATGTCACACATGGGGTTCTATTCTTTTGTGATAGATGCGGTTTGACCCACTTTCTATTTTTTTTCCTTTTGTTTTGTTTGGAACTCGTTTTGGTTCTATTTAGTTTTGGCTAGATAGGAGGATTGGAATTTAGTGGGGCATGATTCTTGAGACATGAACACTACTATAATTCGACCCTGCCCTGGGAGGCAACCTACCTGCCCATTCTCTTTCAATAGGTTCCCTGACGAAGAACTAAAATAACATAGAAAAAAACACAAAGGGTTCCTTCGCGTATATCTTCTTTATTTTCTTGGCCATAAGGGGAATATAATCACACCCGTGCTCAGATCTTCTCGAAAAATTCTTCCCCTTTCTAAGACTGGAATCGTTTGTCAACCACTCCCAAATCATAACTTTGCCTGCAAATTATGTTATAAGTAGATATAGAAAGTGCTACTAGTGATGGCTGACAAAAAATTTTAGTTAATTGTTTATTCAAAAGAAATAAAAATAGAAACTTTTTGCTTTATGTGATAAGAGATCGAAATTGTTCTGCTCTGTAAACTAAACCTTAGCCAACTAAAATGGAAAAAAATTGTAATACGAAAAAGTTACTACTTTGTAATTGAAAAAATTATAGTAACTTTTTTATAAAATATGAAGAGAAGGTTATCCTTTTTCTGATCTTCACAAAGCAAGAAGCTTTGTGTATTGGAAATATTGTTATTGTTGTTATGAAATAATTAAACATAATATTTTCTTATGTTTTATAACATATCTTTTACTAGCTTGAATTTAGATTAACAAGATTTTTTATTAATTTTTTTAATCTATCAGGTTATTCTTTGTCTTTTTTGTTCTTTAGAATGAATAGGGATAACTTCAAAAACAAGGTAGACTATTTCACTAGACACTGGCTTCATAGTTATCATGCAACACATGCTTCAGCTTGTAGTAGGCACCTGAGGAATACATATCAAGCTCATGTAAATTAGTGAGGAGGTATATATGATATGATACTCAACTAATCTTCCCAAAGCTATAGTAATTATCATTCGAGATCTTCTCATTACTCAAACATTTCTTTTTCAAATTTGACATATAAAAGCTTCATGTGTATAACATCATAGTTCACCTCACTAATTTAATTTTCTTCCGTCAAATTAAGCCTCATGTAGCATATCTGCTTAATTGATTGGTCTAACCCAGCATATGTATGTTAATCAAGCTACGATATAAGATTTTGAAGTCTGGCCTTTGCATGCTTAGGACGTCAATCACGAGAGCATCAAGGTCGATCATAGAGTCATTATAGACCTTTATAGTAAGAAACCGAGTGACTTATTTTTCCTTAGAAACTTCCTTATAGTTTTAGTACTCAGTTTCAAAGATAGATATGGGACTAATATCATCGAAAACAAGAATATTAGTGAGTAATGAAGAACAAGTTTTCTAGGGTTTTTGGGTTTTACCGTGCTTCATCCCTGCAAAACGCTTGATTACATTCCTGGAGACTTTCTTAATTTATTTATTTTTTTAAAAAGGTTCCCTGGAAGTACAAAGGTCAGAGGAGAATTGGGGTGTATATAGAAACAATGGGAATTAAGAATTCAAAAGATGAGATCTTCGAAAGGTAAACAGAAGTACTTTGGTGTACTTTTTTTATCAGAATGCTGAAGTTCTATGAGTGATTATGTCATGTTCCTTAACATAACTAAGCTTCATGTTATTACGTAAGCTTCTTCTTCCCTTTAGAGTGTGGTAGAGTCATCAAGAGATTTGCACTGAACTTTTGAACAAAGTAACTCATACAATAAAGATGTTTGGGACAATCACAAACGAAGCAAGATTATAACAACCCTAATCGTAATTTACAATACCCAAAGAACCATCAGCGTACAGCACAGACAACCTGTCCCGATCTCTCATCTAAGCATCTGCAGTGAGCCCACCATATTTGAAGCAGGTTGGCAATTTTTCAACAAAGATGAGTAACCCACATTTGGCATTGTCATTCCTGAGAACCCAAAACCACCCATTGGCCTATTAGCCCCAGCCTCTTCTAAAGCTTGTACTTGTTTCTTCAAAAATTTCAAGTAATGTATGGCCTCATCTAACATAGATGCTGTATCCATTTTGGTACCTCCAGGCACTAGTCTCTGCAGAATTCTTATCCTCTCACTAATCCTCTCCCTTCTATGTCTAGCAGCAACACTCTGTGGATCTTTGGATATCTTCACGTTCCTCCTCTTTGGAGGCTTTATGGATTCTGGGTCTATATGGATTGGTTGCATTGCTGCTATACGAAAAATCATCTCTCTGATAGCTGCAGTGGAGTTCTTCTTTTCCACGGAAGATAAGAATGAGTTTGCAGTTGAGAATGGAGGTCCATATTTGAACTTGCCACCGACCATGTTTGATTGGAGAGGTGGTGTTACAGGTTCTTGGATTGGTGTGCCAACAAATGGCAGAGTAGTAGGTGGATTCACGAAAGCTTGTGGGTTATGATACATTGATGTTGGAGGCACAATCGTGCTAGTGGGATTTCCATTGGGAAACTGAATGTCATGCACTTGTGAAGTACTAGCGCTATGAAAAGGCTCGCAGAAATCAGGAAGCTTTTGTTCCATCTGCATCATCATTGTCAGCATGTCCATCTGCTCATGTCCTGTTGACGATTTCATCATGTCAACGTCCATGATTCTTGCAAAAGAACCCTTTAAAATCGTAGCCCAAGATATCAGGAAAAGAACAGAAACCGTAGGTGTGGAGTAGGAGAAGTGCAGGGATGGAGAAGGAATGGGCTTGGAAGAGCTAGATTAGCTAACAGAGGTATGGAGAAGCTGAGAGAGAGAAGAAAAGCTATAGAAAGCGTAGTTATAGATATTTGAAAATTTGCAGGCTTATCTCAGACACCCATCACAGTTTCAGTAAGGTTTACAGCAACTCCGACAGCTTTATATAGCAAGTTGTGTGCAGATATTATATTCACGCAAAGGGTCCATACAAAAGAGTCTCAGCTCATTCATGATGAATTTATGATTTTTGATAGCGACCGCCCATCATGTGGGGCTATCATTTAGATAAACATTCATAGTCATCTGATCTTAATGGCATGAAAATTCAAACGGTATCTACGAATGATCAACGGTAAATAGAACTTCCATAAGAATAGACCCACAGGGTAGATGGCTTAGATTAAAGGGAACTGATGCATGAACCAGTTTGAGTTGAGAGACTTTCCTTTAAATGCTTTTTCATTCTTGAGTGCAACTGTGCAAGTATTTGCTTTGCTTTGCATAAAACTTTACATTTTTGCACAAAAAAAAGAACCATCATGAAACCCCACAGTCACATGACCTATGTCAGAAGAGCAACCCACCCTGCCTTATTTTTTCACTTGCACCTCCAAACAAAGATATGGGGCAGCTTTTCTTGTATTGCAGGGATATAACATCTCAATCAGCCGGTGGCCGGATAATGATTCCGGCATGTCAGTGGCTGAGAGATTGGTGCATTGGGGGATCATCACGGGCCTACTATTTTACAGACATCGACTCTAGGTCTCACACTGCTACTCTTTGGCACACTTTTCAATGTAGATTAGGAGAGTTGGTTGTGATGGTGACCCCTAGTGCATGCAAATTACAGACTGACCATTTGTATACCGTAGATCCATCTTAGATTCTGGCCCGTATAATTGACTTCAGTTTTGAGAGGTACCTCTCAGTTTTCCTGGAAAGTCGTAGTAAGGACCTCAAGTTCTTGTATTAATTCTACATATGGGACAAATTGGAGGAAAACTTATTCTAGAAATGAATCTGAATAATCAAAAGTGTAGCAGTCAGCCTTTCGGTTCATTGGCATTGTTAATCAGCAGATATTAAATATTAGCCAAATGGATCAGATTGTCATTCATTGCAGCCAGCTAGTAGTTCAAGGTTTCAAATTGTGTTGTGCATAGTTATGGTCTAAGGGTTGCCTTGGTTATCTCCTCCTTTACTCGTCTAAATTATCATCATTGAATCACCACCTTATCTTGGCAGTGTAAAGATTATGAAGATGCGCGTGCAGGGCCTTCCTTCAAAGAGAACTCACTGGATACATTCAACAAGTATAAAGTATTGGTACCTAGCTTATTAACTATAGTCAAGCAACGAATATTAATTCTCTGTATCAGAGACCCATTGCTATTAGAGAATGAAATATATTACCAGACTATATCACAGACATGTTGTGATACTGTTTTTTACTGGTCTAGTGGCTGAGCAGATAATTACACTCCTCATCAGTCCTCAGAAAGTGGTCCCGTCACTCCAACACACAGACATTGCCAGAATTTCTTCTTTTATAACATGATAATCTGCACCGCCATTGCCTAAAATGCACAAAATAGAGTTTCTCCAGCTTTTCAGATTCTCTCAACTCTTATTCACGTAATTACATAATGTTTGATCAAGTCATTAATAGAAGCAACCTTTTCACAGTCCACAAATGTATGAAAGAAACATAAAATGCTTGATAACTAAAAGGGTTGGCTTATCTGTGCGCAGTGGGCGTGTGCTTCAATACGGTGTTCTCAGACTTCATCTCTGCTAACCACTACTGTAACTGTTCCTTTCACAAAAGCCATCATTATCAAAATCTGTAAAGTTAGTTTCGTGAGAAATTGACGGTGCACTACTCTCGTCAGATCAAGAATTTATATCTGCAAGCTCCAACTTTCTTTGGTCCAATAACAAGGATTCATTATCTGATCACACTGTGGACAATGTGACATCTTTTTCAGGTTAGCATCTGGTATAAAGTCAAAGAAATAGTCTCTGCTTATCTTGGGCAAGTCCTTCGAAAGACCTCCCTTCCAAGCAACAAGCTTCTGGGGCCTATAGCGTTTGTAATTCTTGTAAGCATTATAGGATTATGAACATGCTCTAACACCAAGAACATAAATGATATGGAGCAACTGTCATCAAATATTCTTGATTACTCTTCCATAATCATTAAGTTTAGGAAGCAATGGATAATCACAATTTAATGACATCGGAGTGACGCACCACAGTAGCTTATTTTGTACATACGTTGGTTTACTCAGTATCTATTTAAAAACTAATGTCTACGCAATTTTACTGATTATGTAACTGAAATTTTGTATGAAAAAGGTATAATATGAAATTTAAAAAAAAAAACTACATCATGCTTCGTTTAGTTATTAATGCTGCTTATTTATAACGTAATCATGAATTGGTCTCCATGAAATGAAGGAATTTATTTACATGTTACTTAAATAAATATTTGCTACAATGTAAAAATTGACAAGTCTTAATAAATTGCTGATCTATATAGTCCTTAAACACTACAAGGTTTTAACATTATAGAGCCCCAGTAAAATATTTCGGTTCAACCTTGATTTTATTCGATTATCATAGTTTCAATACAATCAATATATAAAATTTTTTAGCAAGTGTATCTATGTAAAATGAGAATAATGTCAAATGATACATTTGAGTTCACCTGACTTAACTTTACTTTCCAAATTTTCATTTTTATTGAATGATATATTTTTTATTTCAAATCATCGTAATAAGTTGTTAAGTTCTAAGATACATTAAATTTCGTAATTTATGTACTAATTTTTTAAAATTACATTTCAAATTTTAAATTAATGAATTATATTAATTACAACATGTTGAAAATCAAGTATTTATTTAAGTTACAAGTTCCAAAACAAAGGAGTCATGAAGAGGGAATTAAACAATTTGCAAAAGTTTAAGTGAAATACCCTAAAGTTGTTGGAAATCCATTGAAGAATATTGAAGGACTATTGACAAAGAGTAAAGAAAGAAGGCCAAAGAAATTATAAATAATTTAATGGTAGATTTTTATCCAAGAAGTGAAGTTTTGCTAATTCTGAAGTGAAGCTTATAATGTTAATTTAAAAGGAGTAAACTAAGAGGTAAGGTTACATAATATAACCAACATTGGTGTTATGTTAGTGTTTAAGTCTTTTGTTGAGTTTATGGATGAGAAAAATAGAAGCAAACCAACACCACAGTAGACTTGCAATTAGCATTGAACTTGTATATGAAAAACATCCGTAAAGTTTAAGAATAAAACTAGTGTTGGTGTGCTTCTTAGACAAGTGATGGATTCATAATTTAGTTGTTTGGGGATTCTGGAATATTAAGAATGTTATTTCATTTTTGAACTCTAGTTCTTAGGCTTTTATGCCTATAAACGGCTTCCCTATCATTGTAATTGATAGTTTCCATTGATCAATCAAAAACTCTTTGAGATATTTTCTTCAATATTTGGTTTAGAAAAACTCGTGTTTTAGGTTCTTTAATAATTTGTAGTCATATCTAACTTGTTAGTGGCAATCAACAATAGAATATTATCACTCTTATCCTATCTTTTCTGTGAATATGGTAATCTATATTCTTCTTTTGTGTTATTTTTAACTTACTTTTTAATCGAATTTGTTTCAATAGAACGATTATTGCTCCTTATTCATATTGATATCATATCTCACAAGTCATATTGATGAGAGTCATATCAAAATTTAATGTCAGAGATATTTTCGATATTCAGGTTTATTCTTAAATTTGTTTATTCATGTTTTAATATTCTTGTATCTACTTACTATAAGTTCAATTTTCCTTAATGTCCTTGTCATTCATAAGGTCCATTAAAAATATATTGTTCTTAATTTCCTTTTTTTTATTCATTGATTTTAAAAGTTAACAAAAAATAAAAAAGAAAAATCAAAATTCAGCGAAATTTTTTTAAAGAGAAACTCCTAAAAAGTTTTATTTAAATTGTACAAAAGGGGTTGACAATTGTATTATTCTTTTATCGGTAAGGATCGTTATTCCTTTTTTAACAAGGATAAGGTACTCTAAACTTTAAATACATTTTGTTTTCTACTTGTTCTTGCTTTTTCATGCCATTATAATTCTTTCTTGTCAAGTTCTTCTTCTTCTTCTTCTTCTTCTTCTTCTTCTGCTTCTTCTTCTTCTTCTTCTTCTTCTTCTCCTGCTTCTTCTTCTTCTTCTTCTTCTTCTTCTTCTTCTTCTTCTTCTTCTTCTTCTTCTTCTTCTTCTTCTTCTTCTTCT
>JAOQMM010000173.1:3888147-3926361 GCA_027563515.1 Erythroxylum platyclados | reverse complement strand
AAAATCTCTCAGCCAACTTTAAAATAATAACATTTCCAGAATAGTTGGAAATTGCAATATATTTGATGGAAGTAGTTTTGCAAAATTCCAGTGGATGGATTTCTAAGAAAGGCGTGTTTAACGTTGATGAAGTTGTTACATATAAGTGCTAATAATGGAAGTATAGTGATTGGGTCCACACTTCTGTTCCGAGAGAAAAGTATCGGAAACGATCTCCAGCCGCGTGAAGTTGAGAGGATACATACACACAATACTCACCACGCTATTTCCTACCAAATTGAAAATGCAGAAAAGATTAAAAAAAAATAATATCCTTGCTTATCACGTGCATTAATGACACCAACCATTGAAATTTCAAGCCCTCTTTTCATGTTTTATTAAATTGTATACGAAATTTTACTAAACCATCCACACGCCATATATAAACCCCACCCCCCCCCTTTCTCTCCCCACAAGTTCGTTGTGTCCTCTGCTTACTCAATTCTCAACGTATTCTTCAAGAAAACAGAACTCAACCTTCACAAAAACTGTTGAGGTAGTGCTTAATTGCCTTTTGATCGCTCCTATGGAGTGGGTTCGTGGAGAGACGATTGGTTGCGGTAGTACGTCGACTGTCAGTCTTGCGATACCTAAGAGAGGCTCTGATCGATGTATGGCTGTGAAGTCGTGCAGTGTTTGGGACTCTGCTTTAGTCGCGAACGAGAAGGTGGTTTTGAATGAAATTGGTTCTTGTCCTCACATCATCAAGAGTTTCGGCGATAGTTGCAGTGTGGAAAATGGGGAGAGGTTTTATAACTTGCTGTTGGAGTACGCACCAGATGGTAGTTTAGCCAATCGAGTCACCGGTGGTTGCTTGCCGGAATCAGACGTTAAACGGTACACGAGAGCGATACTAAAGGGTCTGTCTCACATCCACGCAAAAGGGTTTGTTCACTGTGACATAAAGCTTCACAATTTGTTACTGTCCAACGATGGTGAAGTGAAGATTGCAGACTTTGGGTTGGCGAAGAGAGTAGGACAGAAACAAAGTAAAGAAAAACAGAGGAGGCCGGAAATTCGAGGAACGCCGTTATACATGTCACCGGAATCAGTCAACGAAAATGAGTACGAGACGCCGGGAGATATTTGGGCACTTGGGTGTTCGGTGGTTGAGATGATCACTGGAAAACCGGCGTGGAATTGTAAACCGGAGACAAACGTGGCGGTGTTGCTGATCCGTATCGGAGTCGGAGACGAATTACCAACAATCCCACAAGACATGTCCGAACATGGGAAGGATTTCTTGTCCAAGTGCTTTGTTAAGGATCCCAGGAAGAGATGGACGGCTGAGATGTTATTGGATCATCCCTTTGTTTCTACTACTACAACAAGCAACGAATCCTCTGTCACATTAAAGGGTCATCAGCAATCATTGCGGTCATCGCCTAGAGGCCATTTTGATTTCCCAGATAGCTTTTGGGACCAACCATCGCCGACGGGGTCCGAATCATGGTCTGGTACGGTGGCGGAGTCAAGATTCGAGTGGTCGGTAGCGGCGGCGGAGAGAGTCCAGCGGTTGGCGAGTGATGAGAAATGCAAATGGTCAGATTCTGAAAGTTGGGTCTGCGTCAGATGAAGGGAACTGAAATCAAGCAACTTGGGAGATTTTCTCGTGGTTCTTCCCAGGTCGCATCAAGGGATTTCGAGACTTGATTGAATTTTGATAATGATTGAGAGATATTTCTTTTTTTCTTTTAATTTTTCTTGTTGTAAATGAGTAGGACACAGACCTAGAGTTTCAAGTTTTAGGCCACTAACTCTTAGGTTGAAATAGGAGAGGTGGTTAAAGTCGCCTTGAATATATTAAAACATTGTGTACATACAAGCTGAATCTTTCTTATGTTCTCATTGGAATACAAAATTGGTTAACATTCTCTACAAATCAAGGTGTGTGTCTCTGTCTACCATTTAAGCTCTATCGTAAGCAGCTTTATTTACTCCAATTTGCTGGTATTTTGTTTGGAGCTGTTGAACTATAAATCAGGTTGCCGCCTAATTGAAAAGAGTGAGGTTCCTTCTGGGCTAAGGTCTCGTCGCTCCTTGATCTAGGGTTATGAGTAAAAATTTTAACACTCCTCGTCCTCATCTGAAAAGAGTGAGGTTCCTTCTGGGCTAAGATCTCGTCGCTCGGCCTTTCATAAAGAATACATAATTTATGTATAATTAAAGGTATGCGGTGATTTTTAATTAAAAAAGGGGTGTTTTCTTGGTGTCGTAGTTTTACTTGAGAGAAAAGCGATGTCCTCGTCGTGAAATATTAACTCATGATTACTCTGGGCTTTGATTATTTGCAAGAAAGAGTTAGTTACGGGACATTGGTGAGTCTGAAAAGTTAGGTAGAGCAAGCATCTAGGAATATATCATATGGATACCTTTGTTAGAGCGACAGGTACTAGTCAGAACTCGGGTAACTTGGCAGTTCAAGTGCTCTTTGCTTCTTGGTTGAGCATTAATAACATCATGGGAATTGCCGACTTGGGTTTTGAAGTTCCTCCAACTTCAACTCCATATATTTGTTAAAACTGGTTTGGCCTATCCTAGGCTCCTAGCTCTTTTTTAAATTAATAAGTTAAGTTGGTTTTAATGTTTGAATTTTTTTAAAAAAATTGAATTTAGAACCACTCAATTCAAAATAGTTTGATCAATTATCAAATTAATTCCTTGAACAACACAAAATAAGCGTGACCTATTTATTAGTCAAAATCAAGTTTATCGTGCCAATGTGTTTTGATAAACAATTGACATTGTGGGGGGTAGAAGTTGATGATGGACAATAACTTCGAATATAAATTTATTAGGTCATGATTTGAGTGATATCGGTTATTAGTCTGTTTTAAGGGACTTCAAGGGCAGCACTAGTATTCACATTGTAGCTTGCAAAGCAATGAAAGCTTGAGGACAATTATTGGTGGGTCATTAGAATGAGTACCACGGGACTTTGATTATGAGGCCTTGTAAAATGTCAATGCAAGTGCGAAATCTCTTAATTGAGCTAATTTATGAAAAAAAGATTAAATTATTTGGAAAATTGGAACTTTAAATATTCTTTGAACTCTTTTAACTTTTTTTTTTCAAAATTTGAAATAAAAATTGAATTTATTTTTCTGTTTAATCAATAATAAAAAAATAAAATTTATAGATCAATTTAATAAAAAGTTAAAGACTAAAATGAATTTAATATTAAAGTTCGAAAATTGCACTCATGTAATGACGTGGGTTTTATTTTTTCAACACAACTGAATGTTAATAATGATAGTCGATGATGGTTGCAAAATTGCAAGTATGATGTGACAAAATCGCAGTATAACGTAAGCATGACAAATTTTGGATTTGCTATTTAAACCGAGGGAAAAGTGGGCCATTGACTTGGGTTCACTGGATCGCTGTAATCCTTTTGGGCCATCTGAAAATTTTATGAGGATTCTTATCGTTATGATCTTTTTGGGCCCTTTAAACAATTGGACTTAGGAGCGGTATTCGTTTATAGTATTACGAATGACAAAATTGACCCCGCCCGGGTTGATTGTGGCCCAAGTTGATTGGGCCATAAGTTGAAATTGCTCAGCCTAATAGTCTCGGGTTGACCTTGCCCATGAGTCAATAGGAAGGTATGAAACGACGTTTTTTATTTTAAAAAAAAATATAAGATCGAGTCAGGCCAGATCAACCCTCCCATGGTCCATTAGGTTGGAGCCTGAGCCACAAGCTAGCCCGATCGTGGCCCATTGAGCTGGGGGCCAAGCCACGCCGGCCAGCCCGTGGGTCGGGCTGGGCTAGACTGGGCTAGGCGGACATCCCTATATAGATAGTACAAGTTTTTTTTAAAAAAAGAGAGAAAAATGGCCAACAACTACTTGAATGCCCAAACGGTGTCGTACTGCTGCAATTGTTACCGACAAAGTGTGGCTCAATGAAGGTTCTGTTAGAGACAGGTCTTGTGTTGTTTCAGACTTTCAGTAGATTAGATTGATGTGCTTTGAACCATATGCATGATTAAATAAAAATCGTATTGTAAATAATTAAACAAAGAAAAGGATTTTTTTTTTTTAAAATATAGTTTTTCGCAGTAATCACAGCTTGCTACTTGTTAAGTAAATTGAAAAAGCTGTTATGGTGTTATTACACAAGCTAACAGAAATTCTATTGGTATACAAGTAAGAATCTGGTTTGAGACTGAATTCCAAAACTAGGATGTTACTTGGTTATAGTTCAATACAGTAAGAATTCATTTTAAGGTAAAGCATATGAAATCCGCCGACAGATCCTTCTATATCTTATATTTCCAGTTTTTTATGGGTCGAATCTCCTAAACATATGTCAGAAGCTCACAATAGATTTGTGCCTGTCATAATACATTATTCTTATGTTTTGATTTAGATTGGAAAAGAACTACAAGCAAAAGAGCAAGGAAATCTACAGCTCCTGAAGGCTGACGTTGCCAACTCGGATGAAACATTGTAAGAAAATCTTGTACATGAAAAAAATTATTTTCACTTTTTTTTGGTTTTTATTGATAAGTGCAGTTGTTCTTCAAAGGAACTGCTACATTCATTTTCTGAGGATCCATGGTCACAGAGCATTGGACCCTCTTATAGAATTTGGGACTGACAAGGTGACCTAAAACATAAGCCTTGGACCGAACCATGAAGCTCAGAGTCAATGGCACTGGTTGAATCGGTGCACCGTTCAAGCTACTCAAGCTGGATCCCCCGCCATATAATGGAATGCTACTTCCTTTCACCAACACCGTCAATGACCTCTGACTCTTTCTTGATTGATAAAAGTCCTCTATCTGCAATTGACAATCAGTTTCGACAAACTAAGTCAAATGTTTTTTATTTTCTTCTTTCATGTCAGGCATAATGCAATGGGCATATCACACTTGTAATGATAATTTTCTGATGAAGATTGAAATGCATCTTGTCTGAAAATCATAAATGAGACAACGACGAAAGAGACAATTGTTGGAATGCTTACATTGCCGGTGGCAACAGATAGCTGAGTGTAGGATAGATCTAAAGGAGTTGATGTAACGTGGACACCGAAAAATGTAGCAGTGTTCCGAAATGTGAATTTGACAGAGCAGTTCATGGACACCATTTCAGTGGCTACGCCTGAGAAATCCGCTCCAGCTTGTACAACAAATTGATCAAACATTATGCTCTGTAGAATCCAACACAATCAAAACACCCATTTCAGTCTCTGCTCATTCTAGTGAACATAACAGATTCCAACGAAAAATTGAGAAAATTTTTGATCTTTTCTTTTCCTTTTCTGATATGCTATGTTCTCGTATTACCTTCATGGTGATGGCGGGCTTCTGAGACCGACTTGCACCCCAAAGAATCAACGAAAACAAAGTGAAAAGCGCTAAGAAGCCAACAACAAATGCGAGAAAGTAACATCGACGAGGAAGGCCATGCGTGACCATGTCACCATCAAGAAGGCCCTCTTCTTCAATGGCATCAAAACCCTTCCACGGTTTGCGACCTTTTCGATGAGTAGATCCATCGTTTTTACGGTGCTGGTGAGGTTTGAGAGACCCAGAGAAGCGTGTAGAGGAGGACTCTCGAGAATGAGGCCCCAAAGAAGAGTTGGAGTGCGAATGTGGAGGGGAACCCATCGGGCTAAGCACCGGCGTTGAGTGGAAAGAGTTGGTGGTTTTCTCGCCGTCATGAGAGTCTCTTGACGGGCTCTGAACATAGTACACAGGGCGGCTTCGAGGAGGGGATGACCTGGTCGGCGATGACTGGGTTAGGCTGCTTACTTCCGAGTCTGTCTTGGAGAGATGAGTTGACATTGTTGGTTACTGTCTGTGACTAGGTAATGTTTGATGATGCAAGTAGCTTTTGCAGAGGCTCGAGCGTTTGATAGTTTTCAGGATATGTAGAACGTACGTTATGGCAGTGCACGTTGTGATGTGGTTTGTTTATTGTTATCGATGTTGTGTTTATGAAGGCAATTAATAGGGGAAGGTGGACTTGCCAGGAAGTAGCTGGGATTGTCTACTGTACTTGATTTTTGTTTTTATTTATACGTAGCTCAGTTTTCTAGTTGCTTTTCACCATGTTTTCAGGAGTCAAAAACAGGGTCTACCAGTAGCTTCAAACCCTGTTCAAGACGCGATTTGCAAGCTATATGGTGGCTGACATTGAAACTTCCCATTTGAAACTTCTAACGAATTCGAGGACTTTAAATTCAGGGAGAAAATGGTTCCCAGAGATCAAAACCACTCCAAAGTGTTCAGTTTATCATTGCAGCCAGAAGTTTTTGATTGGAAGCCAGCAGGACAAGTATTAGGAAAAAGAAAGCTTAGGTTCGTTAACCATCCGGTACATCCATTTTGTCAGGCTTGTTGACGTCCGTTCCTTCATAAGTCCCTTATACTTTTATGCAAAGTCTAATTGGTAAACTGTAACAAGTTGAGACCAATTCATGAATCTAAAGCCTTGCTTGAATTGCTTAAACACAGTATGTGAACAGTTAAGCATAAATAAAGTCCTATTCAAAGAAGACTAAAAATAAAATTGAACCGAAAGATTTATAGGAACTAACTCGTAAATCCTCGGACCCCAGTTTCTGAAAATAGTGTGCGCAAGTACTAATCCAACTGGACTAGTCTCTTTCCACTTTCACACGCGTGAGCGTGACCGCCTGAGTTGACCCGTTATAGAAACATAAACTTGTACATCGCTCCTCAACTCATGGTCACAGTTTCACATGACTATTTATTTCATGCCTCTCAAGTCCTATGTGCTCATCCGTAGCACATGCCCTCTTTTGTCAAAGTTGTGCGAATTTTTTATCCGCGGTTTGACCTTTATTTGATAGACATGAACCAGGATCATGGCGAGTGGTAAGTGATTTCGCCGGTCTTAGGCCGCGGAAACATGGCTTAGAGACAACCAAGCAAATTGCAATGGCTGTCCCTAATTGACCATCCTTTCGGTTAATGCATAAGAGAACAGCGTGAAACCCTGCCACGACGCACCATTGTAAGAACTTTTGTCACTGAAACGTCTACACTTTGGTTTCAGACATCATTTTACACGTTAGGCTCCAAACTCTGCCCTCCAAGATGCAACAAAGTCACGCTAAATGCGTATATTTGGTTGGTGGCTGGCTAGACAGAGAGGGCATGTTACAGAAATTAACGAAGAAGATACCATGACGCGGGAAACAGCTCAAGTGAAGATTAAACGGTAGCATTAGCTACTATGCGGAATACGCGTCGTTTAAATTAGGCTCTACGAATGTATTGCAGCCATTACTATTGCGTGTATTTAAACGAAACGCTAACGACTATATGGACATACAAAAACATAATTCAGTTGTCCTTCTTTCTAAATATTCTCTCTGTGATTCTAGAATTCTTTTCTCTCTCTCCTTTGTTTCGTTTCTTCATTCGTACTATACGAATACAATCACGGGAGTGACACTGTAATCATGTTGTCACAAAAATTATACAATAATTGGTATCAGAGCAATTGATTCTAGGAAGAAATTCATGGCAGAAGGTACGAGAGGTGCTAAGATGTGCAAGCTCGAAGAAAACATGAAAAATTTGGCGGAAGTTCAGGCCAGGAACAAGAAATTGTTTCTGGATTCAAAAGATAGGAATGAGAAAATGTTATCCGAGTTTCAAAACAAAATGGAAAAGGTTTGAGAAAGAGATGATGGAGCTTAAAACTATGTTCATGCAATTTTTGCAAAAACAAGGGGAAGAAACAGGAACTACAATTTCAGGCTTGTTAGAACCCACCCTCCATAGTAGACAACTCATGCAAGAGAAGGATGAAAATGCAACTTCTACAAGACTGAATCGAATTGAGTTTCCTTTGTTTGACGGTGAAAACATCAAAATGTGGCTTTATTGTTGTGAGCAATTTTTTCAGTTGGATCAAACTTCATAAAAGAAAAAGGTAAGTGTGGCAATCCTGCACATGGATGAACGAGCCCAAGAGTGGTACCGACTATATGTTAAGAATCATAATAAAGCAGAAATAGTAGATTGGGATGAGTTTACCAAGGCTCTCAAACAGAGGTTTGATGCAAAATTTTTTGATGATCTTGTGGGAGATTTTAAAGAATTAAAATAAGATGGAACAATGTTGGATTACTGAGCTCAATTTGATCATCACTTAAACAGATTATCATTAGTTTCTTGGTGAGTAGACTTAAACCCGAAATAGGCGTAACAGTGAAGTTGCATAAACCTCACTCTTTACATCAGGCGTATATGCTAGCTCGAAAGCAAGAAGCCATAGTGATGACGAATGGATATACTATGCTAGGGCAAGGAAACACAATAAAAAATATGTGCAATGGAGGAAATTATAACACAGTTATGAGATTGCAACACACAACAAACATAAACAGAAGCTTAAGCTCTAATGGAATACTACCTACACTCACACTTATATTGCACCCATCGTTAGTAAAACCTTTTAAACCCTCTAAACACATCAGTAGCAAAGAGTTCAACGATAAGCGAGCACGAGGGCTCTGTTTTTAGTGCGACAATAAATATAGTTACAAATGTAAGAAAAGACAATTAGAGTTTTATCTAATCTCTAGAGACAAAGATAACGTGAAGGCGGCACTAGAAGAAGACGAGGAAGAGTATGAAGAATTTAGAAGAGAGGATGACTGTCCAAATGTTTCAATGCAAGCCATGATGGGTTTATAAGGAGAAATGGAGTTCAAATGGGTGAGGTTAGTGGGCATGTATCGAAGAAGAATAATTCATATACTGATCGACTTGTAGCACTCATAATTTCGTGAATACTTTGGTCGTAAAGAAGGGTGGTTATGATGTTCGGGAAATAGAACCTACCTTCATCACAGTGGGTGGGGGACTACGTTTGGAGTGTTGTCAATATTGTGAAATTTCTTATGGACAATACAAGGAACTCAATTCACCATGAATGCATTAGTTCTATCATTGGGAGGGCATGATGTTGTACTGGGGGTCCAATGGCTAGTAGGATTAAATGATGTGATATGTAACTTCAAACAGCGAACGATGGCATTTAACTGGGAAGGTTGGTTAGTGACATTGAATGGGAAAGTAGGAGGGAGATCATTAGTAATCTCATGCAAGGAGTTCCAAATGACTTTACAGCGATCGAAAAGTGGACAACTACTCATGATGCAACTAACATTTCCCAATGAATACTAGCTGCAACAAATGAAAGTGAAGGATGAACAATGGAGTGTGTTTGATGAAATCAACACAATCTTGTTAGAATATGCAGAAATTTTCAAAGAATTGAATCAACTTCCACCTGATCGCCAATACAATCACCAAATTCATTTGAAAGGGGTTGAAGTTATCAACATTTGACCATATCGTTACTCAGGAATGCAAAAGGATGTTATTGAACAATCTGTAAGAGACCTTATGAACCAAGGGTTCATTCGACATAGTTATGGTCCCTACGCTTCACATGTTGTCCTCGTCAAGAAGAAGGATGATTCATGACTCATGTATGTGGACTATCGTAAGTTAAATAAGCATATGATTAAGGACAAATTTCCTATATCACTAATAGAAGAGCTTCTGGATGAATTGCGCGGGGCTAGTTGGTTCATTAAATTGGATTTTATGTCCAAGGTACGATAAGATTCGGCTACAGCTAGAAGATATTCCAAAAAGAGCGTTCAAAACGCATGAAGGCCACTATGAGTTTCTAGTAATGTCGTTTAGCTTAACGAATGCTCCTTCGATGTTTTAGGGACTGATGAATGAGTTGTTCAAACCATATTTGAGGCATTCTATTCTAGTATTTTTTGACGATATCTTAATTTACAGTTAGTCGTTACGACTATAAGTAGAACATATCACTATTATTACCATGCAAACTCTGAGTGACAATAAAGTGATTTTATGAGGAAGTAAATGTGTATTCGGAGCGCAACAGATTGAATATTTAGGTTACACCATTTTAGAAGGAGGAGTAAAGATAGATCCCATAAAGGTGAGGACAATCGAAGAATGGCCAGAACCTAAGAATCTTAAAGAACTCAGAGGATTCTTGGGAATAACAGAGTACTACTGGAGGTTTATTAAAGGTTATGGACTAATTATGAGACCATTAACAGAGTTATTGAAGAATGAGAGACTAGTTTGATGGGAATGACAACTTGAAGAAAAGATAACATTTAAGAAATTGAAAGAAGCAATCTCGTCAGTACCAGTGCTAGCTCTTTCTGATTTTCCGAAACCATTTATAGTGGAAGCAGACACTAGTGGACTGGGAATTGGGGCTGTCTTAAAACAAGAAGGTCATCCTATTGCCTTCCTTAGCAAAACACTAGCTAAAAGACACCACTGCTTATCGACCAATGGAAAACAAATACTAGCAACATTATCTAAGTTGCAAACCATTCATTATGAAAACAGATCACAAAAGTCTCGAATACTTACTGGAGCAGCGTCTATCAACCCCTTTCCAATAATCGTGATTTCCGAAGCTACTCGATTACGATTTTGAATTTTATTATCGTAGTGGGAAAGAGAACTTGGCTGCAGACGCTCTCTTGAGAATCACCAGTGCAGAATTGCTAATGTTGTCAGTGACTCAAGTGCAAGGAGGATTGTTGGAGGACATTAGAAAAAGCTGGGAGATGGATCGATCAATTCAAGATATAATTAAGAGGGTAGAAATTGGAGTTATGAAATCGAGCACTTATGAATGGAAAGATGGGCTACTAAGGTGGAAGGAACGACTTTTGGCGGGCACTAACAAAGCACTCCGGGAGCAAATAATTAAAATTAGTCATGACGATGCAATGGGTGGACATGCAGGAGTGATGACAACTACAAAAAAATTGCAAAAAATGTTTCATTGGAAGGGAATGGCCAGAGATGTTTGAAACCACATATAGAAATGTATGAACTGTCAAAAGAATAAGCACGACAACTCGACCTACCCGAGACTCTTACAACCAATTAAAATTTCAGAAGGGAGTTAAAGGGAGATCCATGTTGATTTCATTAAAGGGTTACCTATATTAAAAGGAAAATTTGTCATATTGGTAGTTGTTGATCGTTTTCTCGAAGTACGCTCACTTTATTCTAGTGAAACACCCATATTCAGTAAGCAACATCGTAGAACTATTTCTCAACCATGTATTTAAATTGCATGGTATGCCAGAATCAATTATAAGTGACAGAGATCCCATCTTCTTTAGTAGGATTTGGTCAGAATTACTTCGGTAGCAACATGTCTGTTTGAAGTACTCAACCGTCTACCATCCCCAAATGGATGGCCAAACAGAGATTATTAACAAGATCCTAGAAACTTACCTGCCGTGCTTTTGCAGTTAGACATCTCAACGATGGAGTGAATGGGTGTCCTTAGCCGAGTGGTGGTACAATATGACTTATCACTTCGCCATTAATACTACACTTTTTGAAGTATTGTAATATCCTCCATCGGTTTATATGCCCTACATTGCGGGGGATTTAAGGGAAACAGAGGTGAATCAAGTTCTTAAGAACCGAGAAGCTATTTCAAAAGTGACAAAATTCCATTTATAAAGGGCACAGAATCGAATGAAGCAATATGCATACTCAAAATGATCAGAACGTGAGTTTGAAATAGGCAACATGGTTTTATTGACATTGCAACCTTATAAACAGCATTCTCTTCAAAGAAGAGGGAATCAGACGTTATCTCCACTCTATTATGGCCCGTACAAAATTATACAGCGAGTGGGAAAAATTGCGTACAAGCTGGAGCTTCCTTAAGGCTCCTTTATACACCCAGTATTACATGTATCTCAGTTGAAGAAGGCTTATATGGATCAAGAAAGAAATTCAACGTCACTACCAGAATTCCTTACACCTTCAGAACATCTCGCTACAGCAGTGCTAGGAAGAAGGATGGTTAAAAGAAACAATCACTCTGTTGCTCAGTTATTAATTCAGTGGTCAGATGGAGAACATACTAATCCAACATGGGAGTACCTCTTCGATCTTCAGAAGTAGTTTCCAAAAATTAACCTGGTGGACAAGGATATTAAGGGGAAGGGAATTGTTATAGAAATCAACGAAGAAGATGACCATGACACAGGAAACAACTTGAGTGAAGATTAAATGTTAGCGTTAGGTACTATGAGATATACGCATCATTTAAATAACGCTCTACGAATGTAATCCTAGACTAGCACACATTGTATCCATTACTATCACGTGTATTTAAATGAAACTCTAACAACTATGGACATGCAAAAACAGAATTCAATTGTCTTTCTTTCTTAATATTCTCTATGTGATTCTGGAATTCTTTTCTCTCTCTCCTTTGTTTCTTTTCTTCATTCGTACAATACGGATACTATCATGGGAGTGACATTGTAATCACATTGTCACCAAAATTATACGACTGGGCATATCTAGCATTCGAGTGAGAAGTAATTTGTCTTCCAAGTCTAGATTAAAACTAAATCAACTTTTATTTCCACGACTTAGATTGATTAATAATTAGTTGATATCTAATGTGCTAGTTTAAAAATATTGACTTGTACATACATAAGTACAATAATGAAGTTTAGGGAAAAAATGAGTATTTTTGAGGTTTTAGGGTCAACACAATCTAACAAATAATGTTTTCCTCTCGAATGCATAGGTGGACACACACCATTAATGTAGCAAAAATTTTTCAAAAAAAGACATTGCTTTAGACACATATGTGTTAGAACCCATGTTTATGTTAGAACAAAGGCAATCATAAATACATTTTGAGACACTGGTATATTAGGTTTTATATCCATACATACAAAGAAACATTGATTTACATAGCCTGAAACATATGCATATTTGCACCTATCTTTCATTCCAAAAAGAAATGGTGAGTTATTCAATTTTGTTTTAAGCCATAACTGTAAAGGATAACATTATTTGAAAATATGTTTTTTCAGTGGTTTAAAACTCTGGATTTCATGAAGTGAAAATTTTAGATCTTTGCAAAGTTTAAGGAATGAAAAGTTGAGATGGAGAGCCAGACAAGTAGAAAAACCAAGTATCTAAGATCAAACAATGATATTAAGTCCATGAACACAAAATTCTAAAGATTCTATGAGAATTATGTAATTTAGAGACATTGCATTCTTCAAAAAATCATAATAAAATAACCTTTCAAGAATGATAAACGTATTTATAATTGAAAGAATAAAGTTTTTAAGGCTGAATATATGATTCTCTAAAATTTTATATACAAAAATAGTGAATATAGCTACTGATGACAATAGGTCAGGTCGGATCAGACTAACATGACCTCTTAAAAGATCGGCTCAAGCCCAATTTGAAATCTGATCAAGTTTGACTTATGTTATTTGAGCCTAAACTTGATTAGATATCAAGCAACTAGAACTCATTTAAAATATGTTTGAAATTTGACCTATTCCATATCTAACCAGCTGATTTGACCCAAAACTCCTCTTCAATCTCCTCTATTGTTGAATTCCCAATGCCATGACTAACTTAACAAAAATTGAAATATAAAAACTTAAAAGCAAATCTGGAAGAATCTAAAGGATCAATTTGACTACTAATAAACCCATCATGTTGTAGAGGAGGGGGAGGTCCATGTCCAGGCATGGTAGTGCTAGGAATTTTGGTGGTGGAAAAAGGGTAAATTTGGAAAGCAGTTTAAGAAGAAGAGGCTAGTTTCTGGGGTTTAGTAAAAAAAAGAACTGTGGTTCTGAGGTGAGAGTTTTACTTCAAGGTTTCTTAAGTTTCATTTAAAGCATAAAGTAATGGTCATTTTGTACTTTTCATAAATTTAATCTCTAATGTTTAGAAAACTATTATAAAAACTTAGAAATAATAGGAGTGGATCAAAGATTCAAAGCAAACAATACATATAACTAAAATAATATTAACATGACAACATAACACTAGTAAATAAAATAGAGATAGAAAAGAAGAGAAGATTAAAGAGAGAAAAACTGGAAAAGTCCAAAGAAAGAATTTGAAAAGATCAAAGATTAAAGATAGAAAACATAAGAAGATTAGAAAATAGGAAGAGTTGGAAACAGTGGTCATATAAGAGAAAAGTGAAATGCTAAAATTCTAAGGCTTCCTTTTCTTATATATCTTCAAGCTTTAGGCAGCGTCAGTTGTAGAGCCCGAGCTCAATTTTAGCTTGAAATTTAAAAAAATTTTAAAAAATTGAACCAAACCCGAAGGCCAGTTAACTTTGATCAAGCCTGTTGACTTTAAGTGGGCCGGATTGGACCTGAGCTGTTTTTCAAGTCTAAGTATGGCATGTTATCTCATTAATAGATTACCATAAAATTCATTAGATAGGAAAGTGACAAAGGAAGTGTAAACATGAAATAAGATTTGAAACTTTAGATGTCTCACTTATGTTTATGTTTCTAGTGATGAGAGGCCCAAATTTAATCTAAAGTCAAAGAATTATATTATTAGCTACCATAAAGGTATGAAGGGATATAAGTTTTTGAACCTAACATCAAAGAAGATAGTGATTAGTAGGAATGTAGCATTTGATGAGTAACAAATATTAAGCAAACAATGAAGGGTTTGAGCTAGCATCAACTGAGGGTAGTATTTAGTTAGTATAAGTGAAACTAGATCAGTCTAGATCAAACATGCAAAAGGCTAAATATTTGAGTTTAGAAGATTGAAGAGCGATGGTAGAGGAAGAGCAACATTATAGTATATTCACAAATGAAGCAACATATAGCATTAGACCTCTAAACAAATATAGTTAGAAAGATTTAGTATCTTTCACACTTATCATTAGTAATGAGGATCTAACTACCTTACAAGAGGCTATAAGTAATTATGAGAAGGATATATAAATGAGAGCTATGGTGGAGGAGGTGTAGTCTTTGTATAAAAAGAGAAAAAGTGAACTATAAAGACAACTTTTCTTTATGATGATTTGGAATAGCAAATTTATATATAGCCTAAAGTGTTTAGTCAACCTGAAAAGGAGCTTTTAGTATGTAGAAAAGATATGCTTACGTTTGTTAAAAGATAACAAGCTTTCAATTTTCCCAATAAGATTGCTAATTTTCCCAATTTCTTATTTACATCATGATAGTTGACAGATAATTTTGTAATTTTATAAAATTAAAAACTATTTTGTAATTTTAAAAATATTATCTAAAACATTATAATGGTATTGACCAACACTAGTGTTATACCATGAAAAACTAAAAATGGTATTAAGTCTAGTATGATATTTGCAAGATTCCTCCATACATATCTATGACGTCATCTGTAACCACGTTCACTTCTACGTATAAATTGTCTTTTTCCACTTTGCTCTTTGTAATATTTTTTTAACTATAAGGATAACTTTGCTAATAAAGTTTGTTCTATTGGTACATCTTTTTTTTATCACGATCCACCTTTCTTCACAAACCAGTAAAGATCCACTTATCTCATCTATGGACATATTGCTCACATCTTTAGATTCTTCAATAGTTGTTACCATATAATTAAATTTTGAGTTGAGAGATCGTAGCACCTTCTCCATAAGTTAAACATATTTAATGTTTTCACCAAGCTTATTTTGATTCACCACTCTTAAGACTCTTGTGAAGTAATATAAAATTGATTCTCAATCCTTAATTAAGAATGTCTCTAACTAGGCCCTTAGAATTTGAAGTCTCACCTTCATCTTATCAACTTCTATCACCAATTCTAAAGAGTTTGGATGTCTTCTTTAATGTGGTTTCATTAACTATTTTCTTGAACATTTCTTCATCTAAACCTTGATACATGATTGTAAGTGCAATTTGATCTTTCTTCTTTTGCTTATCTAAGGCTTCTTTTTCATATTAAGTCAAGCTTTTCTAATCTTAGAACTCCATGTAGGTATCGCAACCAAGTGGGCCTGGTTAGACTCATTGCCGATCTAACTCCACTAGTGCACAATCTTACCCCAAGCCTATTCAGGCTTGGGTTACCTAAAATGATGTCATTTTAGTTGGAGTTGAGTTGGGCCTTAGAACATCCTCGAAGACCCCAATTTGATCCAAAGCCTAATTAATATGGGCCTGACATGTGACTTCATACTAGGCCTTGATAGGTTGGGCTGGGTGGTGAGATTTGCCATCTCTACCTTCATGTAGCCTTTGTTGATTGCATCTAATATGCCTTGTGGACTAAAAATGACCTTTATACTAAGTATCTAATTCTTATAGTTGAGTTAGGTGAATTGTAGATATTGGAAAGATACAGATTCCTTTTGAGATCATAGTTGGCTCAAATACAATTTAAAAAACATAAGATATTCACAAATATTTATAGACTCTTACAAGTAATGAAACAAAAGTGTTTTTGCAAAATGACTTTTTATTTTTCCTCTCTTATATAAAATTAAACGTTAGATGGCAAATTATTGTTCCAATGAAGAGTTCTAGACTAACCACTTTCAAGCTACCTAATGCTAGAATATAAAGAAAGAAATACTTTCAATGATATAATAAAATATACATAACCAAAAAAAAAGATCAGTTTGTCTTAATTTTACCAATTTGTCTTCATTTGAATATAGACACATAAATCTTTAAGACAAATTTTAAATCACTTAAATTGATTAAAATTTTATAATTCAACTAGTCTATCAAAATTGTTGTATAATTCTAGAATTCAAGATTATTTTCCTCCGCATGAGCAATGTAAACAGTAAAACAGGGGACTTTTGCGGCGCTTTAAGCTCAGAGCCTGTAATAATGGCACTAAGACAGAACTTGTGCAAGCGTAGACAAGACTGGAGAGAGAGGTTAAGTTTGGTCTGGAAGCGTCTGAATACAGAAGAAATGGCGGCTAAGTAGCAGTTCCGGTGGCCAGAGAAAGCTTAGGGCATGGCTGACAGGTCCCTCCGAAAAATATACTTATCAGATTGTGCCGAAAAGCGTGGGACGGAGTGAGATAGTGACCAGAAGTGCACATCCAACCAACTAATTGCGTGGAATGCCTTAAGAATGTATTTACAACTTGAGGCCCACGCCTGAAACAAATCGGGCCATCTTGTTTTTAATATAACTCCCCATTCAGTTGAACATTCTGTAAAGGATTTGTCGATTTTTCATCTCAACTCAATGAACTCGTATTTAAAGGATAGAAAATTCATGTAAATGAATCACGGTCCAACTATATTTTTTTTTATTTCTCTAGCTCCAATTTTATCATTGACAAGTATAATAGTTATAAAATTGGTTTAGGTTTGTACTAGTCGGGCAATTATAGAATGATTCAAACACATGCTAGTGAAAAACATTGACAAGTAACAAAGTTAATGCGTTCAAACATCGCTCTAGATGGGCAAGATCTTTAAAAAATAGATAACAATACCAAGCCGAAATATGCTACCTGACAAAGATATAAGACCAAATGTGCATGAATCATCATTAAGTAATGTAATGATGACAGGCTCTAATGCTATAAGAACCTTTGTATAACTTCTTTCTTCCATGTTCCTCGGTGATCCGAGAATGAAGGCATGTCTGAAATCTCCATGATCACCGCATATCCAAGTTCAATTCTTCTTTTTCTTTTTTCACTGTTTCGTTGGGTTTAATCTTAAATTCTGTCCTAGGAAACGGGGTGCTCTAGGAGTATATAAACCCATTGTAACACTTCTTTGTTCTCGCTTGCAGAGTTCCAATGTTTCCAATAATCTCCGTCTCCAAATTCTATTCCTTTTCCTCTGCTTCTTCGCTTTTAGATGTTCCAGTCTAAAGGTTTTTACTTTGATTCTGCGTTTCCAAGGTGCTTCTCTTTTCTTTTTATATTTCTCGTACTTGGGTCTTACGTTTCTATTGTTCATTGTTTTCTACAAATGAATCAGCTAGGGGAAACTTGTTCTTCCGACAACGACTGCGATGTCGGACTACGGTGCGAAACTTGCCCTGCGAATGGGAATACGCGACCCAGATGCACCCGGGTCCAGCCATTGAACCCGACAACAAAGGTGGGTTGCGTTTAATGTAAACTGAACTTTTTTCTGGTTTTCTCCTTTTTCTTTTTTGGAGCAACGAAGTGGACAACAGTAAAGCAATGATTTTGATGATGTGGGTTAGGTGAAAGGTCTGGCATTCAACAAATACTCATGGTTAACAACTCACAACTCCTACGCTCTAATGAATGCTAAATCGGAGACAAGTTCGATTTTGCTATCTCCGACGAACCAAGAAGACTCTGTCACCAATCAGCTCAAGGTCAGACTTTTTTCCTACGCAGCGACGTCTTTGACATTTTTCATTTCTTGGGTAAACAAAGAGAACTTCTTTTGCGTGTCCGACCTTTACGTTGATTCTTGTTTCTCAATTACCGCTTACATAGTTGCCACGTTTATTGAATCGAACATAGACGTCTTCAATCGTGTTTTGTCTATCTTGTCAGTAACATATCTGTCCAGGTGTACAAGTCTGCTTTTTCCAACTAACCATTTTTTTTTTCTTGTTCTTTTAATTCTTTTGATCATTCATAATTTTGAATAACATAGCGTTAACATTAAAATTTTTTAATATTATATTAATATTAATTTCGGAAACACTTATCCTTTCAGTTTTTCAGAAGGAATTTGATTCACCAAAGTGTACAGAGTATTAGGAAAGCAGAGTAAATGAGGGGGGATTAGTAATTAGGATAAACCTCTTCAAAGTGGTAAAGCAATGAAAGTACGTGAATGTTAACTTTATATACTTAGGAGAAAAAGAAAAAGAATAAGCTTTTGATGACATACCAAAAGCATATGCTGATCTTTGCGTAGATAAAGCACATAGTAAAGTTCCAGAAGACAGACAAGTTAGGCAAATCTTGCCTTGGATTAGCTGTCCTATCATTTTTATCAGTTGATTAAAAATAGGCATTGCAGCTAACGCCATCTCACCTTCACTTTAGTTTTATGTATCAAATTTACCAAGACGTACTACACTAAAACTGTATTTGCTTGTAGAATGGGGTTCGAGGGCTCATGCTTGATATGTATGACTTCAGGAATGATATTTGGTTATGTCACTCATTTGCTGGAAAATGTTACAACTACACAGCATTTGTAAGTGTAATCTTAATCTATCATTGTTGCTTCCTTGCTGAATTCATCATTCACAGTTGGCTAACTTTAATCACATCCAGCAACCGGCCATTAATGTGCTGAAAGAGATCGGATCCTTTTTAGCTGCCAACCCCTCAGAGATTGTCACCATTTTCATTGAGGATTACGTGACATCTCCACAAGGTTTGACAAAGGTTTTCAATGCTGCTGGTCTAAGCAAGTACTGGTTTCCAGTGTCAAACATGCCCAAGAGTGGTGAAGATTGGCCAACAGTGGATGATATGGTCCAGAAGAATCAGCGTCTGGTGGTGTTCACTTCCAAATCACATAAAGAGGCTTCTGAGGGCATAGCTTATAACTGGAGATATGTGGTAGAAAATAAATGTGAGTTTTAATTATGAAGCCTTAGAATCAACCAACTTGTTTTAGTGATGAGGATACAGAGCGGATGAACTTTTGCAAATGATGCAGATGGGGATGATGGGATGGTAGCAGGTTCATGTCCAAATCGCGGTGAATCACCTCCACTGAGCACGACTACAATATCTCTGTTTCTTCAGAATCACTTTTCTACTAATCCCAATTCCACCAAAGCTTGCGAGGACAATTCAGCTTCGTTAATAAGCATGACCAAGACTTGCTACCAAGCAGCTGGCAAACGATGGCCAAACTTCATTGCTGTTGATTTCTATCAGGTACTTTCACTGACTAGGTGCACCAAATATGAATATGACTGAAATCAACTCTTTTTTTTACCCCCTCAAATTCCTTTTGCAGAGAAGTGACGGCGGAGGAGCGCCAGAAGCAGTGGATAGCATGAATGGCCACCTCGCCTGTGGATGTGACAGTATTGCATATTGCAGGGTATGTTAAGCATAGCACGTACCATTATCACAGTCTATCGTATTTGTATTCGAAGTTTCTACAATTACGTGTTATTGAGATTACGTGAACATTCTCAAGTAGCTGCAATGATTAACTAATGCATTTGGTAAATATGTGGCTGATTGACAGGCAAATGCTACATTTGGTACATGTGACGTTCCTCCTATGGCACCCCCTCCACCTGCTGCCGGCGGAAGAAGCTCACAAGTTCCTCCAGCCACTCCCACCAATTCCGGTCATTTGAACGGAAAAAGTGTCCGATGGTGGTGGCCGTTGGGGACAATTTTGATCATATCGTTTGGCTTGTAATTAATCCAATGTTGTATGTAGAGATGTGAATTTCGGCATACTTCTTGTGTACTTAATGTTGAGGGTTCTAGGCTCAGGAATACCATTTTCAGGTACTTGCTGTATTTTGAAACACTCGGCTTAAAAGGATGGACTGAATAAAGCTAAATTTATATTATTTTTTTTAAATCAGTTTCTTAAAAATTATTATCCTTGACTTTTTTATTTATCTTAAATCTTGGAAATTTTCATTTATTCCAATTATTTTATAATTTAAATTTTACTTATTTTATCCTTTAATAAACAAATTTTGTTTGGCTAATAATTCGAACAATTTATTACGAAATATTCATTAGACCAATAAAATCCTTAGATAATTTTTATTTAAGATAATAAATTCAAATTATTAATTAATAATTAAATTCATTTGTAAATATATATTAAAAGAAAACTAAATTCAATGTAAATATAATTTGAGAAAAAATAGTAAAAATTTCGACATCTTCAAACTTCCTATTATAGTTCTAAGCAATGGTGTGGGTATTGTATCGTATCAGGCGGTATCGACTAATACCAACTATATCGGCCAAAAAATGATATGATACTGAGTGATTTCGTACGGTAAATTGGTATCGGTCAGTGATGGTTGATACTGATACCCTCCTCCCCACCCGTGACCCCCCTGCGCCTCTAGTACTTTTGCTCTCAGCCTCACTCTGTCTCTCATCTCAGCATCTCACTTCTATACTTATGTCGCATCCATCTACGTCGCACGACTATCCGTCGCAATCACTTACGCCATAGTCACAGTCACCTCACCTCCCCCTCTCTCACCTACGTAGTCGCCTCACCTCGCCTTGCCTCATCCTCTCTCGCTTGCGTAGTCGGCTTGCCTCACCCTCTCTTGCCTACAAAGTTGCCTCGCCTCACTGCCTACACAGTTGCCTCACCTCGCCTCGCCTTATCCTCTCTCACTTGCACAGTAACCTTGCCTCATCCTCTCTTGCCTGGGAAATTGCCTCGCCTCACCCTCTCTTGCCTGCGCAATCGCCTTACCCTCTCTATCTGTCTCCCCTCGGCCACAGTTGCCTTGGCCTCATTGACGCCAAGTGGAGCTACAAACTTCAAGCCTCAAGGTTACAAAATGCAAATCAACCTTGAATAATTGAACTGTGTTCAACGTGTTTTGAGGATTGATTAGTTGATTTGTATTTTGTTGATTGTTGACTATTGAGTTAATTGAGTAGTTGTTGTGCGTGTGAGTGAGTTAAGTTGTCAGTTTAGACTTTGCATTCTGGAAATTGAGGATAGTTGGATACTAGAATGAATAAATGTGTTTATTTTGTCTGAATTTTGGAAATTGAGGAATGAGATTGAGAATTCTATATAGAATTCCAGTAATTGAAATTTGAAATTTTGGATGTGTTTTGTCATTTGTTGTTTGTATTCTGAAAATTGGATTCTGAAAATTGGGATTCAATCATTTAATATAAAATTGAAGTTTGTGTTATTATTTGAAATTTGAGAAATATTAAATTAAATGCTGGTCTTTATTATAAATTAGGTTATATATATTATAACTTGATTTTGTAATATACAAAATGGGTTAATTAATTTAGGGCAAATTATGTGATTACATTAATTAAGTTAAATATGTAAGTTTTTGATAGTTAGATATAGTCAAAGAAAATGAGTTATAGTTTTGAGTTTAAATTTGAACTATGTAACCATACAAAATGAGTTATAGTCACAAATTTATATATCATACAAAATAGGTTATAAATGTGAGTTTATGTTTTAATCATATAATCACAGAAAATGAGTTAGATATATGACTTATGAGTTTATAGTTAAATTATGTAATCACACAAATAAATTATATTTGTGAGTTATGGTTAAATCGTGTAATCATACAAAATGGTTATAATTGCGACTTTATGGTAGAATTATGTAATTACACAAAATGGGTTATAGGTGTGAGTTGTGACTTTATTTTAAATTATGAAATCACACAAAGTGGATTATAGTTGTGAAAGTGTAGCAATCAATGAAGTTTTGGTTAAAAAATATGAGACTTTCTTGGATAGAATGTGCCCAATCATCAAATTTCTTAAGGAATCATTTATATAAGTTTATGAAGGTCACTTGCATGTGTATATCATATGATTGTTGAGAAATTGTCAATGATGTAAAAACTAAACTTGACGGCCGGTTCAACTGGGTTAAGTAAGAACAAACTAGTTTCTGGTTTGATTTTTGCTTTCAACTGTTATGAATGAAAACCAGTCAGTTTCCTCTAAACCGTGAAGAACCAAATGTCTTTATCGCCTAAACCATGACAGCACAAAGATGACACACAAAGACGATATGGAGTGAAAAAGCCGATAAGGGGACACTTTCTCTACAAGGATTTGTTGATAAAAATTTTAAAAAATATTAGTATTTGTTGTTCAAAAATTTAAAAAATATTGATGTATTTTCTATTACGATATATATTTCATTTTTACTTACTCTTATAATTTTAATTCTTATTTATTATATACTGATTTTATAGCGGTTTAATACTGTTTAGACCTTAAACCAATCCTTTGATTAGTTCGATGTCCGATTTGGTTTTTAAAACATTGGAAATTGTTGTTGCTCTATTCTTCCTGTCATATATATAACTTGATTTTAATACGAAATTATTAAGGTAATTTTAATATATGTCTTCATTTATTTTTATAGATAAATGAAAGGAAGTTTAAGTACACCTGATAATTCAGTAGCCTAAAAAATGGTAAGATTCAATGATCTAGCTTAGACTCATACTAGACAATTTCCTGGAATGAAAAACCATACTATTTGTTTGTATTATAACAAGCATTTGAAAGGTAGAGAAATCACTAATTAAAGAAGGATTTATCTGAGATCAAAAGTGACGTGGAGTTTTGTAAGAAAGTGAGTTATAATGTGAAATGACAAATAAATACTTTGCTTTAAGAGTATTAACATGAGAAAAATAGAAAACAAAGATTGAACTACAAAATTAGTAGTGGAAGATCTTTTGTTAATATTCAAGATGATAGTGAAGATGTTGAAGGTATTAGTATTCCTATCTAATAAGAAGGAAATGTTGCACTTGATGTTAGGAAAATAAGAAGACAGATGTCTAATTTTTTTATAACACAAACCACTCCTGCAACTCACACTTCAATTCATAATGCCTTACCATATAAAAAAGCGACTCATAATATGGACATGGCAATAGTTAGATGATAGTATGATTCAGATATAACATTTAATACTGTCCAAACTTATTATTATCAGCCTATAGTGGATAATATTACCTCTTATGGTTTAGGATACAAAGATCCTTCAATTAATGACTACATGAGTAAACTTTTGAGCATCTTTGTTTATGAAATAAAAAGTTATTTGGATGAAAGAAGAATGACCTAGGCTACTTTTGTGTGTTCAATCATATGTGATGGTTGAACAAATAGAAGACATGAGCTTATTATTAATTTTTTTATTTATTCTGCAAAGGAAACAATGTTGATATTGATGATTTGGCCTTGTTAGGAATGTTGATACTATATTTCAAATATTTGATGAAGTTGTCAATAAAGTTGGGCTATCAAATATTGTTCAGTACATTACTAATAATAGTTCTATTTATAAAGTAGTGAGAAAAATATTGCAAAAGAAGTATAATTCTTTTTATTGAACTCCTTGTACTGCACATTTCATTTGACCTGATGTTGAAAAATATAAGAGATGCTAGGTATTTTCCTATTATTAATGAGACTATGCAGAAAGTAAAAAAGACGACCAAGTTTATCTACAAACATGCATGGGTCTTGAGTTTAATAACAAAGGATTTCACCAATATTAAGAATTTGTGTCGTCCTACTATTACAAGATTTGCAACTAACTTCTTATCACTTTAATGTTTATTCTCATGAAGAAGGAGTTGAGACAAATATTTACAAGTGATAAGTGAATTGCATCTCCACATGCTAAGTCTAATGTTGAATTGAAGTTTTCTAGAATTATACTTGAAGATAACGCATTTTAGTCTCAATGTCAAATTGTCATCCGAGTTTATGAGCCTTTGGTGAGGCTACTTTGTTTAAATGATAGTGACGAGAAGGCAATGATGTGTTATTTTTATGATAGCATAGAGAGGGTGAAGGAAGCAATCAAGGCTAATTCGAAATTTTGACCTTCTTTGTACACACCTTATCTTGGAATCATTAATGAGAGATGAGAAAGACAACTTTACTCTTCGTTGTTTGCAACTGGGCCATTTTTTAATCCTAATGTCTATTTCAGACCAACTCTTACGAAGGAAATTGAATGCTATTAACTATTACAATAATTGTTACTCATGAGATGATATAAGATCTCTTAAGCTCACAAATGAGGGCGTATAAGGATGCTTTTAGTGATTTTGGGATGCCAATTGCTATTTGTTAAAGAGACTAACTTAATTCATGTATATATTTTTTTCACTTTTGTCATATGAGAAAAATTAATCATTACTTTATTTTGTTTATAATGCTACTTTTGTTGTTTTATAGTTGCTTGGTGAGATCAATTCAGAAGTGATGTTTCAGAATTGTAAAGGTTTTTAATTCGAATTATAAGTTAATGTGTTAGTGCAACAGAGTGTGAAAGGAATATGAATATATTTGAATTCATCGTTTTTAATAAAAAGGAATATAATGAATTATAAATGATTGAACAACTTGGTCTTTGTTCGATACAATTTAAAGTTTCAAGAAAGTATGCTATTATCATTATTAAGTTGGATATAATTTTTCTAATTTCTTAATAATTTAATTATATTTGTTTATTATGACTCTTAATAAAACAAGTAGTTACGTAGATCCCATTTGCTTTGACTATATCGATCTTTTGGTGGATTGAGTTTATGAGAAATTAGGTTTGATACATGAGAGTGACTTGGAAGATAATTTTGGACGAGAAAGTATTAACATGTCATTTGATGCAATGAATTTGAATGATAGTGATAATGAGGCTCCTCTCAATGATGAGGATTTTGTACCAAATGAAAATTGAGGTTAATGCGATTTGAGCGATTATTCGATTAAATGAAGTTTTAAGTTTTTATTTCTCACTTATTTTAATTTTACTTGTATTTTATATATATGTCAAATTCTATATATGCAATATAAATATAATTGTAAATATTTTTATTTCAGGTTTCACTTCTAATTGATTGTTTTCTCGATACAAACTTTTGTTGTAAAATCATAATAGCTAGAGAGTCATGAATATTTATTATTTTTTTATTCGATGTTTCAATTTAATTCTTATGTATTATTTGATAAAATTGTAATATTTTAAATACTTAGTATTGTCCTTAATTTTATATTTGTATGAAGATTAAATGATCTTTTTTCATATTAATTGTGATTATTATTTATATGTGAAATGTGTGAAAAGTAATATTAATAGAAATAAATATTATTTCTAATTTCTATTATTACGATTTTTAAAAATATGATTGATGTAAATAAATTATACAGTACAATATATCGAAAGATGTAATTTAAAAAATTTAGAAACTAATTTATAAATTTCAAAAATTACCAATAACAGTATCATATATTAACTAATACTAATATAATGCCGTACTAAAATTAAATTTAGTACTAGTTCCGGTATACTATTGATAACTTTGGTTTTAAGATTCATTTAAATTTATGCTTTAAAGAAATGAAGCAATATAAAAAAAAAAGGAGAAAAAGAAGAACCAAATCCCGTTGGCGCCAAAATCTATCAAGTCTCCCTCCAATTTCCATGACTAATCCCCAAAATACCATTTTCACAATTGAAAGTGCTAATTCGGTTTGATCCACTGTCGTGAGAAAGAAAATGTCGGACGAGCAGCCAATAGTAGCTGGCCGCCGCCGGAGCAGGGGCATAGAAGCCACAGCTAGGGCTGGAGCCCTCGAACGACTTAAGGCCCTACGACGGGGAGGCCGGAGATCTGAGAATGGTGGCGGATATGACGTCAAGGTGGAGGATCCAATCTACGACACGGTCCCTGAGGAGGAATACGACAAGTTGGTGGCTCGCCGGCGAGAGGAGGCGCAAGGTTTCATCGTCGACGACGACGGGCTCGGCTACGGTGATGAAGGCGAGGAGGAGGACTGGTCGCAGAACGGTATGCCTCCATCTTCAGACGAGTCCGACGGCGGCGGAGAGCCACGCAGCAGGCCTAAGAGGAAGAAGATAGAGAGTAAAGAGAAAGAGACGCAGCCAAAGAAAGTGAATCCCGCGTTGTCGGCGGCGGCGGCGATGATGGGGAAACAGAGGATTTCGGCGATGTTTACTTCGACGGTGTTTAAAAATAGGGATTCAAGTAAGGCTAAAGATTTAGACTGTGAAAGTATTGTCGATGATGTGATTGCGGAGTTTGCACCTGATGAGACTGATAGAGAGAGGCGTAGAAGAGCTCAAGTCGCTTGTAAGAATTTGAAGCCGATTAAGAGTGAGCCTCAAGTGACTGTTAATGATAATGTAGTTGCTATGGCTGAATTAGACAGGATTGATGTGAACACTTGTGATTATTCCGCTAGTGTTGTGGAAAAAAGGGGGGTAACCGTAGAAGTCAAAAAGGAGCAAGGAATAAATGAACTGCGAAATTTGGAAACAGATGGAAGTTTCAGTGAGGAGGAAGTGGAAAATTCCGTTGAAGTGAAAGTGGAGCCGGTGGCCAAGGAGGAGGAAGGTGGATGTAAACTCAATGCAAAGATTAGTGTCGAGGAAAGAGATCCTGCTTTGAGTGCGACAGCTGGGTGGCAAGCAGTGAGGAGTGGCGGGAGTGGAGACCGTGTTAGTGTTACTGAGGAGGTTAAAGTCGAGTGCATTAGCGAAGAGCAGTCGGACTTTCAGTTGGAGTCTGATGGATCACTGCCATTTTACGTTCTTGATGCTCATGAGGAAGCGTTTGGAGTTAACATGGGAACCATCTATCTCTTTGGGAAGGTAACTGATTGAGTTTTGACATAATGATAAACCTCAATTTTTGGGTTTCTGTGCAGAACATGCATATTGTAACGCAACAGTAATAATTAGATATGGAAGTTCGATAATAAATTTATTCATCTCAAATGTCCCTTTAAGCAGTCTGTAGAACGTCTTCTAGAACTGACGGGTCTTGAGTGAATAGGTGCATTGTTGGTAATAATCCAATTGTTTGGACTTGATCAACTTCCTTTGCTCGCATGAATAATCCAATTGTTTTGACTTGATCAACTTTCTTTGCTCGCATGAATGATAACCTCTTTCTCCTAGTTACCTCTCAAATAATATTTTCTTGATTATACATGGTTTTATCAGAGTAGTATATGTCATTGAAACAAATGCTAAACTCAACATGTCTGCCACCTGGTTGAAATTCAGGTCAAAGCAGGAAGTGCGTATCATAGTTGCTGTGTGGTTGTCAAGAACATGCAAAGATGCGTATATGCAATTCCAAACGGTTCAGTATTTGATCCTGATAAGATGATTAGGCTCGAAAAAGATGCTGAAGAGTCTCGCATTTCTCCCTCAAGTTTCCGAAAAAAACTGCAAGTGTGTTTTTCTTGACACATATTTAAAGTTGTATTTATACATATGATGTTTTTCTTCTCCCTAATCTCCATATGACTTCAATTAATACTTCCTACAGGATATTGCTTTTGAACTAAAGAATGAACTAGCCAGCCAATTGGTAACACTCAATGTTTCAAGTTTTACCATGGCCCCTGTTAAGGTTTGTGGATTCGACGAACCTTAGGCCTTCAACCTTCAAGTCATTTGCATCTTTTCTCCCTTTTTAGTATTCTTTCAACACATCTTATGATTCATTTTGTTTCTTATTCATTGTGCTGAACACCTTGCAGAGGAGATATGCTTTTGAGAGATCTGACATACCCATTGGAGAGAATTATGTGCTTAAGATCAACTACCCATTCAAGGTACAATGCCAAATTTGTCAAACATTTCAGTACTGTGGTACGCAACTTAGAGTTTTGATTCCTCAAATTTCAACTTGATACATATCACTGAAATTCCATGAGACGTCTTGAAATTACATTGCTGCTTTGCTACTGCCAATACCTATCATTTTCTTGTTAAATAATTTAGGTTTTATTACTGCAGGAACCTCCACTGCCAGCTGATCTAAAAGGAGAAACTTTCAGCGCACTAATTGGGACTCATCGCAGGTAGGGAAATAGTGCATATTTTCACAAATTCCTGGCATAGAGCTTGCATTTATAAAATTTCTCTAGACCTTATTTGGCATTTTTGAACTATTTCATACATGCTCTGAGAGGACAGGTAAGTCCAGAGACTTCTTTTTTAATTTCTAGCATGGTTACAATTAATGCAAACATTTGATACTATTTGTTGGACTATCTCAACTGTGTCTTCTGCCTAATCTAACTTATTAATCCTGTGAATGTGAAATATGAGTTTTGAATGATTAGAACAATATATTAGGTTCAATGTAATTATATTTACCTTTGATTGCGTAGATTTGCAAGAATGTAAAGAAAAAGAATTTCTAATTATGGCTCTTGAAACTTGTTATATTTAGTGCTGTTACTGGTGAGTTCCTTCTAGACTTCTTGTGGGCAAGTTCAGTGCTTTGACTGCATACTATTGACTGCAGTGCTTTGGAGCTTTTTCTTGTCAAAAGGAAGATCAAGGGGCCTTCATGGCTATCAATTTCAAAATTTTCAACTATTCCAGCTTCTCAAAGGGTGAGGCTGTTGATATGAAAATCTTTCAATTCCTATCAAGTACTATTGAAATGGCTATATTTTCTTCTGTAACTATTTGGTGCAGGTGAGCTGGTGCAAATTTGAGATCACTGTTGATTCTTCCAGAGACATACGGACTTCATCCTCCTCCAAAGGCACAGCAGAGATTCCTCCAGTTGTTGTTACTGCAATAAACCTGAAAACTATTGTAAATGAAAAGCAGAATGTGAATGAAATAGTAGCTGTATCTGTTATCTGTTGTAACAAAGTCAAGGTTTGATTCAAGGCCTTCATATGTCAAGTTTCAATTCTTCAATTTACATGTTTTCCTTGTTAGAATGTTGTAGCTGTTTGGGGTTTGCCAGACGTTGGGTCTTGGTGGATAATTTTGTCTCCTGTTTAAGTTGTTCGATTAGGATGCCTTTTTTATGGTTTACAGTTTATAAACCTATTTCTATGTGCGAACTTGTTAGGGAAAAGGTCAAGGCATCAAGCTAATCTTCTAGTTGGAATGTTGAATGGACTTCAAATTATGACACTATCGTATTTATACTATAGTAGTAATATGTTAGCTACGGAATTATTCTGGTTGAAGTTTATTTTTGTGGCATTTTCATGTATGTCATATGCTAGCTGGACTAAACTGCTCTTTGGTAAGATAGACATCACTTATAGAAAGAATTTTCTTCAGATTGACACTCCCATGTTGGCATCAGAATGGAAAAAAGCTGGTATGCTGAGCCATTTTACTGTTATTCGTAAACTTGATGGAGGAATATTCCCTATGGGGTTCCCTAAGGAGGTGGCAGACAGAAATACGAAGGCTGGGTCAAATGTTTTAGGCATTGAAAGCAGGTAAATGATGTTCCCGAGGCTGAGAGTTTTTTCTTGTAGGACTTATTTGCTTCCTGTTGTTGAACTAAATTTCATCATTTTGTTGAAGTGAGAGAGCTTTGCTGAATCGCTTGATGATCACCTTACACAAGTTGGATAGTGATGTTCTTGTTGGGCATAATGTATCTGGGTTTGACCTAGATGTTCTCCTCCACCGAGCCCAGGTGAGTTGAAATGCTTTCTATCCCAAAGGATGCTTGGACTCAGCTATTGGTTCCTAAGATGGATACCTTCTCTTATCTAATTTTATAAGACAAAGGAATTTGAGTGGGCATATGAATCCCAAATGCATATTTGATGCGATTTGCTAATTGTGATTGTCATTTTTGATTGTTAATGACATGAATATGATAAACATGTTATTTTTGTTTTCCATGAGCCTCTTATTTACAGTTCTCGATTGTTGCTATGACTGACATTTTAGAAAGGGGTGACATAATTTATCTTTTCTTGTTTTCCCTTTTCTTATTCATTTCTTTCAAACTGGGATTCTCTCATATGCCTCCATAATCTTACATTTGATGATGCTATTGGCTTGAAATTTGTAGCGCTGCTCTTTTGTAGGCATGTCGAGTGCCAAGCAGCATGTGGTCCAAAATAGGTCGTCTAAAGCGTTCTGTCATGCCTAAATTAACAAAAGGGAATGCTGTTTTTGGATCAGGAGCAAGTCCAGGGATAATGTCTTGCATTGCTGGACGGCTCCTCTGTGACACATACTTGTGTTCCCGTGATCTGTTGAAAGAGGTAAAATGTTTAGATGAGCATCAACCTAATAAGAAAATTTCTGATGTTCCATACAAGCAGTTTTTCATGCCTGTGTCTTTGGTTTATCAGGTTAGCTATTCTTTGACACAACTCGCAAAGACTCAACTGAACAAGGATCGGAAGGAGATTTCACCACATGATATACCCAGGATGTTCCAGGCATCAAATTCCCTTATTGAGCTAGTAGGTTCCAATGGCAACAATGATTACATGTTCTAATTTCAGCATTTTGTGCTCAAAATGGGATATGAAGGGTTTACTAAAGTTCGAACCCATTACCTGTTTACCTCTTTGTTTTTCCTTCCTCGTTGTCAATTCATTTGGATTATGTGGCATAATGGGACATTACTCTGTAATTAATTCAACGTCTTGTTAATGACTGGTCAATGTTCTGTGGAAATTACTAAGAAATATCATACCAATAGGTTTTCTTGATTCTGCATTTACTTGTAATAAAAATCTTGTAGATCATGTTTTTCTTGTCCTAAAGCATTGAGTTACTGATTAACACCTTTATTTGGTTGATAAATGAGAAGTTTGCTAGGTTGTGAGTTTTAGAATGAGACATTACTTGAGCCTTAGAAGGTAATCAAGATCTACTAACTATCAGGTTTAACTAATATAGAAAATGCTTAGATATTTTTACTATGCTTGCTCCTAACTGTTCTTATGTGTTCATACTATGTATTCAGATTGAATATGGTGAGACAGATGCATGGCTGTCTATGGAGCTTATGTTTCATCTGAGTATTCTTCCCCTCACGCGTCAGCTGACTAATATCAGTGGCAATCTCTGGGGTAAAACTCTCCAAGTAAGTCCTCACCAACTTCTTCTCTTTAATAACCCAATTTTCTTCTATGCACTGATCTTGCCCAATATATTTTTGCACAGTCAACAATTGTATGACTTGATAACATATGCTGCATACTTTTCCAGGGTGCTAGGGCACAAAGAGTAGAGTACCTTCTATTGCATGCATTTCATGCAAAGAAATATATTGTACCAGACAAGATTTCCTCCCATGCAAAGGAAGCAAAAATGGGAAAGAGAAGAATGAATAATGGCACTGAAAATAAAAATGTTGATGACTTGGACATTGGTGATGTTAATTTAGAGGATGAACAGAATATTCAAGGAAAGGGAAAGAAAGGTCCTGCTTATGCAGGTGGATTGGTTTTGGAACCCAAAAAGGGTCTATATGATAAATATGTATTGCTTCTCGACTTCAATAGCCTTTATCCTTCTATTATTCAGGTTAATAAAGACTCTTGCTCCAGTGGCTCTCTTAGTTCAATTTACTTATGTGATTGCTGTTTTTCTTCATTTTCATGATGATTTATTGTACAGGAATACAATATCTGCTTCACAACAGTTGAAAGATCTCCAGATGGCTTAGTTCCAAGGTTACCCTCTAGTAACGCAACTGGAGTTCTGCCTGAGGTATAGTTGTATGATTCATCACATATAACGGATTGCAGTTGCTTTAGACAATCTGATAGTGATTTGAATGTTATAATTTGTATTTAGCTTCCAAGTTTGACTAGAAGTTCAGAACTTTAAAGTTGTGAGAACATTATATGATGGAATGATGAATATCATCAGAAAATGGGCAGAATATATTTCACGTTCGTTAACTGAAGCTTGGTCAGTAATTGAAACAATGAACTAGTTACGGTTTCTGATGTTAGTTGTTTGAATTGTCTCTTGAATGATTTCCCTGTTACTAATTGTTCAGTGAAACTTGTTGGAAGATGGTTACTTGGAACTTGTGATCCCACCATTTTCTCAAGTTGAAACTTCTTGTATACTTGGTTATCAAAAGTGCTTACATTTGAAACATGGAATCATGTACATGACCTTGTTTTTGTTCACATTTTAAAGTTAAAGTTGGATCAGATTAACTCATTTCAAGTAGCATTTGATAGTTGCTGAAAAATTTAGTTGAGAGAAGGAGAATGGTTAAGTCATGGATGAAGACTACATCTGGTCTAAAATTCCAGCAGCTTGACATTCAGCAGCAAGCACTAAAGCTCACTGCAAATAGGTTTGTGTTAGTTCATTTTATTATCCACAATAATCATGATTGTTGTTAGTCTTGATCGCTATCTTTGTTTCATCTTTCTTGGTTTTTTTTTTTGGAAAATTAAAATGCTATCTTCTTTTTCTGGTTGCATATAAACCTGCATGGGTGGTTTCGCAGTATGTATGGATGCCTTGGCTTTTCAAATTCAAGATTTTATGCAAAACCTCTTGCAGAGCTTATTACGCTACAGGTAACATTTTTGCTTCCTGTAATTATGAAAGGAATGTGAATAAATGTTTAACAATTAACCATGCAGGGACGGGAGATTCTACAGAGTACTGTTGATCTGGTACAAAATAATTTGAACTTAGAGGTATGTACTATATTTTGGGGTTCCCAGTCTATGTTTAAGATCTTTCATGGTACATGTCACTTGACTAGTTTACATCCTCTATTTTATGTCAGGTTATCTATGGTGATACAGATTCAATTATGATTTATAGTGGACTAGATGATATTGCAAAAGCAAAATCCATTGCAGGGAAAGTCATCCAAGAGGTGAGGTTTTAGTAAAGTACCAAGTATATGTAAAATGTCAACTGTGCACAGTGCAAAAACCTTTGATTTTTTTCTTCAATCATAAAACAGAAGGTAGTAAAAGTTGAAAAAACTTCAATTTTGTATCTAGATTATCTTGGATAGCCAAAATACATTAATTTTGTTTTTCACTATCTGGAAAATCTAATGATGTCTAGAAATACAAAAATGATCCAAAAATAAAGTGGCATTTAGTCAGAAGGTTAATCTCTGTGTACGGAGTTCTTTTAAAAATCAAAATAGCGATATAGCCTTAACTGTTAACTTACTGCTGCATAGATCACCTTAATCATAAATTTTTTATGACATGCATGTAGGTTAACAAGAAATATAGATGTCTAGAAATTGATCTTGATGGAATATACAAGAGAATGCTGCTTCTCAAGAAGAAGAAATATGCAGCTGTCAAACTGCAATTTAAGGATGGGACACCATACGAGGTTTTACCTTGCAATCTGCTTTATTTTTAGTTACCTTCCTTTTGAAAATTATTAGCATAACAACTGTTGATGCCAGGTTATTGAACGGAAAGGTCTTGACATGGTACGTCGTGACTGGAGCTTGCTATCAAAGGAATTAGGAGATTTTTGCTTGGCTCAGATCTTGTCTGGGGGGTATGTTATCTATCACTTCTGATTCAGTCTTTCTTATTTGGAATATCAAGAAAAATGTCTAGGTTAAATCTGCTTTACCATTCCTTTGCATCTTATGCTCACAGGTCATGTGAGGACGTAGTAGAATCAATACACAACTCCCTCATGAAGGTAAAATTGGTATTCTCTAAGCATTAAGGAATTAAGTTAGTCTGTCTCCTCCTTATAGACTTCAGTCTTACATGAATTTGTGTAAGCTAATGCTGAAGACCAATAGAAGGCATGCAGAATATCAAAGAGTTGACAGTCCACTGTTGGAGTATATGTGTTGTATCTTTATTGGAGAATGGGAGTACCCCTTCTTGTTACAATTTTAAGTTGAGAAGTGAATTCTGGTATAAACTTGCCTCTTTCTATCCTTGGAAACTTTGGCACTGATGACATTTGTTTACTTTGAACAGGTACAAGAAGAAATGAGAACTGGACAAGTAGCACTTGAGAAATACATAATCACAAAGACGTTGACCAAGCCACCTGAAGCCTACCCTGATGCTAAAAACCAACCTCATGTTCTAGTGAGTCTCTTTACCATTTTTGGTTTCATTAACTAGATTACACCTATGTAGCCAACTTTAACAGATTATTTTACTGTCGCTGTCTAGGTGGCATTAAGGTTGAAGCAAAGTGGTTACACTAGCGGTTGCTCTGTGGGTGATACAGTACCCTATATAATTTGCTGTGAGCAGGTCTGGGATGCAGTGATTCTGATTTCTTTAATTCAGGGATGTCTGAATACTTCTCGATTTGTGTATGGTTTAAATGCAACTTTATTTATGCTGTTCTTTAACAGGGTGCTACTTCAGGAAGTTCAACAGGGATTGCTCAGCGAGCTAGACATCCTGATGAATTAAAGAAAGACGATGGAAAATGGATGATTGACATTGATTACTATTTGTCACAGCAAATCCATCCTGTGGTATCACGACTGTGTGCATCAATACAGGGTACAAGCCCAGAGCGCTTGGCTGATTGTCTGGGGCTTGAATCATCAAAGGTAAGTTCGGCATCCCAGGCTGGAGTTTCAGTGGTTGTGATATAAATACTTTTCATGTATCACTTACATGATGCTTGATGGCTTTCAGTTTCAAAGTAAATCAAGCGAAGATGCCAGTAATGATCCTTATAGCTCACTTCTGTTTGCCATCAATGACGATGAGAGGTAGGTCCAATGAGTTCAATTATTTCTCAAGTCCAAGTTAACTTGTGGCTTTTATTGTCGTGCTGAGGAACCACTTCCAAACTCTGTGAAACCATGGTTAACCATACATGAACTGCTTTTTGAAAGAATGACCTTTTTTCACATATTCTCCTTACATATTTTCACATTTGTCGGATTGCCTTGTCTTGCAGATACAGAAGTTGTGAGCCATTGGTGTTGACGTGTCCTAGCTGCTCTAGTACTTTTGAGTGTCCTGCTGTCTTCAATTCCATTTCTTCGTTACTCAGTGGAAAATCAATAGATGCTTCAGGAGACCAATCTAAATTCAATTTTTGGCATAGAATGCGTTGCCCCAAATGTCCAGAAGAAGCTGATTTGGGTAGAATGTCTCCAGCAATGATAGCCAATCAGGTGAATTGTTTGTTCCTGGCAAGTCTATCGGTAGAATGCCTCAAGATCTTCTATTTAGTGCACCTGTTTTGCATCTCAGTAAATGAAAAGTACAAGTTTAGATGTCAAAGAGGAATGCATGCAGTCTGGTGTGTTTTCCCTTGGTGGCATTACCAAATTCAGATAGTTCAGTTGTCAATCTAGGGCATATTTACATGTAGATTATCTCGAGTCCAATCATATGTTGAAATTTGCCGCTTGGAAAGACTCAGTTTCTTGTTTCTGCCTTTAAACTTAAAAATAGGTAGTTGTTTTAAACGGTTCTCTCTGTTTCAGGTCAAAGGACAAGCAGAACGGTTTATTGCAACTTACTATAAAGGCTTAATGATGGTAATCTATTTATGATAGTATAGTATATGGAGATTGTGGTATGCTAAATAATTATTCATGCTCTTGGAACACGATGAAGTGTCATCACCAATTTCTTTTGCTTTTAGTGTGATGATGAAACCTGCAAGCATACTACTCGAAGTCTCAACCTGCGGCTGATTGGAGATTCTGAAAAGGGAACAATTTGTCCAAGCTATCCTCGCTGCAACGGTCGTCTTGTAAGAAAGGTTTCTCTCATCATACCCTGGACCTGGAGTGCACTTTGTTTATTTTATCATATGGGGGAAATGACTAAGAGACAGCTTTTACTACTGGAACTATACAATTTGTTATTTTAAGGGATCGAAATGCTGACTCGAAATATTTTTTGACAGTACACCGAAGCAGACCTCTACAGGCAGCTATCATATTTTTGCCATCTATTGGACACTGTCCGTTGCGTAGAAAAGGTTATTTGTTGTTCATCGGTGGATTACACATTGTTCAAAATAATATGAGCTTGTTCATTGGGGTTGAATATTTACATGGCTTTATATGCAGGCGGAAACCAGCATAAGAACTGCAATAGAGAAAGAACTGATGAAAGTCCGGCCAATGGTTGATTTGGCATTATCAACAGTTCAAAAGATTAGAGACCGATGTGCCTACGGGTGGGTTCAGTTGAACAGTCTTGCCGTTACCCTTTGAGTGTAGAATACACTATCAAACCAAGGCCAAGCCATCATTGATCTATAGGCGTGTAAAAGTCAGAACTGTACCATCTGAAGTCTAATGTTTTTAGATCTCTATTAATGACAATTTGTAAGTGGGGAGGTACATTTCCAATAAATTAATTCTGTTGTAAATTTGCTTTAAAATTTTCAATCCTAATCCTTTTCAAAACATCTATTAGCTTGAATATCAAGTCATTTTTTAACCTAGTTTTGCGTTATTACACACCAAATTTTCTCCTCTATGAATATTAAGTAATCGTATAAAACATAATTTCTCTGTACCAATAAACTTCTAGAGAATGAACCAGTGTATTATGAATTTTGTTGCGCTTGAAAAAACTAAAGGGTACGTGCATCGAAATTTGTTCTTGTCACATCATAGAACTTGCGTCTCATGTTACCCACTTTTTGGCTCTATTTTATAGTAACATGATAGCGTACCTGAATCTAGACTGCCAACATGGGTCAAAAATAGATGTGGGGAATCATGTTCTATGGGCTATTGCTTTGTATAGGTGCCATTCCAACTATAGATAATTTAGTTTTTGAAGAATCATTAGGATATTATAAATAAAAAGGCATCATGATTCATAATTAATTATAAAGATTACAATTTCATATAAAAATAAAAGAGATCAAAATTTTTATGTCTATAAAATATTAATTAATTTCATATTTAATTATTTTTAAACTTATGATTACTGGTCAAAATTTGCCAGTGTTAAAAATAAATGAGAAACAGTTCTCACCATAATTATATGAGCAATAAATAACTCTTGACAAGTTTTTAGTTTAATTTCACATTAAAAGAGGAGAAGAAATTTTAAATTTTAAATTCCACTTAGCACCGTCAGATCACTGAAATAAAATATTTTAGATACCTCCTAAGAGAATCTTATGATATGTTAGAAATCTCTTATTAGCCCCTTAGGCACGACCATACATAACATAGAAATCACAATAGGGTGGTGGTCTAGCTTATGTGGACTTAAACCCTCACGATTTCAAAAGTTGAGGATCCCATTGAATTTCATTTGGAGGAGGAGCTGTTTTGTGAGCATATCAAGAATTTAAAGAAGGAAAATTAAAATTTTGCATGAGAATTAAATATTACAAGGTGAAATATCTTTTTATAAAAAAATGGTCAATCAATTTCTTAGCCCATTATTTTTCAATCTATTGTTCTCTTTAATTTCAAATTGAAACTATTATTACTCCACGAGTTGATAATCTAGTATTAAATTAGAGCATCCCTAAAATTTAATTGTTCAATCTGTTGTTCCCTTTAAATTCAAATTGAAACTATTATTACTCTACAAGTTGTTAATCTAGTTTTAATCTAGAATGAGATTAGAGAATCCTTAGAATTTAATTGTCCCTTGATAGATCTCATGCAACATGAGACTAAATTGGTTAGGTGGATTGAGTGTGAATAATTGAGAAAAAGCTAAGACATACCTAAAAATACAAGAGGCAAACTTTTGAGCAATTGATCTCAAATTAAAGTACTGCTCACTTATCTGGTGGTTTGAACAACTGTTGCAAAGCTTCTTGAAGCGCTCCCAATACTCATGCAGAGACTCTCCTGGATCCTGTCGAATGCCACAGA
>JAOQMM010000173.1:3878004-3888047 GCA_027563515.1 Erythroxylum platyclados | reverse complement strand
CACTCCTAGAAAATTTCTTTATTTAAAAATAAGAAGCATGCTCTCTTGTTTTTTTTTTATTGTCTTTAAGGAACCGTATGTTCTCTTTTAAGAGTTACTTCGAACGCAAACACGGGAAACAACTTCAAACCAATAAAACTCCCCAAAGTCAAACTTGATTTCGCGCGCCGTAGCTGTTATATCTTGGTTGCACTCTTTTTTATTTTAAAGTACTCTTTGTGAAAGCACTTGACGATTTTTGTTTGTATGGTTTATGGAATAAAATTGAGCCCTGAGGAACACCACTGGTGGCTGGCTGCCTTCCAAATGTAGCCCCATTCACTACGACCTTTTGAATTCTGCCCTTCAGCCAGTTCATCACCCAGCACACCATGCTCGCATCTCAGTAGAGGTACTGTATGCACGTATCCCAACCCATGTGGCAGACAATGGACATAGAAGGCGCAACGACCGCGTTTATGGTGCTTGGCGAAGGGCCGCCGCTGGTGCTGATCCATGGCTTGTCTGGCTCGTCGCGCTGGTGGCGGCGGGAGCGGTGCCGGTGCGCGCCTTCCTGATCGGCCTCGGCATCGCGTCGGGCGTCATGGTCATCAACCAGGTGCGCACGCTGGTCGCGCACCTGTGGGAGAATGAGGGCGGGGCGATGAGCGTCACCGCGCAGTATCTCGATTCGGTGAACGTGCCGCCGCCCGCGCTGCTGCCCGCTTTGTGGGCGCCGGTCGGCCTGCGCTACCACGCGCTGCACCACCTGCTGCCGAGCGTGCCCTACCATCGCCTGGGCGCCGCGCATCGCGAGCTGCGGGCGCTGCTCGGCCCCCGGTCGCTCTACGACCGCGCCAACCATCCCGGGCTGCCGCACCTGCTCGGCCGGCTGGTGGGGAATACGCTGCGGCGGTGAGGGCGCGGCACGGCGTCGGCGCGGATCGCCGTCGTGCATTCGGTCCATCGTCCCCGACCTGATCCGGCGCCCGGCGACCCCGCGATAGTGGATGGGGGGGGCACCCTCAGGCCACATTCGGGATGACGGGTGGTGCGTGGACCGGCGCGAGGCAGGGAGGCCGCCGCGCCGGCGGGCAGGCGCGTTCGTGGCGGCCGCGGGGACGGTCTTGTCTTCTTCTCCCTTCTCGTCCTGCTCTGCCCACCCTGTCCCATCTCTCCTCTTTCCCATCATTCTAATAGTAGTATTATTCCTTTGCCTTTCGTTCACAAAATCAAACCAGCAATTGAAAACGTAAATGTTATTATTGTTAGAATTTTTAATAAACTAACTTATATACATTAATAATTGTATGTAATAGGCTATTGTAAGGTTTGACTTAAGATTTAAAGTGATATAATAAGATTTTAGATTAATGGGCCTTAATCATCTAATTATGGGCCCATAAACCCTAGTATTATATTTTAAATTTGTGATATACAAATGTAGTAATAAGCAATATATATAAATAAATGGTTCTAATCCCTAAAAAAAGCATGAAGATTTCTTTTATGTATCTCACATCATTGGAAAAGGTAGATAACCAATATGCATCTCTTAGATGGTCAAAAGCTAAAAGGAGCCAAAACACCTTAATCACATCAATTCCAATGAATTTACATACTGTTTCTTAATCAAGTTTATTCTTGATATTCTAACATGGTTAACTAGGATTCATACTATAGATTTCATATTAAAATCTAACAATTAGTATCAGAGTCTTTATCAAATTGGATTATTTACATTTATAGATTGATTTGATTTTGATGTAATCTTATTCTTTGGTAATGTATATTCCTTTTCGTATGTTGACAACTTTTTCCCCTTTAGGTTTTACATAGTTTTAATTTTTGGACTAATAAAAAACCTTTGTTGTTATTTGTTGGTTTGGGTGCGCATTAACCATCCATGTTTATATTTTTACGACATTATTTATTTGAATTAAAGATTGGCCAAATGTCATATAATTTTTTTTTGAAAAATATGTCATATAATTATTACATGTCATTTATATGAATCTTTTAAGGTTTATAACTTTTATGATTTTTTTTATTTTTTCCAAGAATAATAACCTTCATGTTTTTGATTTATTGTTGAAATAATATGGAACTATAATATTAATTCAACAATTGATTACTTAAATTCAAATTTTTTGGCATTTGTAGTAATTAATTTTAAGTTAATTAACTGAAATAATAGTTTACCAAAGTAACATCTTTTGTATAGATTAATTAATTCTAAAATATCAAGATAGTTATGTGTAGAATTTCAAGTGGATAATAATTAGCATAAAGTAAGATCATTATTTGGCCAAAAATCAAACATAGTTATGGTGATAAATATGCCACAATTGATTGGCTTTCCATGTAAATTATAAGTCTGCCAATATTAAGTCTATAACTATACTAAAAAGCACAGGCTTCAAAGTTTGGAAAGAGAACTTCATGATTGTTCTTAACTATATGGATCTAAACCTTGGTTTTCAAATTAAGCAACCTCCTACTTTTATGAATGCAAGTTTCTTTGATTGTACAAAGGACTGGAAGAAGTGCGAACACGTAAATCACATAAAGTCTTATGATCTTGAAACATGCAACTTTTAAAACATTTAGGGGCTCAATGTCCAAAGAGAAGGATGCCAAATTATTCCTTAAGGAATTTGAGCAACAATTTGCTAAAAATAAAAAGGCAAAAATAAGTACTCTTCTAGTAGGTCTTGCTTTTATAAGGTATAAGGGTAATAGAAACATTAGGAAGTACATTCCAAAAATGTCTCATCTTGCTTTAAAACTAAAGGCATTAAAGTTAGAATTATTTGAAGACTTGTTTGTACATTTGGTTTTAATATTTTTTCCCATACAATTTAGTCAATTTAAAGTCAGCTATAATTGTCAAAAGTAGAAATGGACTCTTAACTAGCTCATTTCACATTATGTGCAAAAAGAGAGATCAAAGAAAAAGAAGGGTAAAAGTGCTCATTTAGCATGCACTTCTAAGAGCAATAATGTGAATAGAAATAAAGATAAGGAAGTTGCAAGTACTATACCACAAAAGAAGTATCGTAAGGAACTAAAACAATAAATTGAGGAATTTTTTTCTACTTTTTTGGAAAGAACTCTCAAAAGAAAAAAAAAAGTGTACTAAATATCATGTTTGGCATACAAAGAAAGGTACATTTTCTTCTTTGGTTTGTTCTAAGGTTACTTTGATTTTGGTACCTAGACATGCTTGGTGGTTAGATTATGGTGCTACTACTCACATAAATGTGTCCATGCAGGATTACTTAACCAAAAGTTTAGTGATAGTGAAAGATATCTCTATATAGGTGATGAAATGACAGTTGAAGTTAAGGCAATAAGAACTTTTAGGTTATCACTTGGAATTAGGTATTATTTTGATTTGAAAGAGATTTATGTTCTATCATATTTTAATTTAGTTTATATTTCTATATTGGATAATGCAATAATTATTCTTCTTTTGGAAATGGATAATTTAGTTTTTTTCCATGATTTAAAACTTATCAGTTCTAATTCTTTATCAAAATATGATAACATGTACTTACTTGATATGGTTGTCTCTTATAATAAATCCTTATATGTTAATTCATGAGGTACTAAAAAAATTAACAAATGATAATTCTACTTCTTTATGGCATAAGTATTTAGGACACATCTTTAAACAAAGAATTGAAATGCTTATATTAGATGGAACTATTGATCAACTAATTTATCAAACTTTGAAGTTTGTATCAAGTTCATTAACGGAAAGCAAACAAACATAAAGATTAGGTGCCAAAAGATCTTCAGATGTCTTAAAACTAATCTTTACAGATATTTGTGGGCCATTTCCTACACTTTCTTAGAATGGTAAAAAATATTTTATTACATTAGAGATGATTACTCACATTATGAGTACCTTTATCTCATCTATAAAAAGTCACAGGTATCAGACATGTTCAAAATTTTCATAGACAAGGTTGATAATTAACTTGGCAAAAGGGTTAAAAGTATTAGATTTGCCTGTGTCGTGAATATTATGACAAATATGATGGTTCAAGTGAATAATGTCTAGGATCATTTGCCAAATTTCTAGAAGAATGTAGTATCATCCTGCAGTACATCATGCTAGAGAGCCCTAGCATAAACATATTATTGAGAGATAAAGCAAAACATTAAAAAATATAGTAAGGAGTATAATTATTCACCCTATCTTACCATATTTGCTCTATGAAGAGGCATTAAAGATAGTAACTTACATTCTTAATAAAATTCTAACTAAGGCAATGATTAAAACCTTTTATAAATTATGGACATGTAAAAATCCTAGTATATAACATTTTCATTTATAGGGTTTTCCAACTGAGGCAAAGCCTTATAAGACAAATAAAAGGAAACTAAACTTGAGAATAGTCAATATCTATGTTGTTGGATAATCTGAACGATCATAAGTAAATCTATTTTTGAGAAGAAAAATCTCGAATTTCTTGAGGATGTTAAGTTTGAAGGCGAATAATGTTAGAGACTTTGTCTTTGAAAAGAAATTCATTTCTCTTCCTACAGTTATTATTAACCATGATCAAGTTATTACTCCAAACATTGTCTAGGAAGCAACACCAAAGCAGTAAGACTCTCGACCAAGATTAATTGAATATTCTTAAAGGAAAAACTCAATAACCTTAAGATCCACTAAAGAGATAAGAAGTGCAATTCTGGATTATTATATTGTCTTGCTCCAAGAATATGATATGGACATTAGCATAGTGAAAGATGATCTAATCAATTTCCTTTAAGTCATTGAAAGTTCTAATTCTTAAAGGTAGATTGATGTTATGAATGAGGAAATTAAGTTTGTTAGAGGCAATAATGTTTGAGATCTTGTCTCATTACCTGAAGGTATAAAACTCATTGGTTGCAAACGGAAGTTTAAGACCAAAAGAGAAGGCAATATGAAAAGATATAGGGCTCATCTTATTGCAAAGAGCTTTACTTAAAAAGAAGGCATCAATTATATATAAACTTTCTCACAGTTTTCTTCGAAAGACTTTTTTAGGATTATAATGGAACTTATGACACAATTTGATTTTGAATTATATCATATGGATGTTAAGACAACATTCCTCAATGGTAATATTGATGAAAGTTTGGGATCATGCTCCATTACTTGAATATGTAAAACCTATCAGTTGTAAATAGTTATTTAAGACCAAAAGGATTCTAAAGGCGATATGAAAAGCTATAAGGCTTATCTTGTTGCAAAGAGATTTACTAAAAACAAAAGGCATCGGTTTTTTCAAGGGACTCTTTTATAATTATAATGACATTTGTGGCATACTTTGATCTTGAGTTATATCAGATGAATGTTAAGACAACTTTTCTCAATGGTGACATTGATGAAGCAATTTATATGTAGCTGCTTGAATCAACGTAGATGGTTTACAAATTAAAGAAATCTATTTATAGATTTAAGCAAGTTTCACTTTAATAATATTATATGTTTCGTCAAGTTGTCATCGTTTTTGGTTTTGAGATGAATTTGATTTATGATTGTATATATCATAAAGTTCTGTAGGAGTAAGTATATATTTTTTGGTTTTATATGTTGACATACTGCTTGCTAGAAACAGTTTAGGCTTATTGCAAAAGGCCAAGAAATTTCTATCAAAAATTTTTGAAATGAGAGATCTTGGTGACGCCTTTTTGGTATTAGGAATTCGAATACATCAAGATTGTTCTTAAGGTATTGTTGGGTTATCATAAAAGAGCTCTATCGAGAGGATACTTAAAAGATTTGATATGTAAGATAGTAAACCAAGTAATATCTTTGTTGCTAAAAGAGATGAATTTAGTCTTAATCAATGCCCCTAATAATGATTTAGAAACTAAAGAAATACAAAAGATTCCTTACGCTTCAGTTACAGGAAGTCTAATATATGCTCAGGTATATATGAGTTTTAATATTACATTCATTGTTAGAACATTGGGCATATATTTGAGCAATTTGGGAATAAATCATTGAAAAGTGGCCAAATGACTTATGTGGTATCTTAAGAGAACGAAAGTCTACATGCTCAAATGCAGGACATTGGATCAGCTAGAGATCATTGGATATTTTGACTTTGATTTCATGGGATGCCAAGATAGTCATAGATCTACTTCAAGCGAAATCTACCTGATTGTTGGGGGAGTTATTTTGTGAAAGAGTGACACTCATAGCTTCTTCCACCATGATAGTTGAGTTTATAACATATTATGAGGTATCTAATCATGAGATAGGGCTATAAAACTTTGTCATTAGGCTGAAAATTATATATGGTATTGAAAGACTATTAAAGTTATTTTGTAACAATAAGTCGACAGTGTTGTATTCTAACAACAACAAGAGCTTGTCGAAATTGAAGCATATGAATATTATTTCTGGTTGTTAAAGAAAGAATTCGAAGTGGTTATATATCTATAGAATATATTCTGGGACAAACTCCATAATTGTGAATCTATTAATTAAAGATTTACCACCTAAAGTCTCTCATAAGCTCAATGCTTATGTGGGTGTTATTTCATTTGATGATATGTTAGTTTAGTGAAAATTTGTATTTATGGATACTTATGGTTATAGACATGTCTTATGAATTCGTATGATTTAACATTACAACATCAAGGAGCTTGTGAGTTTACACTATGATTTAGTTCGATAGGATCTCACTTAGAAACAAAGTAGGATCAACTGGAAATAGGTACGTTAAAATCACATGACTTGAAATATATGTGACCATCAATGGTTCTACTCACACATGATTTTTTTTTAATCCTATATTAGTATGATTGAAGGATTGAATTGTTTAAAGATACTTTTGCACTAATAATAATTTTAAACTCATAAAGCTTATTATGACATATAATTAAAAGGAATTATATATATGTAATCCAAGTGAGAAATCAATGAAATATATATATATATATATATTAATAATTATTTATTATGGGTTATTATAAAGTTAATAGACCTAAATTATCTAATCAAGTATCAACTATTATATTTGTAGAAACTTTAGTACTATATTCTTAACTTATAATAAACAAATTAGGACTAAGTATTACATATATAAATAACTGGTTAAAGTCTCTAAAAAAAGTATTGAGTGTTTCTTTTCTGATATCCTAAAGACAGACAACTTATAGGTATCTTTTGAAAGGCCAAAAGTCAAAAGGATATCAATACCTCAATCACATTTATTCCAATATATTCAAGTAAGTTTTCATAATCAAATTTATTTTTGATAATCTGACAATTGATCCAAATTCACATTAAAATCTTAAGTTATTTCAATAATCCCCCACTTGTGGGCAACTCCTAAATGGATGAAAGAGGCTTCAGTTACAGCTACATGTATTTCCAAAATGCCTGGAATAAAAATATTAGCTTTGCAAAACCCAATTAGTTAATGATTTACAACATTTCATCCTAGCTCAAAAACATCAATTTCCTGACATGGATGAATTCGTTTCAGAGTGATTTGCATTTTGTTGTTCATGTCGAATATCGTCCCTGTAGATTCTCTTCACATGGGATACATGCAAGTTGCCAGAAGCCGTATTTCCCTTATGTGCATTGAACGAACTTACCCCACAAGAAGCCTGGAGCTGGAAGGGACCAAAGTAAGACTGGACGGATGATTCTAAACCAAATGGAGTTTCCGAGTTAATCATATAATTTAACATACTGTTTGCTGATAGATGATCGGATTGGTTTTGAAGATTCAACATATTTTGTGGTAGGTTATTGGTGTTTAGAGGAGGACCTATCGTACTCATGCGCTGAGACTGATTCCCATGGTCAATTGTAATTCCTGATCGAGAGAGATGAATAGGCTGCAGCAGCTCAGGGACAGACACCGGGTACAAACTGATTCCATTTCTCAATGACAACATCTGAAATTTAAAACAATCTGTCAAGGGAGTAGGAGGAAGATCTGTTTCAAGATTCTGCCATTGCTTCTTCTGTCACTCCTAGTCTCATCATTTCTAACTTTTCTAGCTGTTTTATACGAAGAAGTGGAGAGATCATGAATCCACAGTGGAAAACCGTAATCAAGATTTAATGCTCCATTAACTTGGTTAGTTTTAAGATCGTGATATCCTAAGGGCAAAAAAATGCTTCAGGTCCTATTGAATAATATCAAAACTTTGCAGAATAATCAGAAAGCGGCATATAGAAAGGGTGATCACTCTTGCCAGTATGTCCATGATTGTGATAACGAAAGGTTAATAAGGCTTGAAAGTACAGTATTGGCTTGAAACTGCTTATAGGTAAGGTATAGCTAAACGAGAGAATTTAGTCAAAAACCTGTAATTGGAGCTGGAGCTGCTTGAGATATTCGATGGCTTCATCCAACATAGAAGCTTTATCTGTCTGCCGCAGATGGATATTCAATCAACGTGAAGCAAAACCCTCGAATGAAACAAAATTAACAACCATACAAGTATTCAAACAGGAAGAAGGCATACTTTATTGGAGTTTGGAATCAGGATTTGCAGGGCTTTCATTTTCTCATTAATCCTGCTCCTCCTTCTCTGCGCAAGCAAACCCACATATAGTGACATTAAATTGAAGAACCCAATGTCAAATAGAAAATGGTTGATCAGTGTACTACATCAGCAGAGAGCCTTAATTCATGAGAAAACAAACCTTTTCAGACAAATTGTGAACTTCTGCTGCTCTGCTCCTTTTCGATGACTTACGCGGGGGAGCCTGCTTTGCTGGCACCTCATCTAACATTGTCCCAAGACCCTCCTGCATTGTTCAAATTTAAACTTCAAGATCATGATAGTTTGACAAGTACGCATAGTTACGTTGAATCCCCATTCTGAACACTAATCTTCATTTGTTAATCTGTTCCAGGTTTAAGCCAAGTGACAATCATCCAAAACCTTTTTCTTCTCCTGCATTTTCCCAGTAACCAAACAACGCAAAAATCCCAAAAAGCAAACGAAAACTAAAAGTAACCTCGCTTTCTCCGTTGCAATCATCAGTCTCGTTCTCACCAACCACACCGACCGACGACGAAGACGCATTCACGTTCCCCCAGAGACATCCCCAAGTATCATGCACTCCCTCCCTGAAGATCGCATCTTGCTCGACACCCCAGGGGCAGCGCCGGTTTTGAACGTTAACCTGCGTCGCAACCACCTGAGCATGTGGACCGTTGAGGGTCATATGCAACGACGGTGACGATGAGTGGAGGAGCATTTGATGAAGAAAAAGTGACATCTCATTTGAAGGACAGTAATCGCGAGCCATTGATGAAGTGGACGAACATGTGTTGGGTGTTCAACTTCTGAGACTGTCACAACTAGCAGAGTACATATTTAACTGCTTGTTTTAAAACGAGACATGTCTCTATAGTCTCTTCTCCTGGTTTTAAGACACTCACAACTAGGAAAGTACAAGTTCGACTGCTGCTAAAGTCACGCGCCACTGCCGCAATTAGGAAAATACTTTCGTCCACTTGCCCACGCGCACGTGAAGCACACCCAGAAATGGTAGACATATCATCGCAATTAAGATCTATCCTCACTGTTAATTAAATTTGAGTTTAAATTTTTTTTTTAATAATTTAAATATTTTTAAAAAATTATGTTAAAAATAATGATGAAAAATAAGTTATATAAATATTAACCTATTTCACCAAGTAGTGCTAATTTCCCCCCTTTTAGAATGACTCCAATGGCTACATTTATGTTAAATCTGGTCGCTCGGGCTGTAGTACCTTTTGATTATGGTATGGTATTGTCAAATTAATTCAATAAATTCAAATTAATTCAATAAATTAATTCAAATTAATTCAATAGTCAATGGTAGTTAGCATTCGATTTCGTTGGATTTTCAAATTTGGAAGATATGGAAAGCTATCGAAGTGGACGCTGTTTCTTATGAAAAAGCCCTCGATGCTGGTTTTTTGTTTGGTCAGGGTGTGCTGGGGAGAAATCGTGTCTCTCAGTAAGTGAACCATCATCGATGTACTCACTCAAGACAAATCACAAAGACAAGTTATATATAAATTTATCACACT
>JAOQMM010000173.1:3865799-3877904 GCA_027563515.1 Erythroxylum platyclados | reverse complement strand
TTATTTTTTTCTTCTCAAGTATTTGATGGGATTGTCCAATATAATTGTATGTTTTGCAGTAGAATATTTAAAGGGGGAGGAATTTATAGAATAAAAGAACATGGGGTTCGGTTTCGAAAAACATAAAGTCGACTGAAATGCAGAGTTGGAATCTGAGAATATTTCTGTTGAGGCGGAGAATCAAACTCTTTCGAGTGACGTAAATAGGGTTTGGTGGGGAACTTTCAACCCACGGAGCAAAAGTGAGTGACTGTTCATCGAAACTGTTATAGTCTGAATACTCATAAGTCCGATCCCGAAGGATAAGATCTATTTCTATTCCTGGAATAAAGAGAAGAGCGTCTTGACGACTATAAACATGAAAAATAAGTTATATAAATATTATTTGTGAACTAATTAAATTTTACTGGTATAATAATTTAAATTAATTCTTAAATAATTTAAATTAAATTATTAATTTAAGATGATTATAATAAAATCTTAAATTTTGACAGATTTAATTAGTTAATTTCAAATTGAGTTGAATCATATAATCATTATTATATTTGATATTTATGTTATATGTGTTTCTTATTTGATGCATCTGGGACTTATCTAACTCTCTTATAATTTCTGTTAATAAATAGTTTTTTTAATCACGTGAGAACTATCCTGATTCACAGGTGGATGTCTTGTGATAATTCATTAGAATATGATATATTAAGCATTAGTTTTATTCCCATAAAAATCTGTCTCTAAATATTATTCAATTTCAAAGTCTACATATTTATACGGTGGCATCATATATAGGCTTGGCAATTAGCCTCGACTTTAGCCCGACTCGAAGTCTAACTAGGCCTCGGGCCTGGCCACCCTGGTCTTACCCAGCTCGAGGCCCGACGGACAATGTACAAAAGATGTCGCTTTTGAATTTTTTAAAAATTATATATAAATTTGAGTAGTATACGACCCAGTCCGGTTCATTGTCATCCCTAATCATATATGAATATAGAATTTTTTTAGAAAAATTTAAATATTAAAGTTTTAGACGGAGTTTTATAATTTTCTTAAAATTTTTAAGTATTATAATTATACTTGTATAGAATAATTTTTTAAAAAATAAAATGCGAAAGTTTTAGACTTGAGTTTCATAATTGTTTTAAGAAATTAAGAATTATAATTCTATTTTTTAATTCAAGCCTTTAAATAATTTTTTAAATCATTAATTATGTGATTTACTAATAGGTGGATCATAAAATTTAATCAAAGCATCTAAGAAAAATAACAAAAATTCGCCAATGAAAAATGGTGACCTAACCCAATTGTAAAACTTATCACTTCCTATTAGTTGTTCTTAAGAAAAGCAAATTAAAAATAACACACTTACATTGCAAAAAGAGCAAATGATAATTAAAAGCGCTAACTATAAGTAGGGATGACGATTAGCTGAATAAGTTACTTATGACTCAAAATTTCAACCTAAATTCAAGGTATTTAATTTGAACACATGTTTCGATCGATATTTAATAATATGAGGCATATAAATTACAGAGAAAGTAGTTTTAACCAAATTAATCAATTTAATAAAGGTCGAGAGAGCAAAACAGTAACAAATTTGATTTCTAATTTCTTCTATAATTTTTTCATGAACACATATTCAAGTTCTAAAATAGAAAAATTAAAATTAACAGCCACTCAAAAACTATAACTAATTAATAAATTAAAAAATAGCCACCTCTCTAAAATTATTGAAAAGTCAGTCGTCGAAGCACATTTATTCTAGAGAAAAATCTCTAATTCTTTTCAGAGGGTTTACATCTATCTTGTTCACAGCATTATCTTTTTATTCAACAGCTGCCCATAGTGGTGAATGGGGATGGTGATAATGCACTCAATCTTCCGTCGCTACACCATTATTACTAGATTGAGAGTATGCAAAGGATAGGGAAGAAGATGATGGAAAAAGAATTCTTTCTTTAACAGTAGGAGAGGCGAATCGGAGAAATCGGGACGAGAAGGGACAATAAATATAAGTTTATTTAGTGTTCACATAGAATAATAAACTAACAAGGCTAGATGAGAAAGAGAAGCATGCAAGAGATAAAAAGATGGCCGTTGACATTGAGGGGAAGTTTTTAGGTTTCTAATATTTCACCTATTAAAATTATATTGTTTTATTATTTTTAATTTTTTCAAGAATTAAATAAGTAAGATATGAAACTTAAGGTTTAAAAGATTCAATCAGATTATTATAAAAATAATTAAAAATTGAATAAAATTGAATAATTTGAAAAATGATAAAAATTTGTCCTTACTTATTGAAAAATTTAAAATTTAATTAAAAAGAGACTGTTAAATAAAAATTAATTGGTTTATTTTTTGATTAAAAGGGGGGAGGGGTATATTAATTGGTTTATTTTGATTTATAAAAATTGATTAATTTACAAGAACTACCTGATTAATGAATAAACTGATCAGTTTTTAACAACAAAAATTATTAAATTAAATCAAACCCAAAAACAAAATAGAACTGAAAATTGACCGGTTCAAGATTTTTTACTGTTAAACCGGTCAAATCGATTCAGTTTTTAAAACATTAATTATGTTAATAAAATAACATTATTTTATATATAATTCAAATTTAAATTTAATATAAGTTTTATATTTAAAAATTAAATCATTTTATATAAAACACGAAGAATGAATTTTTTAATTTGATTTAGATTTTATATTTTAAAAATACAATTTAATTAATTTAAATTAAATTTATTAAAACCAAAAGTTTGTTATCATCTTTAACTATAAGTTTAACGGTCCATGCAGCTTTATTATCTAGAAGAGGACATTTTCAGATAATGGCACATCACCCCACAAGAGATGCCTGTCTACAGTCTGCCGCCACGACTTGCGTCATCTTTCAGGCACAGAGCAGTCCCTCGTTCATGGACTTCCTAGTTACTTCATTGTATAACAATGGAATTTATTTCTATGGCTAGCTAGAGATACAGCTATTTGAAACTTTCACTTTAAAGTGGATGAGATGACAAGATTTGGCCCTTGAACAGTCATCGGTTTTTGTGACCAGTTTCTTCAAAAATCGGTTGGAGAACGAAACAAAATACCTAGCATGTTATTTAAAGATGAAAATACACTCATACGTTAGACTCTTCTCCGCTTGGTTGGCTGAAGATTAATACTGATGACGCATGTAAAGACGAAAATCGGTTAGCGGCTGCAGGGGGCCTGATCTATGACGACCTGAGACGGTGGCTAACTGAGTTCGTTGTTAATATCGACCGCTGCTCTTCCTTCGCGACAGAACTCTGGGCCGTCTTCTATGGGTTGTATACAGCATGAACTCTTTGTATTTATGTGGGAAAATGTCAAAGGGTTGAAAAGTACATGCAGATTATGAGTGGCACAATCCTAACTCGATCATGTCGGGACATGTATCTTCCTTCTTGTTGTCTTGTCATTTGCAAGTTGCATCGATCAAAATTACTCCCTCAAAATTCAAAACGTTTTCGACTGAGATGAGACATTTCATGACAAGGAAGAGTAGTACACGTAATGACTTTTCCAGTTTCCCACTCTACTCACTTCAAACTTTTAACATTTCATGTTGGTGATATATGTTTCGGTCAGGAAATTGAATGATTTTACGTGCATTTCACGTTTGTTTTCGATGAGATAGTTCTCGATAAAAAGGAAGTCAAAAAGTTTTCCCCATTTAAAAGTTCAATTTCATGAATTCTGTAAAATTTCATAACAAATGAGTGACTTTGTAATGCTTATTTAACTTAAAAATAACAGTTTACTTAAATTTATTTTTTAGAAAATTTTATTAACTTTGGATAAAATTAATTTAATATAATTAACTCTAATCTAATTAATCAAATTCCTCAATTTATTCATTATGTTTATAGACATATGATTGAAAATGAAGTGTAACTTTGCTTTAAAAATTGAGAAGATCCACAAGCTAGAAAGAAAGACTAGGAAGAAGTGGACAGGATATACTGATTGATATAGGCAGTAGAAAAGATAGAAGCAGTAATGCCAATGGATGTGGTAGAGATTTTTACTTCAGGTAGTACCATATGGTTACTTGTGGAATGGTGGTGTGAAAGAGCTTAAACAACTAGAGAGATCGCACCATTTAGCATTATCCGATGTTAAACATCCTTCATAACATCACTTTAACATCAACAATCAACACTAGGCATTGCAGCCTCCAAGGAGGTCCAGGTCCTCCTAGTTAGCATCCAACTGACTTTGTTTGGTTTCAAAATGTCGTTGCGAACTTATAACCTCTGGTTGAAGAATCATACGTTTCACTGTCTAATTTCTATCACTGTCTTGTCCAACACAACGGTCAACTTAACACCATACGAAATAAATTAATGTTTCTTTTTCTATCCGAGTAATTGCCGATGTAGATTGGATATCCAACTGCTCATTTGTCTAGCCTACGGACGGGACCACCACAGTATCTGTGTCCCAATCAAAACACGTCATAGATATGGACCTAGAAACGTTATCAGAACAAGGAAAGTCAATGCTTAGGTGGCCCGCTTGGTCTCGAATGTTGACGTGTCAAGGGGATTTGGTGTTGAGGCTGTCGAATTAGGAGATCTGACGGCTGAAAATTGCTGGAGGATGTGTCTAATTGTTCTTTTCTCGTGATGTGATTTTGAGTGTTAAATTCCGGGGAATTCATTCGTTCCCAAGGATTTGTAATTTGTCCTTGCACGTGGTTCTGCTCTTTTTAATGTACGTGATCGTGGATTCCGACGATAATCTGACGGTTTGATTTTAAAGGACGAAGTGTCTATTTTTAAAAATTATTTTAATTTTAAAATTTTCAAAAAATTCAAAAACAACATTCTAATAAAAATATCTAAATGTTTTTAAGAAATACTTCTCAAAAAGTATTTCTTTTAAACTTCGATTAAAAAATTAACAACAAATAATATATAGTATATACATTAAAATGAATTAATCAAATATTACTAATATAATATCTCAATTTTTAAACTTAACTCGAATGAATTAAATTTAAATTAAATTAATAATTAAAAATAATTATAATAAATTATCTATATGTATTAGATTAATTATTTTAGTTCAAGTTCAATCTATTTAATAGTAAAAACTTTAAACTATTCAATTTACCCTAATATCTATTATTATTAAGAATTGATCAATTATTTTTATAAATTGATTGATTTTTATAAATCAGAATAAACCAGTTAATTTTTATTTGACAGCTTCTTTCTTCGGCCAAACTCAAATCTTTCAATACAGTAAGAAAAGATAATATCATTCTTCAAATATAATTTAAGTCTTTTAATTTTGTTCAAATCTTTATTGTAATGAAACCCAGTTTAAGGTCCAGATGCCAACGAAAACAACCTATGCTTGTCCCCTGCAAACATTTTCTGCCCTGACATGTATAAACAGAAGTTCAAAACTTCTTACTGCTAACATGAAACATGCAGTTCATGGAATTGGGAAAGGAACATCTGTACAAGGCGTCACGAGAGCACGAAAAAGACTTCCTTGCTCTAAACAGAGTCCCGCTTAGACACACCAGAAAATAACAATGTCAAACATTCAGCGCTGTCACCTTGCAGATTGGGCAGGCATTCTTCTGTACAAGCCACCGCTTTATGCAGTCGAAGTGAAAGGGATGACCACAAGCTAATTTCGATGCATTATCCCCATCAGCAAATTCCTCCTGTAAATGGTTGGAAATAATAGACGATCAGAAATTGAAGGGACTTCGTTTGACGCTAAAACTAACATGCAAGACAAATAATTGCATATGACCAGCTAACCACAATATAATCCGAAACCAGGAAATTAATTCTATATTGAACCATCTAATATATGCATGGACCACTGTAGTTTTTGTATCTCTTGTTTCAACTGATCCATGCAGGACATTTAAGCAGCTTACCTGACAGATGGAGCATGGTTCTTCTTCCTTGAAAGAGCCATTTGACTGATACTCCTGGTGGGACAGATGAGTCAGAATAGTAGTCTCACTCAACCCTGTGCTGACATATCCGATTTGATCTTGTAGGTGAAGAAGCTCCTGAAGTAGTGTTATTAAAAAGTAGCAGTCAACAACAAAGCAAAAGAAAGTGTGACACAATTATAATTCCTTTAGTTGGTCTTGCAAGAATCAGTGTAAAGTTACATGTATTAAGTCATAAAGGACTATAACAGTAATCACCAAATGGCTTATTTTCTACTCACCTCATAACTCATGCTATCCACATCAAGACGCATTTCTTGATAATTATCAGGCCCTTCTTCAGGTACACGATACAACACTGAACGGTCAACCACCATGACATCCTACCATATCACAAAAATATTAAAACACACAATAAAATCTTAATCAATTTCTTGTATAAAAAGTCGGAAAGCACTGAAGATTGCCACCTTTTAAGTTAAAGAATTGTTTTCTATTACTAATTGTTAATTGTGATTAATGATTTTTATGTACTTTACTGGTTTTCTAATGTGGCAATCCAAAAACAAGGTTGATATCTAAGGGTAAAGACAAGTATAAAACTGGTAACATACCTCAAGCTGTAATGCACCCCCCCTGCGTACAATTGCCAAAGCATTGCGAACCTGTTGATATCAAAGTAAGGAGTTACTATTTCAAGAATGTTACAGACAAAATATGGTAAATGATCCATATGAATTGCACCCAATTTATGCAACTAAGTATATCATCCATACAACTATCTCTATTTTTTTCAAAAAAAAAAATATATATCTCTATTGAAAAAAGATGAAGCAAGATATTGTATGAAAACACTCCTCCAAATATTAGCATATCAACCAACTCCTTAAGGATATATGCTTGACCTACTCTAGGAACTTTTCCGTACGAGAGTCTAATAGCTTGTCTAAGCTAAAAGAAGTGGTTCTGATGCAAAAGAGCTTAAAGTTTATAAAAGAAATAAAAGAAAAAAATTAGTCAACCATAGGCTTTAATTTAGTGGGATGAAGGTTGAGAATTTGAATTGACAGCAAAGACAATAAGGACTGAAATTTAGATTATATTAGGATTCTTAATTAAATAGGAAGTAGCAGTAAGTTAAATATGTTATTCTAGTTTGAACTTTTTTTCCTAATTGTTCAAGACTTAATAGAATATTTATAGTATTTAAATTTGTTAGGAACTCTTTCCTAAGAATTCTAAAAGCTTCTCTATAAATATGTGCATACCTAATCCTTCAAGAATAACATACCCTTAATTTTTTCTAAAAATTTGAGTTTTCAACGAGAAGATGTAATGTTTTCTTCTAAGAATAATTCTTAGACACTATAAGTAATTCCTAGTTTCCTACTCTCCATTCTTTGTGCTCTTTACTTAAATCCCAGCAATCCTAACCCAAAGTCCCATCAACCAAAATCTTAAATTCTAGTCATATCAAACTGAAATTCCAGCCCTATTAAACCCTAAAATCTTAGCTTAAATTTTTAGCAATCAAATCCTAAAAAAACTCAACTATATTAAGTCTGAAATTTCAGGATTCCAAGTTGAAATCCGGACCTGAAATTTAATATTCCACCAGTCTAATATCAGTCATATTTCCTAATTTTGGGAGTTTTAACCACTAGTTAAAACTTCTTTTATTTGTACCACATCAAGTTCTGTTTCAGCATCTTAAATTTATGGTAGAATACGATCAAAATTTATACCAATAGTGCAAAGAGAATGATATTTTGAAGTCCATGAGAGCAATGGACTATATCTTCATTTCCTAAAACAGTAGGTGTGATATTTTATAAGAAGACCTGCCAATAATTGGCTTTACAGCACCGGTCATTTCCATCCAAAAGAAGAAAATGGCTCTACTCAATATCTTAAGATATATATAAATTACTTTGGTCATTGCATCAGGACTATACCAAACATTAAGAAATTACTATAACATCTATACAAAAATGGGGTGACATATTAGCATGTAATAGCATGCTTTTGACAAAGATGAAGCAAGCAAGAAAGAAGAAAAAAAATATTTGGCTCACAAATAGTGGTAATTTACTGCAAGGCATAATATGGACTAGAAGTTTTATCAATCTTCTCGTTTGGTAACATAAAATTGAGCCCTTTGTTCTAAGATAGGTTGTGAAGCATGGAATATGTCCTTGTCATATTAGAAAGGCTGCTAGCTTAATAGGTTTTGCCAAGACAGTAAATTTGTCATACTCTTTTATCATGAAGGCTTGAAGAGACGTAGTAGGACTCAACCTAATCTTCAGATTTCAGATGAAAAACCTCCTTCCCTAATTTTGAGAGGAGTTTAGTGCTCTCCACTGCACTTCTCTCACTTTCCCAATTTGGAAAGAAGATGCCAACATCCAGTTTTAGTAGCTCAAATGCTCAGACACCCCTCTTCACCCCCCCTTCAACTTTCTATATTAAATAGAAGGTAAGGTATTGTTGGTCTGTTCAAGAATGAGCCTGGATGTACCTGCTGATGCAAGACTTAAACACCTAACTACCAACTATTACATATCTACAGGTATTTAATTTCTTCAATCCATTAAGCACAGACCATAAGCTATTTTACGAACTTCAACTCCATTTCAACATTTCCAAGACAGCTTTATGCATAAAAAGCCTGAACCTTCCCTGTCAACAGTCCAATTATGCTGCCTCACCCCTCTCAAGAGAGCAGAAGAGTGAGAAAAATAAAATCAGGTATGTTTTGAGCATAGCTTGAGCTGGTCCATACTGTAACAGAAAACAGTGCTACTGTCACTCATAAAAATTTCATCCCAACAAATTTATGGGGAATATGTTCAATTAAATACTAGGTGAACAGAAATCATGTTTGCCAGGAAACCATTTCATTAAACATTGATACCTTCCCTAGTATCCTTAGATACATGAACTCAGAATAATCTGAAATTCCTTTGTGCTTGTTATTTCTAAAAGACAAAAAGTGATGGCATCAGCTAGGACAATAATTGTTTATGAACACAAGTCTAAATTCTAAAAGAAAATTCTTTTATTGTACATACCTCAGATACCAATCTGCTTCTCCTCTGTGCAGCGGTTGAAAAATGTAGTCCCACATCAGTAAGATTACCGGTTTGTCTCTCAGCCATCATTGTAATTCCTGATCTGAAAGGTAGCAGAGAAGACCTCAAATCACCGACTCTCCCAGATGGTTCCATCTCTCCTGCTGCAGGAGAAGAACCAGAATATATAGGACAGTGATGACTCTGTACTCGAGCCCCTATTCGATTGGCAAGCCCTAGGATTCTCTGCTGAAATTGCCCAGCAATGCTGAGTGGAGGATTCCATGTTGGAGATACTCTCTGCACAAGTTCCTCAGGCATGCTTGCATAGGGAATCCTGTTTGGAGCAGATGGCTGATGGTGATGAAAATGTGCACTGGAGCCACTGGGGGAACCAGAGGCAATATTACCAGGAAAGTTTGACCCATCTGGCACATGTTCCAGATTTCCCCTTTGAAAATCAGTAACAACCGTGTCATATCCTGGATTGTTCCTGGCATTTACATCTGTAGGAACTGCATCTCCACCTCTTGCACTGTAAGAAGATGTACCCCGACTACCAGTTCCTGGCTCAGGGATCCTATTCCCCTGAAAAAGCTGAAGATTTGGTGCACTATTTGAAAGAAGAGCATGAGGATGTATCGATGTAGATGGACGAACTATTCCTGATGAAGAACTTGTGTTCAAAACACAATCAAATGACAAAGCAGTTGGTAGAGCAGGCAATTGCATATTATTATTTCTTGTGATCCAAGCTGGTAAATTGGTTGGAAAATTTTCTGGTCCATTGGGAGCTCTTCTCAGTCGGATATTTCGCTGATAGTTCCCTGTTTCTCCTGGCACAATTGAAATTTGATGCGAGCCAGAACCTACGCCATCCTGAGCTCCAAGTCCCAGATTATCAGAATCTGAAGTTTGATGCATTATAGTAACTACTTCCCCACTGCCCACAAATCCTGCACTCAATTGCTCTGGATTGCTAACACTCTGGTGATCATCCAGGGAACTTAATGTATCTAAGATAGAGGTAGTGTTATGTTGAGCATCAACATCTAGCTGAGGTGACCTTGAGCTATCATCCAGAAGAATTTCTCCAGAAGGCTCGGCCAATTTTCTTTTGCAGGACACACGAGTACTGTCAGATGGACCTTCTCCATTGTTCTTCCCTTCCAACAAAGATCCTCCAATTCCAAATGTTATCATGCCCGAATTTGCAGTAGGGACACAAGGAGATCCATTTTGAGTAGCATCCGGTCTGCCCCGATACAAACCAAAGCTTGTCTCCATATCCTGATCATTGCCATCAAATGCAACATTCAAGTCTATGTTACAGTGCTGAGCACTTGAACTGGCCCTAGGCACATCTGACGGTTCATTTGAGAGCTGACCATTTATCAGGTTCAGATTGGAAGGACATCTAATTTCCAATGTTCGATTGATTCCAGAACCAACATGGTGGGGAGAGAGATCCTGAAACTGAGACAGGGTTTGTGGGCTCACAGTCTCCAGTGAATCCATGGCAGGATGCCCATCATGAACCTGAGCGTCACCTGGAGCGTCACCTGGAACAGTGCTGTTTTGCTCAACCTGAAGATTGATGCCACTGGATCCATCATCCAAATGAGCTTCTTTCAGAAAGTTGCTTGAGCCATTAACTTGCCCTTCCATTGTGAGATGTGATCTTTGAATTCCACCACCCACTCGAAGAAGACTGAGAATTAGGACTGTCTTGCAGGTCTAATAATAGATAAACAGAACAAGAACTTATCAAAAGAACATTTCAAACATTTGCATTTTAACATATTAATTACAACTAGAGTCTGTATGAGCAGGAAAACGCAGGTAGAGAGGGAATGAGAAGATACAAATACTCGGTACCAAGCCTATAAACTATACATTATCTTACTTTGAGTTTTTTTGGATTTTTCCAATGCATCAACTACTTAATCATCTTAGTCATAAAATTGTTGATTTGTTGGCATGCGGCATGCGAATTACGTGTATATTCATGCCTCTTGATTTACCAACAAAATATAAAGACGAGAACTATCTATCAACTAGATTCCACAAATTGAAACTCGTGAGATTAAGGTTACAACAATCCAGTCATACAGCATACACGCTTTTATTCGATTTACAGATACATTTAATTAGGACATCCATTATCATTTTTCACTGAAATACCCTGCTTCCTCTCTTCCACAGCATGCATCAAGATAGTATCCCTGTCAATTCTTTTCGATCGTGAAATTGAAATGTGTCACAAACCATATAACCTCAAGATTTTCCAAGAAAGATGCATATTGTTAGTATCCAGCCCAGACAACAAATATCCCTAAAACCATAAAAAGTCAAAAACTCTCAACCAAGAAGACGATCTTATGTGGGCTAGACACCGCAGACGCACATTAGATCAAAGAACACTTAAAAGTTAGGACAATAGGTGTATAAGGCTTCTGTGATTTTGGTTAGTTAAACTCCATTGAACAACAGTATAGTTGATTGTATTTTGTTTAGTTAACACAAATTGAAACAAAAGAAATTAAAAGAATGAAAGAAAAGCTTTTAATCGAAGAGGCAAAGATAAAACTATATTTATGAAGAAACCAAATAAGACAAAACTCAAGCCATTAGAAACACATTATCTGAAAGATACTTCAAGAAAACCCGTTTAAAATCTAGAGAAAAGTTTCAATTTCTTTTGTTAAATAAACGATTCTAAGAAAACTGAAAAGAAGGAGAACTCAGTAAACTAGCTGAAAACTACTATGAGAAATTGACTTCAAAACTAAAAACACATTACCTGAAAGATACTTCAAGAAAACCCGGTTAAAATCTAGAGAAAAGTTTCAATTTCTTTTATTAAATAAACGATTCTAAGAAAACTGAAAAGAAGGAGAACTCAGTAAACTATCTGAAAACTACTATGAGAAATTGACTTCAAAACTAACAGTGCTGAAAAACAAGTAAATGAAAACCCCCCAGCTTAAAAGGCACAGACATGTACGCAAACAAGCAGTAAGCAAAATATACAGCAACATAAAAACACTGAATTACGCATGATTACCA
>JAOQMM010000173.1:3844549-3855754 GCA_027563515.1 Erythroxylum platyclados | reverse complement strand
GGGAGATTGTAGTCAGCAACAATATTTAAAGCAATCTTGTACATCAGGTTGCTTTGGCTGGTAAGAAAATTGCTTAGCAATACTGATCGTGATTTAGAGTAAGAGGGAAGAATATCCACACACAAAAAAAAGAAGAAAAAAAGACCTTTACGTCTGGTATGACTCCAGAATAAATTCACCCTTTTCAGAGTTACCAAACCTTGAAAGATATCTTTGAACAAATATAGATTATTAATGCCATAGCATCTCTGCTGCCTTGGAAGTCTTGCTCCCACTATTTAATATGGGTGAGAGAGGGATGCAATATGTATACTTGACAAAGAAGAAATCAATTAACCCGATTGTAGACTATTCAAGATGAATAGTTAGAGGTGGAAAGAGGACAGTCTTCGGGACAGGAAATCTTCGACCCTAATCTTTTAATGAAGAAATTGGTCAAAAAGAATGTTAGATTAGCTTTCTCAACCAATTGCTCTTTTACATGAAAAGTTGGATGCTATCCTGTTGATTCCGTGAACTTGTAGTTTGCTTTTTCCTGCTTTTGTGATCCGTCCGCTCTTGAATAAACTAAAATACTGTTAACTTACCTCTGGAGATGACAATGGCCTCTCACTCTTCAACGTCTATTCTAGTCGTCGAGTGACCTGGTTCTTCTTGTACGTGTAGAAGGATGACAAAAAATTGTAAATTCATTTTGAAGTTTCCAACAAATGCATAATCTTTGTGTTAGGCAAGCTTTTTAGCTCGACCACTTGGATGTGTGCCATCATCTTTTTTTGATCCAGATGCTTCAGGTTTCCTTGCCCATGCAGGAGCTCTGTCGGGCTCATAACGATAATCATAGAAAAGCTCTTCTCCAGCGGCAATTCTTTCTTTCGCAAATATGCCTACTCGATGATCCCCTGCAACCATTATTACCTGCGCACATAAATTGTTTGAGGTGATGATGGGGAAACATAAAACAAATGCAAGTGTTTTATGTGATAAATGCACCAAGTAAATCTCATGAAGCATATCAAACGGCACTGAAATTGATACCTTCGCATAGCAATTAGGGTCTGGGGAGTGATTGGCAAATTTTAACTTGTCACCCTTCCGGTAAGCATCAAGAACAAACTGCAATATGTAAATCACACAAATCACATGACCCATCTCCGAAAAATTGAACGTTGTCACAAGACCCTAAAGTACTAAAGATGTCATGCCTGATCATTTAAATTGAATAGAAATGATGAATTTTCACGGTCATATATTTTCCCACGCTTGTCTGCCTCCCTGTGAGAGATGAGCTCTCCTGTGTACTCGCCTAAGTATTCATGCTTGCCAACACTATTCTGCAAGGTTAAAATATTTGCATACATCAGCAATAATGAAAACCGAGAAAAGATCAAGATCAACTCGGGTGATAACCTTCAAGAAAGCTCCCCAGCCAGATACATCGGATCTCCCTAGTAGCACCTGTGCAAGTATTGGAATCAAGATCCGAAATTCCACATTATAATAAAACTATGCAGCTAAAATAACCACCAAGTACCCATTATCCCAAATTACTAGACTGCAGAGAAATAATGGGAAACTAGATACATCAGAATTGGCCAGAAAAGGAACTACAATTTCTCTCCTGATAGTCATTCTACTGATCTTTCATTGCGATGGAAGAAAAACAGCTTAACTGCAGCAACAGTATGCTTATTTCAATGGCCCAGCAGCTAAATATATGCTTAAGGTATGAATCCTCATATTCTCTCACATGATATCTTCTCATTTTTCTACAACAGGACAATTGTAATAGAAGATATGGTAGAACATTGTTACCCTTTGCTGCTGCTTGAGAAGAAGCTTCATATTTCTGCATTCATAATTATCTCCTCTTTGGCTAGGGATGCCGAGAGTGCCATCACCACAACTGCAAAATATATACAGTCTAAATGTTAGAGGAACTTCTCCCAAGGGTGACAAAAAGAGCTAGTCAAAAGCAAAGTTAATTAACGTAATTGCCAAAGCAGTGCTGACAACTTACACTGCATGTGTTGGATGCTAATGAAGGTTCGCAAAAATAACCTTGCAAATTTTAATCCAAACTTATAGTCCATCGTTTCACCCATCATGGGTTACATAGTAGGGGATGAAGACATCCGTCTCCAACCCGCATCTTATTCAGGTAAAGGACAAGGTGAAAATGCAACGCTAAATATAAGGAACAGAGTTACCACTAACCTGACCCAACAATTTCTACAAACATCTGGATCACATTCCCTATCTGCAGCAAAGCATGGGCACTGACGACTACGACACTGACTTTTTGCACAATGACAGCCTCTAAACCGGTTTTTGCAACTCTTCGGGCATCTAGATATATAAGAAGATGTCAGTCAATGAAAATACAAAACCCCAGACCATACAAAATGTCATCTCTATAACCCCACAATCATAGATTTTATAGGGAGTGCATTGCCTTATAGACAACTTCAGATATTTGAACCCAGAGGATGATTATCATTCAGCAAAAGAAAACAAAAGGACCTAAGAACATGATAATATCAAGCTTTGGTTTGAACTGCAGATTGAAGGCTCACCCACAGTACTTTTCACAGCATGTACCATTTAGAAGACATGCACACTGCTTAGTACAAGCCGTTTGGCAACTACATGGATTATACTGACGACAAGGTTGATCTTTCCTTTCACTGATCCTCTTCCTAATAGAATGGTAAGCAGTAGACTTCCAGGAATACTTCAGGCGGCGAACTCTACCTCTTCTGCGTAAAAATCTTGATCTTCTTCTCAATTCATTATTACCCTGATATTCATTTCAGCAAGCACACCACCCCAAAAATAAAAAATAGATGATTCGCTCAGCAGCTATTTAAAATTCAAACAATGACGAATAAGCAAGCCAAATACTGAAACTAACCATTGAACCATTTATGTCAAACTTGGAATAGCCATCATGAAAATTAGCATCACCTCCTTGATATGTATTCTCAGAGCAGGTCATGTACTGAAAAACCTCCCAGCATGTTTTCAAACCAGTCAAAAGGTTCCTAGCAATCAAACAACTTTTATCGGAAATAAAAATAAATGTCAGATAGAGTACTAAAATAAAACATGTCTTCTGACAAATTACAAGCAAAATGATTCCAGTTGAAGCACCAGCATGCAAACATGTTGACATATGAACTTCATGTAGTTTTATAATTCTTGAAGCAAAGGGAGAGAAGAGAAAACCCATGTGAGCAAATATTATAATGACCTGTGAACTGCATTAATAAATAAAAGGCTTAAAAAGTTAAATGACTAGTCCCACACAAAAGTATGAAATCGATTACACATTCTCGCATTAATAGGTTTCCTTCTACGGAAGAGTATCTTTTATCAAATAAGAAATTTGAAAGAAAAACCTGACCTGTTTCTGCCAAAAATCTCAATGCCTTTCTCAAATAGGCTTTTCTCAATGGCCTTCCAAGATCTATCCTCAATTAACTCCCTTTTACACATGCTTTCATCCAAAAACTCTTCTTTCTTCAAACCATCACCACTTGCTGTAGAAGCTGGATCTACAACCATCTCACTATGAGTCCCATTATGAACTCCCACCCGCTTTAAGTTGCAAGCATCGTCAACGATGAATTCTTTCCTCCTAGACCTTCCAGTAACTGAAGATTTCCCTTTCTTATGAGATGTAATGTCTTCATTTTCTTTCCGTGACCCAGACCTAAGTTTCATATCATTTGGCAAGAGGCCACCACTGGCAACAGAATCAGAATCAGAACCTGCCATCTTCTTCTGTTTTTTCTTCAGGCAATGGAGAACGCGTTCAGCCACTCTCTTGCTATTTCTCTGAGAAGTCCCAGCTTTACCCATAAGCTTAGCCTTGGTGGGAGACAACTGACTAGTAGAGGAGGTGTCCTGTCGAGGTCCTATATCTGAGTCACTGCTCTCTGACATGTTTTTCACATTTGATGAAGCACTTTCACTTTGGCTGGATCTGACCCTCCTCCTTGTGGAATGAACAGAAGATTTCTTCCTTGAAGACATATGCAACCCTGCACCTGCACCATCTGCTGGAAGAACAGAATGTTCTTCATTGTCACCATGCTGCGGTGAATTTAGAATAGCCTTTTTTTCTGACTTAAGAACCTGAGATGAAAACAACTAAAACAGCTTTACTAGTTCAACTGCCAATTGATCTAAGATAAATGAGCACAGAAATAATAATAAACACTAAACTAGAAACTAGAAACTAGAAACTCACCACTTTGAAGCAATGTGGACCACAAAGTGAATTATCCTCATCTGGATGGCTCCAAACAGGTTGCTTCTCAGCCTGACCATATGTGGTACACAACAAAATTATGAGAATCTCAACGAGACACTTTTGCATCAACTTCATAATGAGTTGCAGAATTTACTTACAGGAAAAACAAGATCCTGAGAACAACCATGCAATCTGCAATCAAAAACCTGCAGATATAAACAAAAAGCAAAAACATATTAAATACACAAGGAGTATGAGAAGAAAACATGAAATAAAATGTCTTGAGGCCAAAGGAATTACTTACGAGACATCGACGACAAAACAGATTATCAAAAGAATCCAGAGCAGCTTCAAGATCCTTATTTAGAAAAGAATTCAAAGTTTGCACTTCCTTATCTCCATTTTTAGAATCTTCTGCAGTCTTTTCTTGCTTTATAAGAACTTCGTATCTTGCCTGTATAAGATGTTTGACTGTGTTTCATATCTGTGTAAAGCCACCACAAAGAAAATGGGAAACGGCTGGAGCAAAGTTTACCTCATGACCAGTCTTCTATCATATATTATTACTGATAGATAAACATCAATTACTTCTAAAAATGTAAAGAAGGAAAATTTATCACTATGTTCTCCTCATACATACATACCTTGAGTTCGCTTGGGCTTCTTGAAAGACATTGCGCTAGTGACTCCATGACAGAGTCAGATACGCCAACTTCTTTGATAGTCATGCTGGTTAAACATAATCAATAAGGATAATCAGCTTCCTTACACATAAAGAGTAAAGCATAAGGTTCACATTTCATAACAAAATGTAGAATGAGACAATTAATGAGTCTAAGGTGATCAAAAAGAAAAGCTCCTGACTTAATAACAAGCTGAAAAGTCAGCTTTTTCTCATAAAAGTTGTGTACAGAACTTATTGTCTCAAACAAATATGCTCATTATGCTTCTGAAAACAATTAGGAAGGAAAAAATCAAGCAATAATCAGCCAATTAATGCATCTAGCATACCCGTGCCTCAACTTTTGAACATTAAAGTATGTTCAGTCGAAACCTAAAGAACCCTGACTTTGCTAGGGAAGATATAATTTGCATTATGAGCCTCACCCGGAAAATAAAACTCCCATTCCATCAAAGGTTAGAACCTAATGAATAACATAAAACTTACCAAACTGTTCATTCATTAGATTCAAAGAGCAAATACCAACAGTTTAAAGCAGTCCATCAATTCCATAGCAAAAAAATTTATTATATTATTACACTAAAACACATGACTTGCCAGAATCAACAAGCAAAATATCAATGGTACATAGAAGCAGGACCCTATAGATAGACAGAACTTATGTATAATAACATGATTATACCAACCAAAGAATATAGTCCTCAGACTCAACAAAATCTCTCTTCTCCTCTTCATCTTCGATTACTTCCTCCTCACTGTCACTGCAAATTAGTGCTTCACCACCATTTTGGTCATAATATATTCTCCTTCGACCAACCACTGATTGATCCTCAGTCATTCTTTGATTTCTGCAGTAGTATTTCCAATGAAAAAGCTAAAGCTAATTTGAGAAACTGAAAATGGATTAAGCATGTCAAAATTATAAGCTAAAACTAATTTAAATAAACCAATTTCTGCAGGAAGCACCCATCAAAAGTTTGTTAGCCATATAATTAAAATACATTCTCTGAATCATAACATAAGAAAAATTGAATGAACAATATCTTAAATGCCTACAAACATTCATCTAAGCAAACATAAAGCTTTCTGACACAGAGAGCGTATAATGAGTATATGGTTAAAGATTGTCAATAGTGTGTTTCTTAAAACCCTTTGAAAAAGCCAATGGGAATCATGACACACCTGTCCAAAAAAATCCATGTTGTATATGGTGGTAGTTTCTTGATCTCAGGGAGTTTAATAGGTCGAACAGCATTCTTCACTGGATTACTTGAGCCCAGAACTGTCATTGAAATGTGACCGTCTTCTTGAGTGCTGAGGCTATCCTTATCTCCATTAGTAGCACTGCTACCACTGTGCATGCCAATTGCATCACTTTGTCTCTTTGTCAATAAATCCAAATTGTCATCACTGACAGCAATAGGGTTACGGCTCCTTTCTTTTGACAACTTATAAAGATGGTTTGTGAAGGAGAGCAGCTTTTGCTTGTTCTCCTCCATCCTTCTCTAAAAAGTTCAACAGAATCTCATTCATGAACATACAAGTAGACCAAAATGCATATTGAACCAGAGAAAACAAATATCTTCTATAATATAACTATACCTTTATATGGACACATCGGTCAGCTGCAACTTGGGTTTTTAGGGATTCAATAACTGACATAATCCCTTTAGTTGAAAGAGCTATATCTTCTGATGCTGTCATCTGCAGAAATTTTTCAATCGCCCATTCTAGTTACAACTGACAACCAACCAATTGTCAAAAACTAGTGATTAAAAAACTTAATTAATTCAGTTAATTCAACTATAAAAACTTTGAACTGACCAATTTTTTGGTTTAATTTTCACCTTTTCGGTTTGATTTACTTTAATAATTTTTATTGTTAAAAACTAATTTATTTATTAATTAATTAGTCAATTTTCATAAATTACTAAGTTTTTATAAACCAAAATAAATTAATTAGTTTTCATTTAACAATATTTTTTTATTTAAACTTCAAATTCTTAAATAGGTAAAGACAATCTCTTGTAATCATATTTCAAATTCTTTAACTTTATTCAATCTTTAGTTAATTTTATAAAAATTTAATACCGATTGAATCTTTTAAACCTTAAACCTCTTATCTTAATGGTTTAACTTTTGGACTAATTTTTAAAATATTGTCAAAAACAATCTTTGTAAGGACAACAAGAGTAAATTCAAAAAGTTCCCAAAAGGTTGATGTGCTAAAACGACTCGGGCAAAGTAGTTCGGATTGCTAAGGAGTAAATTGCTTAAAACTAGTTAAAGGAACTAAAAACAAAGTCAAATAGAAACGCAACACAAAAGGAAAAGAAGAGTAATGCAGACCAAGCTTCAAGCCAAGTATAATAACTACACCTGAATAAATAGATTAAACCGTCCAAAATCCGTAAGAGCAGTGCAATATTTTCTCAATTCCCATTCAAACATAATTCTAATAAGCGCTCCGAATAACGGGACAAAAAAACTCGAAATTCAGTTATTTATGCAATGCAACTCGGAGAAAGTGCTACGTAAATTACTCTACAATTAACCATCTCGCGAGTCATTGAAAACACGGTCAAATGAGAACAGGAACGACAAGAGGAGAGAAAAAGAAAATGCAATGAGAACCGTATAAGCAATTGCTCAAAGCAGGAGAAACATGCATTTTCGAAGAAAGTTAACAACTCAAGTAATTAAACAGAAGATTGAGACCTTAAGCTCCGATCCGGCGGCGGAGGCAGGGGGCGACTGTTTGGACGCCATTGAGTGACGGTCACGGCTAGAGGATCCGACTCATGCAGACACAATGCGGGTGGAGGAAACGGGGGAAGAACGGTTTTGAAACGGAGCGGATCTTTTGGCGGGTGGGTTTTGAAACCCTAAAAGTCGCATCTCTGCATCAGAGATTGGGAGAGGAGGAGGAGCGGTTGCGTTTAATTTTAATTTTATTTTTTTTTAGAATGGTTTGTTTTTGTATACTTGTTACTGAATTTCTTTTTTCTTTTTAATTTTGGTTTCCTGAGGAAGCGGGGAGTGGTTGACGACGCGCTTGTGTAGCGTAGCAGTAAAAAAAAGAAAGAAATTGGTGGGAAAGCTAATGCGGCTGACTATTTTGAATTATGGACTCGTTCTTTCACTTTGTCCTTTAACAAACAAGGGTCGGAGTCGGAGCCCACGTTCAACTCTCAATTTATTATTTATTAAATAATTTATAAGATTATAAATTATTATATATTCCCCAACATTACCAATCGAGTGTTCCAACTCGTTATCGTGTGTGTTGTTGAAGGTGATTGTATTGAAGATGATTATTGCCTTCTCCATATTTACTAGCAAACCATGCGTTTTGCGTGTCCTATCAACCAAACCTATAATTTTATTTGATGAATGGGAATATGTGGGCAGTGGAGTGGACGACAAACAAGTATGGCCAACACATGACTCACCTCATTAATTTTCAAACATAAAATTTATAAATTATTATATAAATATTTTATAAATAAATTTATTATAAAATAAAGTTAAAGGCTTTACATTATAAAAAATTATAATACTAAACTTTTTATAAAGTAATTTTTAATCACGTGAATCATTTCTACTAAGCATGAAAATCCATTTTCGCAAGAACCGAAGGTGAGCGAGTGAATGAACAACCGTCTGATTTCGTTGACTACGGTATATTTCTCCATCTTCTCGTTGGTGGACTAGAATAACACCATTAGGTAAACAAGTGATGAGTCATTAAATGCATAAAACGTGTTAAAGTCGTGTCTAAGTTAAGTGCACGACTTAATATGTCATATTAGAGGACCACTGACGAGGTTTGGGTGGTTTGTGACGGTTCAACTACGATGTCATCGCATAGCCACAATAATGATTAAGTCATTACATAGTCAAATAAGTGAAAAGATGCGGTTAATTAAGCTGTGTTAATGAATTAACCGTAATTATTACCAGATTAGTTTTGGACTTTGAGGGGAGCTTCTTTCTAATTCTCTTTGTTAGGCCTAAAACATGAAGTGATGAACCCGAGCTTTCACCAATAACCAGTTTGCCTCAGGCCTTAATTATTTTATTATTTTTATTTATAAATATTTAGGTATATTTAATTATATTATTATTGTTATCATTAATATTATCTATTATTTTTATTTTTTATTACTTTTATTTTTATATGTACTTTTATCTTTATTTTAATTTTATATTTTTTATCTTTTTATTGTAGTTTTGATTTTTTCCTATAAAAAGTTCTCAAAAACTTTTTTTATGATTTATGATTTTTTTCTTTTTCTTTGTAAGTCTATCGGAAATAGTTTCTCTACGAATTAAGAGTAAGGTTAGATACTTCTAAACCTCTCTAAACTCTACATCTTATTGTAACTTTCTGCTGAGTTGTTATTGTTATAGAGTTATTTAGGCCTCGAAAAGTCTAGTCCTTGGCATTATGAGCCCTACTCTGTCGAAATTAAACTTGTATAAAAGTTAAGTTGAGTTGAGGTTAGAATTTGATAGATTTGAGCCCAATTCCAAGTTACTAGGTTAATTTTACGTTAATCAAATTTTGGATTGAATTAAAATTTGAGAATCAGCTTAACCTAAGCATATTTCACAAAATAATGTTATTTTAATATTGGCTTCAGTTTGATTAAGTTTGAACCGCATTTTTTAGGGGTCCTATGCTACCCAACCCTTCAACACTCCTAATTTAATTAAAGTTAAACCAAAGCTTAAAAAAAAACTATACCCATGAGTAACATTTTTAACCTAAATTCAATTTAAATCAAACTCATAAACTCATATTTTAAAATTTTTTAATGATTGTACAAAATATAAACAATATAGTGAATAATTTATTAAAATAAAATAAAATATAAATTTAATTTGATATAAAAATATAATCTCTTATAGTAATATATAATCTCAATTATAATTCATAATTAAATTAGATTAGATTGATAATTATAAAATTAATAATTTTGATAAGATCTAAATGATATAATATTAATTATAAGTCAATTACTCTAAAATATATAATATATTGTAATAAGTTATTGTAAGTTATTTAAAGATAGTAAGTTGGACTAGACGTTTTCAAAAAATTTATATAATTTAAATTTACTCCTTTTTAATTAAATTTTAATTTAAACACAACTTATTAAGTATTTAATTTTTTGATTTAATCTATTGTGTCAAATCAACTAAGTCAATTTGTCCAAGTGTAATCTGCATCACATTTCATGGCTCAATTAAATACTAACTGTTTGTTGTGCTTGGTTTTCAGGGACGGTGTTGGTGCATATATAGTGACTGTGAATCTTTTTTGGTCAACCGGTTTACGCTTATCGCCACATCATATGTACTATGATCATGTAATTATGATTTTTTATTCCATCGTAATTTCCAATTAACAAGCACAGGCTGTCGAGATTCCACTTGTTTCCCGAGACCAGGAAAGTCAAGAAGTGATTTTCATCGAAGTCACGTGCATACATCGAGCTGATCCTCCGTCATCAAATGACTCCATTCAATTTACGCAGGTACTTTTCAGTTTTTTTTTTTATATACAAATATATCAGAAACATAAAGCATAAATGTTCAGAATCTCTTGAATTAGTAAGAGACATTCTTGCATATAAATTAAATCACTTTTTTTTGTTTAATGGATGTCACCGTCTAGAAGTACAAGCACACTACTCGTGTGCATATTATGTAATGTTGCCTTGTTAATGGTTATATTCTATATATATTAATGTCAATATTAATATAATACAAGAATTCTATTTTGTCTATATTTTTATTTAATAGTGAAATAAATATCAACCATTTATTCTAGTCACTTGATGGACGTACCAGATTAAAAATCATAGATATATAAATTGGTTCTCTCTTTACTAATTAAGATAACAGATTGTTTTCGATCAAGTTTCTAAACTTACAAGTGAGTCGAGAGAAAGAAACCAATTTTAACCAAGAATACAATGCAGTTTTTCGATCTCTTTTCCATAATGACATATTCTGCATCATCTGTGCAATATTTTACTCTTATGATTTGTAAGAATTTTTTATTCAAGATCCTAAAGTTATGCATGTCAATTATGATTTATGTCATAAAGATCATATTTTTATGTATGATATCAAAGCATGTATTTTGAATAAACAATTTGTTCATCTATATTACTATGATTATTTGATGATGATTGTCAAATATTTTGATGTTTAAAAAGTTTTGTGATTATTCACTATTAATGGTTTCTGTATA
>JAOQMM010000173.1:3833104-3844449 GCA_027563515.1 Erythroxylum platyclados | reverse complement strand
TATAATAAATAATAATTACATCAAAAATTAAATAAAAATAATAATAAATATCCTTAATTGTCTAACTATTTCAGTTGAGAACAAGAGTTCGTGATGAGGAAACAACCAACTAGAAGTGAAACCTAAAACAAAAACATTTATAATTAAATTGCATATATAGAATTTAACATATACATCAAATATAAGTAAAATTAAAAGAAGATGAGAAACAAAAACATGTAACTTTATTCAATTGTCTACAAGGGGATACCGGTTATAACTACATTGATCTCAATTCTAATTTTGGTACAAAATTCTCATTATTGAGAGGAGCCTCCTCCTCATCATCATTCAAATTCATTGCATCAAATGACATGTCAATGCTTTCCGATTCAAGATTATCTTCCAAGTCACTCTCATCTATCAAACTTGGTTCCTCAGAAACCCAATATACTAAAAGATCGATATTATCAATGCAAATTGGATTTACTAAACTACTTTTTCTATTAAGAGTTCCATTAAGAGTCTTAGTAAACAATAAAATTAAATTATTAAAAAATTATAAGAAATGATATCTAACTTAGTAATGATAATAACATACCTTTCTTGAAGCTATAAATTGTATCAAACGAAGACCAAGTCATTCAATTTTTTATGCTCCAATCTATTTCTTTTCTTAGAATGGATGAATTCAAATGTGCTCCAATTTCTTTCACAGCTTGTTGCACTCACACATTGACTTAGAATTTGAATTGCAAATCTTTGCCATCTTGGAACACCACTTCCGAATTGGTGCCAACAAAAAACTGTAAGTCGTAAGACAATAAAAGTAGCTTTATAAACAAAACAAAGTGATAATTAATTTTTAACAAATAACAAAAGTGAAAAAATATATACCTGGATTAAGTTTTGCTCTTTGTAAAATAGTACTTTGCATCTCAAAATCCCTAAAAGACTCCTTATAAATCTCCATTTATGAGCTTAGGAGATCTTACATCATCTAATGCGCAACAACTGTTGTAATAGTTAATATCATTCTCCTATTAACTTTATCTTTATTTGTAAAACCTGAAATGGACACTAGGATTCAAAAATTCCCTAGTTGCAAACAACGAGAGTGAAGTTACATTTTCCATATTTCATTGGAGACTATAGGATAAGGTGTGTATAAAGAAGGCCTATTTTTCAGATTGACCTTGATTGCTTCCTTTGCACCCCCTCCCTCCATGGCATTATAAAAATAACACATTGTTGCCTTTTCATCACTATCAGCCAAACGAAGCACTCTCACCAAAGGCTCACAAACTCGGTGACAAATTGGCATTGGGAACAAAATTCAGTATCATCAAGTATAATTCTGGAAACCTCCAATCTAGCATTAGACCTAGTATACTGAGATGCAACTCACTTATCACTTGCAAACATCTGTCTTAACTCTTTCTTTATCATAATAAAACACTGAAGTGATAAGAAATTTGTTGCAAATCTTGTAACAGCAGGATAACACAAATTCCTACCATTGGTAAAATCCTTTCTCATTAAATTCAAGACCCAGTGGAATCATTGTTAGTAATAAACTGAACAATATTTTCTGGCCCTACTTCATTCATAACTTCATCGAATATTTCAAATAAAGTATCAGTATTCCTAACAAGGCCAAATGCATCAATAGACTTTAAAAACATTAAGTCCTTTGCAGAATAAACTAAAAAAATTAATAATGGGCTCATGTCTCCTATTTGTCCAACCATTACATATGATTGAACACCCATAAGTAATCCAATCCATTCTTCATTCTTCTAAATAACTTTTAATTTCATAAACATAGCTACTCAAAAGTTTACCTCTGTAGTCATCAATAGATGGAGCTTTGTATCCCGGACCGTAATAGGCTATAGCATCCACTATAAGCTGATAATAATAAGATTGTGAAGCACTGAATGCTATAACTGAATCATACTACCATCTAACCATTGCCATATCTACATTGTGAGTTGTTTCTCTTGATTGCATGGCACTACGAGTTGAAGGTTGAGCTCCAAGAGTTATTCGTGGTGCAAAAAAATTCACCACCTGCCTTCTTCTTTTCCTAATATCAAGTCCAGACGCAACATTCACTTTCTGCCAGGAAGGAACACTACCATCTTCAATATTTCCACTATCATCCTAAAAACCAGTAAACGAACTTCCACTACCAATTTCATAATTCAATCTCTCCCTTCTAGATTTCTCGTGCTAATACTTTTCAAAGCACTGAATGCTATAATTGAATCATACCACCATCTAGCCATTGCCATATCTACATTGTGAGCCACTTCTCTTAGTTGCATGACACTACGAGTTGAAGGTTGAGTTCTAGGAGTTATTCATGGTGCAAAAAAATTCGACACCTGTCTTCTCCGTTTGCTAACATCAGGTCCAAATGCATCATTCACTTTTTGCTGGGAAGGAACACTACCACCTTCAACATTTCCATTATCATCCTAAACACCAATAAACGAACTTCCACTACTAATTTCATAATTCAATCTCTCCCTTCTAGATTTCTCGTGCTGATACTTTTCAAGCAAAGTTTTCATTTGCCACTTCACATAATAGCTCACTTTTTTACAAGGTTCCACATCTCCTTTAACCCCAGCTAAATGCTTCTTTAATCTGGTGATTTCTCCAGCTTTCAAATGCTTGTTACAAAACAAGCAAATAGTATGGTTCTTCATACCGGGGACTAATGTAAAATGAGCCTAAGCTGGATCATTGTGTCTTTCTGATTGAATGCTCAGGAGTATTTAAACTTCCTTCCATTTATCTAGTAAAAAAAATGAAGACATGTATCAAAATTAACTTAATAACTTCAAATCGAAATAAAGAACACATAATTTCATTATCGTCTACTATTATAAAATATTTATTGTTTAACTCAAAAGTCCAAACTAACATATTATACAATACACATATACATCTTATATAATATAACTTATTTTGTATGATTACATCTTACACAATTCAATTTCATCCAACATAATTAACCAATAGGTCAAAAACTAACAATTCAAGTATTCATCATACACAATTACACTATAAACATATACATATTATATAATATAACTTATTTTCTATGATTACATCATATACATAATTCAATTTCATTGAACACAATTCACCGTAAGTCAAAAATCAACAATTCAAGTATTCAACATACATAATAACACAATACACATATAAATCTCATATAATATAACTCATTTTGTAAGATTATATCATTCAACCATAAACTAAAGACATACACTCACAACTATAACATATTCAACTTCAACCATAACTCACAACTATAAGTTTACAACTTACTTTAAGTAATCTCATAATTCAACTATAAACTATTATAATTTGTTTACTTATACAATTCAATTTGTAATGCTTATAATTGTTTTGTTTTTTTAACTAATTTTAATCAACATTATTACTAAAATCCTAATTCCCATCTTTAATTTAACAATCTTTCATTCACCAATTTTAATCAACAGTCTTAACTTCTTACTCAAGTTAACTCCATAATGAAGAGTTAACATATACAACACAATTCAATTTCATCTAAAACAACTCACCAATAAACAATATGAAATGCAAACATTTAATTTTCTTAACTTAATTACATATACTAAATGATTTAATTATATATTAAATCTTATATTTAAGTGATTAATCATATGTTAAATACTTTTTATATACAAGCAATAATTAGTAAATTTTATGTTCCATATAAATTAATTAACAAATTAACAACTTAATGCATTCATTTTGAAATTGACAATACTTAAATTACATTGAAATTGAACAACTCACACAAACAATTCCAACTTTCAATCCTACATTTTCCAATGTATTTATTTTCTTCATAAATTGACAATGCCTAAATTACATTGAAATTGAACCAACTTACACAAACAATTCCAACTTTCAAACTCAAATTTCTTAACTCATCCAAACAATTCCAACAATTCCAACTTTCAAACCATTTACAAAATACATATGACACAACTAAAATACCATGCAAATGCAATTTAGGAGCAGAAAAAAAATTCAAAAAACAACCAAAAAAATCAAAAATTGCAATTTGTTTCAGTTAGGTCAGGTCGGGTCTAGATCTAAAAATTGCAAAGGGATATTTCTGGTTTTCAAGCCAATAGCAATGGTGAAGAGCAGCAGGCACAGTAGGGAGATCAGCAGGCGTAATGAGGAGAGTAAGCGTGGTGGAGAGCAGCGGTGGCTGCGAGTGGTGATGCTAGTGGTAGTGGTAGCCGACAATGTTTGAGGGAGGGAGAGTCGGAGAGGAGAACATTGAGAGGAGAGAGAGAGGTGAAAATTTTTTGAGAATGGGTGAGTGAGAGAATGAGAGAGTCTGCGCAGGTTTTGGATATTTCGTTAAATTTTTTTGCAATTTAGTCCCTGAAAAATTTAAAATTTATGGTACCGACTAGTATTTGGCCAGTATTTAAAATGTCGACCGGTGTCGAAGAGGCTATTTTCGTATCATTTTTTGACCGGTACGGTATCTTTCGGCCAGTATGATACGAAACTCATGACTTTGTTTGTACCCTTTCAGTTGAAATTTTGTCAAAAATAACTCTTTATTCACGACCCTTATTGTTGGTATCACTTCTTATCTTCATCATATTCAAATATTATGAATTCACTAACTTTCACTTGATCATTTTGTAACTGAACATCATATTCATAAAAATCAATTTTAATATTATTTATAATGATTCTAAGTCTAAGACTAAATTTATCTAACAACAATCTCATTTCAAAAATTTATAAAACTCTAAACTTAAAATTAATTAATATTGTATATTTTATTTTTCCCTTTTAAAATATATGATTTGACAATTTTATTTGATGTCAAAATTTTTTTGAAAATTGTCAAATAATTTTAATATAAAGTTTGTAATTCTCATTATATTCAAAGCATAATGACAATTAAATTTTTGGTTCATCTAGATTTGATAAGGCTACGTTTTCTTTGGTGATGATTTTGCAAATCGTGGCTAAACACTACAATAAAGAAGCCTTCTGTCTACTTTTTTTTGCCGACGATCTGCAAATCGTAGCTAAAACATGAACTTTTGGCTACGTTTTTGCAAAATCTTAGCCTATTGTATTAAAAAATCTATTCTTCTTCTTTTGGCTACGAATATATTTTTGTAGCCAAATGCCCTTAGCTACAAAATAAATTTCGTAGATAAAAGTCACATCATATAATTTCAGTTAAAAACCCAAATGTTTTCATCCTAAGAATATATTTTTGTAGCCAAATGCATTTAGCTACCAAATAAATTTTGTAGATAAAAGTCACATATCATATAATTTTCGTTAAAAACATTGGGCCATGAAAATATTTTCTTAGCCAAATGCTTTCATTCCTATTACCTAAATGGATTCAACTATGAAAAGATTTTCATAGCCAAAAGTCACATAAGCTATAATTTGTTTTGGCTACAAATATATTTTTGTAGCCAAATGTCTTTAGCTACGAAATAATTTTCATAGCCAAAAGTGGCTATGAATATATCTTCCATTTTCTTCTTTTGGCTACAAAAGTTTTTAGCTACGAAATAATTTTCGTAGCTAAGGGACAGAGCCATAGTTTCAGCTACGAAAAAGACGTTGTTTTGTCCACTAAAAATGACATCTTTTTAGTCATATTGGAAACCTAATTACGAAGTAGCATTTGATTTTGTCTTCGTCTTCCTCCCCACGTTCCAGCAGTTGTGCCAGTGGTTCGTCATCGTCTTCATCCACATTTCCATCTTTGTCTTTGCCTGTCTTCATGTTCGGTGTTCATATGTCTTCGTCTTCATCCACATAAGGGTCCTTCTTCTCCAGGTAATTCGTCCAGTTTATTACTTGATCTAAAACAAGTGGATGCTATTCTTTTGTGGACCATTTTGTATAGTTTTTGGACATGGGTATGTATTTTGAGTGTTGTTATGGAAAAAATGCTGGTTGAATAGTTTCCTTTATTTGTCCTATAAAAACAATGTATCTGGAAGTTTAGGTACATCTATTTTGTCTCATATTTTATATACAATGCTTTATATTTTGAATTAATAATATTTTTATACAATTTATTTGTATAATAAATTTGCAATAAAAAATATATCGATACATTATATACAACATATATTGTTCAATAATGTGGATTAAAATGTGACAAATAATTTATCTCAACACTATATAACATTTGGTTAAAATGTAGCTAAAAATATTTGGCTATGTTTTTTGAAACGTAGCTAAAAAGTTTTGACTATGTTTCCAAATCATAGCCAAAAGTTGTTAGCTACGTTTTATTTAGCTACGAAAAAAAGGCGTAGCCAAAAACTATTGGCAACGATTTTTAAAAACATCACCTATAGTTTTCAGCTATAAGGATTTGGTGATGTTTTGGGCAACAAAATAGAAACGTAGCTAAAAACTATAGGCGACAGTTTTTACACATTTAGCTATGATTTTTTTGGTAGCCAAATATCAACTTTGTTGTATTAAGATTTAATCTTTTCAATACGTTTATTGGATTAGATATAATTATTGTGTAGGGCTATTAGAATACTAATGATAAGGTGTAAATTTATAACTAACTACCTTAATCTGTCTTAGCATCTTATAGTGGGTATAAAGATATATAACTTATGAAGGGTTATGTTTACATCATTTACTTCTAATTTAAGTTAGTGAGAGAGGTAAGAGAAGAATATAAGTTACTTTATTTATGTTGCAAGTTATTCTATAAGTTACAAAAATAACAACCATATCTTCTAATATAAGTATTCCTAATACTAGTTTACTATTCATGTATCAATTATTAAGGTGCATAGAGTGATCTTATAATTGTTTAAGTTGATGTATAATTTCTATATGTAGTATCAGAGCATGTTTCAATAGGTTTCATAGCCCTTATTTCTTAAATAAGTTAAAATTTTGAATTAGAAAAACCTAGATTGAAGGTTTTAGAATTTTAGAAAAATCCATAAATTTGATATGCACAAAACCTTAGAATCATTTTTATGTTTTCTTGTGGTTAAGTTGTGAGGTTGGTTAATAACTATATCAAAGTGGGTTGCTAATCGATTTTGTGATTTGTTTTTAAGTAAATCATGTTCTTTCTATACCAAAGTGGGTTATTAATTTAAATCTTATGTTTTCATATTTCTAATGAGTTTTTATGATTGTGGTCCTTTTTTGTTGTACTTTTTACATATTTATATTTTTTTGGGTGATGCCAGGTAGATCAAAGAGGTTGACAAGCTTTTGTAATTTTCTAGGATGAGTTTGGTTGACCAATCTATTGTTCGACGGTTAATCGGATATAGGTTTCTGCAGTTTTATTTTTTTGTATTTTTTAAATTTAAGTTAGTACAATCTTTTTAATCATCTTCCATTATTATTATATTCCTTAGCTTAATGTTGTTATTTCCCAAAAATGGTAATTATGTATGAGTCTAGTGAAAGGGACAATGATTTGTAATATTTAGGTATGATATAAGAAGCTTGAACTAACCTAGCCTAAGTTGTAATCAACAAGTTAGGTATAAGTAGACCGATCTTCAGACTAAGTTCAAACTTCAAGATAGACTCTAATTCAGGCTTTATAGCTCGATCAAATTATGTCCAAAATCTTACCTTCTCTTATAAATAAAACAACAACGTTTTGTTAATATAATAAAATGCAATGAACAATGAAGCAACCCTAACGATTTGTCCTCTAGTTGTCCTCCAGTCATCTTGAAGCAACCTTACTGAAGCTAACAAACCTCATCTCATCATCATTATCCCTCTAAAGTCGCCTTCTTTCTCCTTTTCCATCTCCTCCTTTCAACCTCAAACTATTTAGTCCATCTCTTGGATTATAGTCTCTTTATGTTTATTAAATTTCAGTTGAAACATATTTGATTGATTGATAAATTAAAATTGTAATTTAGAAATAATTTTGCATATCTTATCCTGTAATCGAGAAGTTTCTTTTTTTGGATTAGTTTGACATTCCTGTGAAATTAAAGGTTTTTGTAAAAAAAGTGTTGTTTTTAGTTTTGTTTGGCTGTGTTAAAATTAGTATTAAATTAGGGTTTATTTTGTTTAATCAATTTCCTACTTTCTTCTTATAATATGTTGGAAAGCTTGGTATCTTAGGATGACTATTGTAATTTTGAGACTCTGATGTCTTATATATTGCTATGTGATCTATGCAATTCCTACTTTTTGATTTGCATTTGCTCTCTTTCTTATTACACAACACTATTTTCCATGCACTGATCCATTCTAACTTCTTTTCTTTGTCACTCTTCTCTTTCATCCTCTAGTTTTCCTTTTATGTTCTCATTTTTGTTATTTAATGGAAGAATTAGTTGCTTTGTTTTATGATTGAGATAAGAATAAATGATTTCTTTCTAAATTTTAAAAGAAACTAATACATGTGTTTTGTCTTCAACATATAAATAAAGCATCATAATATTATTTCTAATTTGAGCTCCATTTCATCGTCACCTGAATATAATGCTGGGAAGATTTACATACTTAGATAATATTGTTCAAATAAGACCAATTCATTTTTCATAGTGAATTAGTATGATATTTTTTAGAAAATTATTCAAATAGAATGATGGTTAATCAATTATGCTTCTCCTCTCATGTTATTAGGCTCAACTAATATTGAAATAGATAAGTGAAAATATTTTCAAGCTAGATCTCGCTGTTTCTCAAATTCATTCACTAAATATTTTTATCTAAGTTACTAAATGAAAACACTAAAATTTCATAGTTAAAATGAGTATAATGAACTTGAAAAACTTTTATGTTCAAATTTTCATAGCCTATATCATAGCTTCTTTTGTATTTTGTTAATTATGTTAAATAATTTTCATAATTATCTTATTTATAATTGTTTTAGATGGATGAAGTTAATTCTTCAATATCATAGGCCAAAATAAGGGATAGTTCTAATATAATACTTAGTCATATACCAAGGGAGGTTCCAATCGATGTTTTGATGATAAAAAAACATAAGTACTACTAATGAATCTATTATTTTGATGAGAAACAATATGAGCATAAGATGTAGTCATTAACTCAAGGAGATATTTTATGAAGATTATAAAAGAAAAGATGAATTTTGCAACTTATAAAGTGAAGATCATACTAAAAAGAAAAGAAGATCAAGGCTCATCAAGGTCTTTTTAGATTTTGTATTAGTAATTGCAATCTCAGTTTGTTAATTTGGTAATCTCAAAGGCTCACCATTCATAAACATTTCATGTTTCTTCATTGGATGACTCTTTTCATTCATTAAGAGGTGTTAAAGCTTTTGTTTTTAATAGAAAAGCCTCTTGATCTTTTAAATGCTCTTTAAGAAATATTTTAGAAAGTTTTAAATTATAATTACATTAAATAAATTGAATTTGAGTATTTGAAGTTGCTAAAATCATGTTTTTGAGGGGATTGGTTGATCTACATGGGTTAGTGGTTGACCAATATAGGTTAAAGTCGTTACTTTGATGTACCGAGAGTTTTTAGTAACATTGATTGATATATTGGTCAAATAACTATCTGAATAACTAAAAAAATACCAGCTAATGAACCGAATCCCCACCAATAACTAACATTGCTCAGGGTTGGATAATCTATCAAATGCTGATTAAGTGTGGAGGATATAGGTTGTTTAAGAAGAGAGAATCGTTGGTTCTTGTCTCATCTTTTCACGGAAGGTGAGAAGGAGATGAATAATCATCTGCTTCCGGAATTAATAAAAAAATTTCTTGGGAATCCTACAAGATCCATTCGTTCTCTGACAGATGGTCAGAGCTGAATCTGGGTTCGAATCCCACTGAGAGGTCTCCTCTGCCCCTTCGCTACCTTTTTAAGTCTAAGAGTCACTCGCTTTTTTAAGCATGCCCTTAGCACTAAGATTGCCTTCCTTCAAGAGCAGAAAGAGCCATTCTTGCTGCCTGTCTGTCTTCATTCAATGATAAGAGATGTCAGATGAAATAGTTGTGCTCGCTTATTCGATTCGTCTTCGAGCATCACTAGCAAAAAACCTCATTTAGTAACATTGATTGATATATTGGTCAAACAATATACCATATTGGTCGACCAATACACCTAGTAATCGACCAATATCTTAAATGCTAGTGGATCTATGTTTTTAATACACACTGGTCAACTAATACACTAGACTAGTCGACTAATACTCTGTAACTAGTCATTGTAACAACTAATTTTTAGCTCCAATAGTTAGTAGGGGTCATTAAACCTTATAAATATATATTTTCTTATTAGTTCTCAAATCAAGAAGCATTTGGGTGTCATTTACACATATTTCTGAGTGTTTAGCAAGCATTTGAGCATCATTATCTCATATTTGTATGAGTGAGCCTTTTTGGAGTTATTTAAATTGAAAAACTAAGATATTTTAAATTAAAAGTTTCGGTTAGGGTATTATATTATTGTACTTAGGAGTGCTCCAAGTGACATTAAGGTTCCTCTTCACCATGAAAGAAGATTGTAAAAGGTTTTCTTTACCAAAAAAACCCTTGAAAGAAGAAATATAATGGAATTCTAAGAAAAGTCTAAGGAATGAACATATGCAAGGTTATTTGTCAAATCACTATAAATTGATTTGCATCCTCTCTTCCCTATTCTCTTTAAATTACTATTCAATTATTTGATGGATTTATACTAATCAAATTTTCAATTCTTATATATATATATTGATTCTTGTTATATTGAGTTCATTAGTTAGAAAATTTTATTAAATTTGCAAACATCCAATTCACCCTCTTTTGGGTGCCATTAGGAACTAATAGAAATAATTTAGAATAAAGGAACCAACTCTTTAAAGATAAGAATTGATGATTGAAATCACTTCTTTAAGACTAAATCAACTGATAAAATTGACAAGGCGGAGTGTAAGTATTGTATAAGATTTTGTCTAGAGGTTTTAATGGTGGAACATCTCATTTGAAAAGGCACTTGGACTCTTATAATAAAAAAGATAGTATTAAGAGGTCAAATTTTTTTTTACTCCTAACCTAATTATAGGAAAGAGTGAAATGATAATCTTAAGAGATCTAAGCATTTGCTTGTGAAGATAATCAAAGAGAATGAATATCCTCTCTCGAATGTAGATAATCAAAACTTCATGATGTTTTCTATCTCATTTCAAATGACCTTTAAGATACCAAATCTTAATATAAAAAACAAATATATCTTTAAAATTATAAAGAATAGAAGAATTTGACATTGAAGACATTGTTGGCTAATCATAAACAAGTTGCTATTATGTCAGACATATAGATGAATGAAAATTAAACGAAGGG